>CM029021.1:48890539-49353891 GCA_016801055.1 Panax notoginseng | reverse complement strand
AAGATGAGTAGATTACTGGTATGATCATGACTAGGGTTCTCTTTGTCCAGTAGTGAAAAGTTGGAATTGTGACTGGTATGATCATGACCAATGAATTTATAATTGATATCTTTTAGCTTAAGTGCAAAGTGAATGATCAACGATGGTTATAATTAAATATAGTTATATACATTCTGAATGATTATTATTTCTTTGAGATAATAATAAATTTGGGCCTGTATGCAAATATGAACTATTGAGGAATATCTTTGGCCTGTATGCAAAGATAGTTGTTGATGAATATCTTCGGCCCGTAGTGCAAAGATGACTTGTTGTTGAATATCTTTTGCATGTAGTGTAAAGATGAACTGTTGATGAACATCTTTGGCCATGATGCAAAGATGAATTTATTAATATGATTATGAACATGAACTGTGATTGGTAAAAAACCATGGTCTTTGATGTTTCAGGTAAAGACAGGTGATGAAAATTATCTTCTTCTTGGATGCGAAATTTAGAATCACAATTATGATTATGAATTATTCATATGATTGTGGAAAGGAACTATTGATTGATGTTACAGCGATAAAAAATTCTTGTGGACTTTTAACGTTGAAAAGATAATAGACTTAATAGTCTATTTGACTCTCTAATGGATTGGTCGTTCCGCTGCACTATGGTTGAAAAGTTTTATCATCTACCATATGTTCTAAATCTTTAATTTATTACTGTTGAAGACTATTGATAATTTATCTTTAGTCATGATATTCTTTACTGAGCTAGTTGTGTTCACCCTTTTGCTTCACAATTCCTTTCCAGGTAATAAAAGTGTAGCTGTCGAGCGAGGGATAACAAGAAGAATAGAACTGTAGTCATCATTTAGTAGTTATTTTGATGAATCATCTAGGGTGAGGCGAACCCAACGTTGGAAGGGTGTTTTGCCACTATCATACCAGATGTCTAATAACATACAATCTCGTGTCATCATAAGACAGGGATGTTCTCATCCACTTGCTGAGTATATTTACGAGCACTACCTATATAATCTTGGTGTTTGTTTGAAGTATAATTCTCAGTTAGAGACAGTGGAGATAATGATATGTCAAGAGAAGACTCACCATTGAAAAGAATATGATAGTAATCTTCTCATTTTTCTTTGGGTCTATTGGGTCAACCAAGGATATTTATGTGGCCATATGAAATCTATCATAACCTAGAAGCATGGCCTCCCATGTACGAGGGTTTCCTTGAGTACTTCCCAAAGATTCTAATTTCTAAAATATTTTTGACTATACCTTTATGTAATGTGTTATTGTGACATGCTATCCAAGGTTGGGGACATGAGTCACAGTTGGTATAAATTTGTACCCAAAATCATAGCATATGTGTTGTTATATTTCGCACGACAATGTTTTGTAAATAAAGTTGTAGTATTTATTAATCTGTACCATGTATTTGGCGACTCAGAATAGGTTGGGTGGAATGGACCTATTTTGGGGCGTTACATAAGGTATCTTTTGAAGAAAGAAATCCAAGAAGGCTAAAGGCAAAGGGAAAAAGAAGGACAATAAAAAACTGATGACATCAGACAGCAAAAGAATATGCTTCCATTGCAACAAGTCGGGTCACTGGAAGAGGAACTGCAAGTATTATCTTGCGAAAAAAAGTAGAAGAAGCTTGGAGAAGCTTCGAATTCTAATCAAGGTTTGTTCATTAATTGAAAATAATTTTTCTGAAAGTCAAATTTTTACATGGGTATTGGATATTGACTTTGGTTCCCATATATGTAATAAAAAAATATGCAGGAACTGGTCAGAAGTAGAAAGTTGAACAAGGAGTAGGACGTCCTACGAGTGAGAAATGGAGCACAGTTTGACGCATTAGCTGCATGGACTTATTATTTAGCATTGCCTACAGGCAAAACCATTAGCTTAAATAAATGTTATTTTGTTCCTTATTTCTATTTCTGTATTAGATATGGATGGTTTTAATACTATAATAAAGAACAACAGTTGTTCTATTTATAGTAAAAATGTTTTTATATGGTGTTGGAAAATTGCGATATAAACTTTACATACTTGACTTACATGAAAATATGCTTCAAATTAACAAACTAAGAAAAGGAAAAGAAATTATGTTAATTATACCTACATGTTGCACTGTAGACTCAGTCATATTAATGAAATAAGATTATCCAAGTTGCAAAAAGATGGGCTCCTAGAGCTATCGATTATAAATTATATCCAACTTATGAATCTTATCTCATGGGAAAATGACTAAATCTCCTTTTAGTGGAAAAGGAGAAAGAGTTACAAAGTTATTAGCGTTTGCACAGACGTATGTGGACCTATGACAACGACTGCACGAGGGGGGTATTCTTATTTTATTACATTCACTGATGATCACTCAAGATTTGGATATGTGTATTTAATGAAATACAAATCTGAATCATTTCAAAGTTCAAAGAGTTAAGAAGTGAAGTAGATAAACAAACTGACAAAAGTACTAAGATTTTGAGATCGGATCGAGGTGGTGAATACTTAAGTGGTGAGTTTCTTAATTGTCTCAAATAAAATGATATAATCTCACAATGGACTTCACCAGGGACGCCAAAGCTCAATAGTGTATCTGAAATGAGAAATCAAACATTATTGGACATGGTTTGTTCCATGATGAGCTTTACCGATCTTCCAGTTTCCTTCTGGGGATGTACCTTAGAATCGACTGCATACCTACTTAACAAGGTGCCTACCAAATCCGTCTGAAAGACACCATATGAGTTATGGATAGGGAGGAAACAAAATCTTAAGCTTTTTATGACTTGGGGTTGTCCAGCTTATGTCAAAAAGTTTAAAAATTATAAGCTACATACTAGATCCGACAAGTGTAGATTTGTGGGATACCCAAAATAAACATCAGTGAATTATTTCTATCATCCAACTGATCAAAAGTGTTTCTTGCGAATCAAGCTGCCTTCTTAGAAAAGAATTTTATCCTTGAAGGGGTTAGTAGGATTAAAGATATATCTTAAAGAAGTTCAAGAACCACAAATTGCTATGGATCAAAGTCAGGTATCTAACAAAGTGGAACAACCTACTGTAACTGTTAGAGTTAGTGCCCTAGAGGCCAATTATTTGATATAATTGCTTAACGATTCGATATTATATTTAATTGAATAAATGAATGATTTTATTATGATTTTATTTACTGCGTTTTATAAATGTTAACATAATAAAATTCCTTAGAGTACTGATACAAATTACGTAGTTTCAAGAATGTGACTTGAACATGAGATTATGTAATTACAATTCGTATCATTACTCTTAAATGTCCCTAGTCGAGTATCATTGTTGATGGCACAACAACGATGTATTGAGACTAGTATGTGGATTGACTGATGACCAAATCTTATTGGTCATAAATATATGAGATATTAAGTCAATGCATAGGTACGTGTTAGAGAACGATGCACTGGACAGATCCACCATGAGAATCCTATGTGGAGCATTATGCGAAGTGTCATTAGCGATTCTCATAGTGACAATGATGTAATGTTCCTCTGACCTGAAATCACTAAATTACTACACGGAAATTTATGTACTATGATATCATCAAAAGTCACCTTTAATAGGGTGGACAATAAAGATGATTATTGGGTACATCATGAATCGTGTGAGGAATATGAGTGATCTATATGGAATTTAATAATCCTATAATAGTTGGTGATATCCATAGGCCTCTTGATTGAGTGGGATTATGAAATGCATGGCCATGCTCAAATAGTGATTTGTTTCATATAGTCTACTCATTGATCAAAGAAAACTCAGATTAAATTATGAAGAGTATGACGCATTCCATAACTCGAGTTTAATCTAGGATATTAAGGTTAAAATGATTAAATTATATTGAAACATTGGTCATCAAAAGGTTGCATCGAATCATCGATCTTATTATTACTTGGGTAGCAGTGATGCATTACTAGATGCCGCTCACTGTTTATAAATTTTATAATATGAATTTAAAATTATTGCCAATGTAATAATAGCCTATATGGTCACACACATAGAACGTAATTAAAAGAAAATTAATTTAAATTGTAATGATTTAAATATGTCAATATTATTGATAGTATTTGAATTACGAATTTAAATTTATAGGATAATTTATATATATATATATATATATATATATATATATATATATATATATATATATATATATATATATATAAATTCGGATTTTATTTTAGGGTTTTGATTAATTCCATTTTAACCGCTATATATATATATATATATATATATATATATATATATATATATGATATATAGCAGCCATATTAGAATAATCATAACCTAAAAACCTTAGCCGCTCTTAGAGAGAAACAGTTTCAAAAATCCTCATCCTTGGTGGCTAGTACCGTAGTTCCTTTTACTGCAGATCGTACGATGATTCGTGGGGTTCGTGTGGATGCTGTAGAGGCACGGTTCGTTTGGATTTCACTAGAGATTCGATTGCATCAATTTCACCTTCAATAAGCGATATAAATTTCTAATCACTGAATTAATATCGTTTTCACATGCATTCTGTTTTAGGGTTTCGAAATTGCACTTTAAATTATTTATTTTCGCTGCGTTTTATGTGTCAAAATCCCAACAGTGGTATCAGAGCTACTTCCGAAAACGATTAATTCAGATTATGTTTTTTAATTGTATTCGATATATATGATATTTGATTATGCATGTTTACCGATCTAAAATTGAATATATGATATTTCGTTGTATGAATATTCTATAATTATGAATTGTATCTATAGTAGATATGCATGTGTATGATGTTCTGTTAATTGTATCTTAAATGGCGTAATAACAGTATACAACTTATGTTCTAATTGGATTACAAGCATGAAGATTGGGTTTAATATGATTAATTAAAACTAGACATATATGATATGTAATGGGTGTATTGTTATTATGGATGTTTTGGTGGATTAAAATATATAATTCTGAAACTGTTTCAGAGATTCGTATGGACGTGACCACAATATTTTGTATATAGTTTTATTTAATTATAAATACATTGTTATGTGCTTATTGTGATATGCATGGTGCAAAGTTATGGCCTTTTGACCCATAGGTTAGTGTTTTTGGTTTTAAAATACGTCTTGCATGTCGTGCCTTTCTATAAATTCTAATGTAATATTCTCTTCTCATCTAAATCCCCTCTAATGTAACTCGAGGTTTTTTTATGTCATGTAATAATCTATTATCATAATCGATGACAAGATGAAGGACACGATGGCAAGATGATGATGATGGAGAGGAGGCACATACTTGAGGAAGATCCAAGGAAGCTACTTATTTTAAGATCTTTTACCACCTTAGATTGACCTTCAATCTTTCATTAGCTTGAAAAGAATGACAATGGATTGGGCCATAACTGTGACTTATTTCACTTTGCACTTTATTTATGCTTGTATATGATATGATAAATAATGTGCATGCTTAATAAGATTAAAAATTGGTGAGATCTAAATTTATTAATAAAATCCCTCATTAAATTATTAAGTCTAAATTAGATGCCTTCCAATGAATAACACTCATCAAGACCTTAATTAATAGATGTAGGTTTGCCAAAGCAAAGTACCCTATTTATCTAGGTAAGATGCGATAGGATAATTGTGATATCCAAACTGTTAAAATCATTGAGCTCGACTTAACTAAGTTGTCTCAATAGGATTGTGGACTTAGAGGCATAGAGTTTGGTAGGTACCATTAGATGGACTAGAAACAAATGTTGTTTACCAAACTATCCAAGAGCTATATATGATAAAATTGACAAAAGGGTTGTCTACCTAAATAATTGTGTTTTAAGAGATTAGCCAAAGCAAACTTAAGTTATCATGAAATATGGATCTTGGCTCACTAGAAAGATTTAATAGAAAATACTCTCCGAATTAATGGTGAGGGCTATTAATTTGAATAAAATAGTGGGAGATATATTTTGAATATACTATTATCAATTACATAATATCAACTCTAAAATTTGACTTATTATTTTTTGCACTTATAAAACGTAGATATCAATGGCAAACAACAACAACATAAGTAGTCTTTCACTACGATCAGTCCTTGAGAAGGACAAGCTAAGTGGAATTAATTTCCTTGACTGGCATAGGAACTTGAGGATTGTCCTCCAACAAGAGCGCAAGCTATATGTTATTAAAAATCCCATTCCTACATCACCAACTGATACTGCAACGACGTACAGAGCATGATGCTTACAAGAACCATCAACATTATGCTTTGGACGCAAGTTGTCTCATGCTAGCAACTATGAACACTGAGCTTCAGAAGCAACATGAGTTGATGGATGCTTATGAGATGATCGAGCATCTAAAGAAATTGTTCGAAGGATATGCTCGACAGCAAAGCTATGATACAAGCAAAGCATTGTATTACTGCAAGATGGGTGAACGTGATCCATTTGGTCCATATGTGCTGAAAATAATTGGGTATATTGAGTACCTTGATAGGTTGGGTTTTCCAATCACTTCGGAAGCCCAAACTGATCTTGTTTTGCAATCTTTGAACATCAGCTACTCTCAATTTGTTATGAATTATCTCGTGAATGAAATTGAGAAACCACTTACTGAGTTGTTGAGCATGTTAAGAACTGCCGAGAACAACATGAAAAAGGCAAGACCCGATCCCATAATGATGGTGCAAAAGGGGAATGCTAAGGGAAATTGGAAAGGCAAGAAAAAGATAGGATCTAAATCTGGTGCCAAACCCAATTCCAAAACCAAACAGGCTTTAAAACCTAAAGGTGAAATGGCTAAAAAAGGTGATTGTCACTTTTGTGAAAAACCCATACTGGAAGAGGAATTGGCACGCTTATTTGGAAGAAGTGAAGAAAAGAAAAGGAAGTGCGACTTCTGATTCAGGTATATATGTTATAGAAGTCAACTTGTCTACTTCTACATCATGGGTATTGGATATTGGATGTGGTTCTCACATTTGTGTTAATGTGCAGGAACTTCGAAGGAGTAGGACTTTAGCGAAAGGAGAAGTTGACCTACGAGTTGGGAATGGAGCAAAAGTTGCCGCACTAGCCGTAGGAACATATCATTTATCTTTGCCCTGGGCTAGTATTAGAATTAGAAGATTGTTATTATGTGCCTGCTATAAGCAAAAACATTATTTCTATTTCTTGTTTGGACAAGAAAGTTTTTCATTTATAATAAAGAACAATTGTTGTTCGTTTTACTTAAATGATATACGCTATGGTGTTGCACAATTGTTTAACGGTCTTTATATTCTTGACTTAGAAATGCCTATCTATAACATAAATACAAAACAATTTAAATCAAATGATTCAAATCCAATATATCTCTGGCACTGTCGTTTGGGCCGTATAAATGAGAAACGCATATCCAAACTCCATAAAGATGGGTTTTTGGATTCATTTGATTTTGAATCATATGAGAAATGTGAGTCTTGTTTATTAGGCAAGATGACTAAAGCCCCTTTCACTGGACACAGTGAACGGGCTAGCGATGTATTGGGACTTATACATAGTGATGTATGTGGACCCATGAGTTCGTTAGCAAGAGGTAGGTTTTATTACTTCATTACATTTACTGACGACTTCAGTAGATATGAATATGTGTATCTTCTGAGACATAAATCCGAATCCCTTGAAAAGTTCAAGGAATTCAAGAATGAAGTTCAAAACCAATTTGACAAAAGCATAAAAGCCATTCGATCCGATCGAGGAGGTGAATACTTAAGTCAAGACTTTGATGACCTTCTAAAGGAGTGTGATTGTATCACAACTCACTCCACGTGGAACACCACAATGGAATGGTGTATCTGAGAGGAGGAATCGCACCTTGTTGGACATGGTATGATCAATGATGAGTCATGCAGATCTTCTAATAAGCTTCTGGGATCATGCGCTAGAGATAGCTACATTCACACTTAACCGTGTTCTTACAAAGATGGTTCAGAAGACACCATATGAGATGTGGACTGGAAAACGTTCATGAAGATTTAGGGCTACGAGGCGCTTGTAAAACGTCTAGATTTTGACAAGCTTGGACCCAAATCTGAAAAATATAATTTTGTGGGATATCCAAAGGAAACAAAAGGGTATTATTTCTACAAACCATCTGAGAAACAAAGTGTTTGTTGCTTGAACTTGTATTTTTCTAGAAAGAGAATTTGTCTCCAAAAGAAATAGTGGGAGGAAAATAGAACTCGAATAAATTCAAGAACCACAGAATATCACTGAACCTGAGTTGGAGTGAGCAGGAATCACAAGATGTTGTGGAAAGTGAACTTGCTCAAATTACACAAGGAATTTGTAGATCTAGTAGGACACGCCAAGAGCTCAAGAGATATTATGGATATCTTGTGACTCAAAATGGTGATGTGATGCTCATAGATCAGGATGAGCCTACTTCCTACCAAGAAGCTATGAATGGACCAGATTCTGAGAGATGGCTTGAAGCCATGAGATCTGAAATGGACTTCATGTATACTAACCAAGTATGGACTTTGGTTGATCCACCCGAAGGGGTAAAACCAATCGGGTGCAAGTGGGTTTTCAAGAAGAAAACCGACATGGATGGTAATGTACAAACCTATAAAGGTCGACTGGTAGCAAAAGGTTACAAACAAGTTCAAGATGTTGACTATGATGAAACCTTCTCTTCGGTGGCAATGGTTTAAACGAGATCTTACTTGCTATTGTAGCCTTTTACGATTACGAAATTTGGCAGATGGATGTCAAAACAACTTTCCTTAATGGAAATCTCCTTGAGGATGTGTACATGACACAACTTGAGGGTTTTATCACTCCAAAGGATGCTGGAAAGGTATGTAAGCTGTATCGATCCATTTATGGATTGAAGCAAGCCTCTCGGAGTTGGAATCTTCGATTTGATGAAGTAGTCAAAGAGTTTGGCTTTATAGAAAATGAAGATGAACCTTGTGTATATAAGAAGGTTAGTGAGAGTCACATTGTATTACTAGTATTATATGTTGACGACATATTAATTATTAGGAATGATATTCCTTCATTATAGGCTGTAAAAACATGGTTAGGAAAATGTTTCTCCATGAAAGTTTTGGGCGATGCAACCTACATTTTAGTTATCAAGATCTATAGAGATAGATAGAGAAAAATGCTCGGCCTAAGTCAAAGTACATATATTAATAAAGTGCTGAAACGGTTTAGCATGCAAGAGGTAAAAAGAGGACATTTATCCGTGACTCATGGTGTAAAGATCTCTGAAGCCCAATGTCCTAAATCACAAAATGATGAGGAGCGTATGAGAAAGATCCCTTATGCTTCGGCAATTGGATCTATCATGTATGCAATGATGATATATACTCGTCCGGATGTCTCGTATGCTTTGAGCATGACAAACAGATACCAGTTGAATCCAGGTGAAGGTCACTGGACAGCGGTCAAGAATATCCTCAATTACCTGAAAAGGACTAAGATTCATTATTGGTATATGGAGTGAAGACAAACTGGTAGTAAAGGGTTACACAGATGCTAGTTTCTAGACTAACAATGATGACTATAAGTCTAAGTCAGATTTTGTGTTTTGCCTTAATAGTGGTGCTGTTAGCTGGAAGAGTTCGAAGCAAGAGACAGTAGCCGATTCTACAACAGAGGCTGAGTATATTGCAGCTTCTAGTGCAGCCAGGAGGCTATATGGATTAAAAAGTTCATCACTGAACTTGGTGTTATTCCAACCATTGTTGCTCGAGTTAAGCTATACTGTGATAATAATGGAGCCATTGCATAGCCTAAGGAACCCATATCTGACCAACGATCCAAGTATATACTTAGGCGGTACCATCTCATTTGTGAAATCATTGATAGAGGAGATGCACATATAGGAAGAGTGCCAACAGATGATAATGTTGCAAATCCACTGACCAAGGCTTTGTCACAACAGAAGCACGACGGTCACACTAGTTCCATGGGTATTAGATACATGAGTGATTGGCTCTAGTGCAAGTGGGAGACTGTTAGAGTTAGTGCCCTAGAGGCCCATTATTTGATATAATTGCTTAACGTTTCGATATTATATTTGATTGAATAAATGAATGATTTTATTATGATTTTATTTACTGTGTTATATAAATGTTAACATAATAAAATTCCTTAGAGTACTGATACAAATTATATAGTTTTAAGTATGTGACTTGAACATGAGATTATGTAATTGCAATTAGTATCATTGCTCTTAAATGTCCCTAGTCGAGTATCATTGTTGACGGGACAACAATGATGGATTGAGACTAGTATATGGAATGACTGATGACCAAATCTCATTGCTCATAAATATGTGAGATATTAAGTCAATGCATAGGTACGTGTTAGAGAACGATGCACAGGACAGGGCCACCATGAGAATCCTATGTGGAGCATTATGTGAAGTGTCATTAGCGATTCTCATAGTGACAATGATGCAATGATCTTCCGACCTGAAATCACTATATTACTAAACGGGAATTTATGTACTATGATATCATCAAAAGTCACCTTTAATAAGGTGGACAATAAAGATGATTATTGGGTACATCATGAATCGTGTGAGGAATATGAGTGATCTAGATGGAATTTAACCCTCCTATATATTAGGGGTGATATCCATAGGCCTCTTGATTGAGTAGGACTATGAAATGCATGGCCATGCTCAAATAGTGATTTGTTTCATATAGTCTACTCATTGATCAAGGAAAACTCAGATTAAATTATGAAGAGTATGACGCATTCTATGACTCGAGTTTAATCTAGGATATTAAGGTTAAAAGGATTAAATTATATCGAAACATTGGTCACAAAAAGGTTGCATCGAATCATCGATCTTATTATTACTTCGATAGCAGTGATGCATTACTAGATGTCGCTCACTGTTTATAATTTTATAATATGATTTTAAAATTATTGCCAACGTAATAATATCCTATAGGGTCACACACATAGAGCGTAATTAAAAGGGAATTAATTTAAATTGTAAAGATTTAAATATGTTAATATGATTGATAGTATTTAAATTACGAATTTAAATTAATAGGATAATTTATATATATATATATATATATATAATATATATATATATATATATATAAAAAAAATTCGGATTTTATTTTACGGTTTTGATTAATTCCATTTTAACCGCTATATATATATATATGATATATAGCAACCATATTAGAATAATCATAACTTAAAAACCTTAGCTGCTCTTAGAGAGAGACTATAAAGAAACAATTTCGAAAATCCTCATCCTTGGTGGCTAGTACTGCAGTTCCTTTTACTGCAGATCGTACGACGATTCGCGGGGCAATCGTGAGGATACCGTAGAGGCGCGGTTCGTTTTGATTGCATTGGAGATTCAATCGCATCAATTTCACCTTCAATAATCAGTATAAATTTCTAATCACTGAATTAATATATTTTTTGCATGGATCTTGGTTTAGGGTTTCGAAATTACACATTAAATTGTCTATTTTCGCTGCATTTTATGTGTCGAAATCCCAACAGTAACACACCTATTCGTAAATCTGGAAGAGTGCCGAAGATACCTGATAGGTATGAATTCGTCATAGAGGATGAAGATAAGGTATGCATCATAGATGATGATAATCCATTGAATTTTGAACAGACTATGGGTAATAAAGACCCAGAGAAGTGGCTAAAAGCCATGGAATTAGAGATGGATTCCATGTATGAAAACAAAGTATAGACTTTGGTTTCACCACCTGAAGTCATTAAGCCTATTGGGTGTACATGGGTCTTTAAAAGAAAGACTAGAGCAGACGGCAAGGTAGAGACCTATTAGGCCCGATTGGTCGCAAAAGATTTCAAACAAAGACAAGGAGTTGACTATGACGAAACCTTCTCACCAGTAGCTATGCTAAAGTCCATTCAAATTTTACTTGCCATTACAGCTTATTATGACTACAGGGACTTGCAAATGGACGTGAAAATGGCCTTTCTCAATGGGAAACTTGAGGAGGATGTGTATATGACACAACCAAAGGGATTTATTTCAATGGTTAGAACAAATCAAGTCTATAAGCTGCAACGATCCATCTATGAATTGAGGCACGCTTCTCGTAGATGGATTATCCATTTTGATGAGACAATCAAAGAGTTTGATTTTATCAGAGTTTGATTTTATCAAAAATGAGGATGAACCATGTGTGTAAGACCCCGAATTTTATGAAATAAAAGTATTCAATTTTTCTTATAATTATTATTTAGTAAATGGTTAAATTGATAAATATTAAAGTTAAGGGTGATATATGAATTTTTTTCGAAATACACAAGTGGTTATAAAATATTCATTGTTGTCGGGGAAATTCGCTTGGTCGTGGAATATTCTTACTGTCGGAGAATATTCGTACGACGGCGCAGCCTTTTGTGGGCCCCATAACGGAAAGCGATTGGATAAAGAAAACGACAAGAGTAAGTTGTTTATAATTAACGGCGTAGTTGTTACCGTTAACACTGTTGGAATACCCGGTGGTTAAAACACAGTAATACGCGTTGTTGCACAGTAGCACACGGTATTGCACTAATTATTGATTTTTACGTAAGAAGTCATTAGTCAATAATTGTTACAGTAATTACTGTTCAGTATTTTATTTTATTGATTCAATAATTGCTGCGTTGATATTTTATATTACTGTTGTTTTAATAATTGTCATTACACAGTATTTTCTATTATCGGAGCAATAATTCATATTATCTGAATAATATTATTAGATAACATTATTGGCAATGTCAAGAAAGTTCTGTCTAAGGAGAGGTTTGGTCATCTAATTGCGCGCCAGTAAGGAAGAGATCCTTATTGGAAAGCCCCCTCTTTCCTGGGAACGGCCTGGTTGCCAGTACTGTGGTTCTGTAATATTATTTGTGTATAATTAATTATTAATTTATATGATGAGGAAAATATTAATTTTATGTGGATATAGATGGAGAAAATATTTAATGTGACAATTGTTGTAAATAAATATTTTATCTTTTTCTGATAAAATAATTCATTTAAATATATTATTTTAATAATATATTAATGGTGATATTTTTACAATGAATGTGGGATATATGAATAAATGAGGAGGAAGAGTATTTTTGTTGGATTAAATGATTAACACATGTTTTGTGTGTTGGTGGACACAATTCTTGACCGAAAATTTATTATTGACTGTAAAATCGCCCGTTTGTGGATTTCGGTCAATTTCTGTTTGGAATTTGGAAAAACTTTCTTCTGTAAAGTTGTAGAGAATTGAATTTCCTATAAAAAACCGCGAGATTCGAATTTTCTGATAAAAGGGCTATTTATTATGAATTATTGAAGTTCTAAAGTTCCGAAATTATTGATTTTTGGAAGTTTTAATTATTTTTACTAAGAAAAACGTTTTTTGTTACTTTTTCTAGAAGGTTAGCATGTGTTTATGGCTGAATTCAAGTATATAGAGGTGGGCTTGAATATTTTGTAATTATATTATTATTATATTCAATTTTCTGCTTTGGTGTTCTAAGCATTTTCCTATAAATAGGGTGCTTAGGTTAGAATTGAAAATCACACCAGAACTGAAGTTTTCACTCTATTTCTCTCTCTATATATCGAGCGTATTCTTATGAGTATTTTGATATCTTGAGTGTTGCTATACGGTGCAAGTTCATTCAGCGTTATTCGAGTCAGAAGTACTGCTCTTTTGAGGTAAGGGATAATAAGGGATGTATTTTTTTAAAATGATATTATTTCTTTCAATATCATTATACCTGAATATTGGTAAGATTTTTCTTGTGAAATTCTTATCTTTTCATGTCGGGGTTACTATTCATGAGTTACTATTCACGAGTTACTATTCATGAGTTACTATTCATGAGTTACTATTCACGAGTTACTATTCATGACTTACTATTCATGATGGGTTACTATTCATGAGTTACTATTCATGAGTTACTATTCACGACTTACTATTCACGGGTACTATTCACTACAAAATTGGTTTTTTTTTCTAACCAAATTATAGTTGATTTATGAATATTACTCTGGAGATTAAAACTATGTATTGATTATATTGATTTTATTATCATATATAACATTTTTATAACCCTGATGTTAAAATTCTCTTTCACTGGAGTGTAAAGATGGGTAGATTATTGGTATGATCATGACCAGGGTTCTCTTTGTCCAGTAGTGAAAAGTTGAATTGTGACTGGTATGATCATGACCATTGAATTTATAATTGAATATCTTTAGCTTAAGTGCAAAGGTGAAATGATCAACATGGTTATAATTATTGGTTATATAAATTCTGAAATGATTATATATTTCTTTGAGATAATAATATATTAGGCATGTAGTGCAAATATGAGCTGTTGAGGAATATCTTTGGCCCGTAGTGCAAAGATGAAATTATTAGTATGATTATGAACATGAACTGTGATTTGATATAATCATAATCTTTGATGTTTCAGGTAAAGACAAGTGATGAAAATTATCTTCGTTCTAGATGAGAAGAGGAATTTAGAACTATAATTATGATTATGAGTTATACATGTGATTGTGGACAGGAATTGTTGATTAATGTTATAGGGATAAAACATTGCTGGTGGACTTTTGACATGGAGAAGATAATAGACTTTATGGTCTATGTGACTCTTCTAATGGATTGTTCGTTCCACTGCAACTATGGTTGAAAAGTTTTATCATCTATCATATGTTCTAAATCTCTGATTTATTACTGTTGAAGACTATTGATAATTTATCTTTAGTCATGATATTCTTTACTGAGCTAGTTGTGCTCACCCTTTTGCTTCACAATTCCTTTCAGGTAATAAGAGTGTAGCTGGGTCGAGCGAGGGTAACAGAAAAATAGAACGGTGGTCTCTAGCTGTGGAGGTTCTCCCGAAGCAGTATAGAAAAGTTCATTTAGTAGTTATATTTGGTAAATCATCTAGGGTGAAGCGGACCCAACGTTGGAAGGGTGTTTTGCCACTATCATACAAGATGTCTAACGACACACAACCTCGAGTCATCATAAGATATGGTTGTGCACATCCACTAGCTGAGTATATCTACGAGCACTACCAATATAATCTTGGTGTTTCTTTGAAGTATAATTCTCAATTAGAGACAGTTGAGATAACGATAAGTCGAGAGAAGACTCACCATTGGGAAGAATATGATAGTAATTTTCTTGTTTTTCTTTGGGGTTTATTGGGTCAACCAAGGATAATTCTGTGTCCATATGATATCTATCATAACCTAGAAGCATGGCCTCCCATGTACGAGGGTTTCCTTGAGCACTTCCCAAAGATTCTAATTTCTAAAATAGTTTTTGACTATACCTTTATGTAATGTGTCATTGTGACGTGCTACCCAAGGTTGGGACATGAGTCACAGTTGGTATATATTTATACCCAAACTCATAGCATATGTGTTGTTGTATTTTACACGACAATTGTTGTAATAAAGTTGTAGTTGTTATCTGTACCATGTATTTGGCGACTCAAAATGGGTTGGATGGAATGGACCTATTTTGGGGGCGTTACATTAATTCATATATCACCCTTAACTTTAACATTTATCAATTTAACCATTTACTAAATAATAATTATAAGAAAAATTAAATACTTTTATTTCATAAAATTCGGGGTCTTACAATGTGTGTACAAGAATGTTAGTTGGATCGCTATTTCATACTTTTTATTATATGTTGATGATATATTACTGATATGAAATGATATTCTGATGCTACAATCGATAAGAATATAGTTATCTAAACACTTCTCCATGAAGGACTTGGGAGAAGCATCCTATATTTTGGAGGTAAAGATGTATAAAGATTGATCTAAAAGGATTCTCATCTTGTCGCAAGGAGCGCAAAGACTCGATGCTAAAGAAGTTTAGCATGGAAGATTCCAAGAGAGGTCTCATGTTGATGAGCCATGAAATACATCTCTTCAAGAAACAGGCCCCAAAGACGCTTGAGGAGAGAAACCGTATGAGTAAGGTTTCTTATGCTTCAGCAATAGGATCTATCATGTACGACATGATATGTACTAGACCGAATGTCGCTCATGCACTTAGTGTAACAAGCAGATATCGTTCAAATCCTGGAGAAGAGCACTAGAAGGCAGTGAAAAATATCCTGAAGTACTTACGAAGAACTGAGGATGTATTTCTCGTCTATGGTGGGTTTGGATTGAAATTCGAGGGCTACACAAACTTAACTTTTCAAACGAACCAAGATGACAGAAAATCTATTTCGGGTTATGTGTTTACCTTTAACGGTGGCGCAGCTAGTTGGAAGAGTTCTATTCAGTAAATAGTTACTGATTCAGTGATAAAGGCAGAGTACATAGCTGCGAGTGAAGCTGCAAAGGAGGGTATTTGGATGAATAAGTTCATAACTGAACTTGGTGCGGTACCTAACATTAGGGGAGGAATACCTTTATATAGTGACAACACAGGAGCTGTTGCGTAGGCTAAGGAACCTAGATCTCATCAGAAATCTAAACACGTGTTGCGGCAGTTTCATTTGATCAAAAAGATCATTGAAAGAGGAGACGTCACCCTTGAGGGTTTGGACTCTCAAGACAACACATCAGATCCGTTTACTAAAGCGTTAACACAACAACAATTTGATTGTCACTAAGAGAAGATGGATATGAGATACCACGGCGATTGGCTTTAGTGCAAGTGGGAGATTGAAAGTATTATGCTTACAAGCTAATCATGTATAATGATAAAACATATACTTTATAAACAATCTTATTCATTTATTAATAAAAGAATTATTTATTAAAAGGCATTAATTTATCTACATGGTGCTGTTTTAATAATATGTGATAAACTCATAGTTTTAAGCAATGCTTTTAGAATCATGACGAGAACATGCAAAATGAGATCTAAATTATTAGATAACTTAAAACTAAAATGTTCCCAATTGTTGGATTACTAAAATGAGGATTAGTGAGTCCGGATAAATTGATGCACATATTACTTGCTCATTAGATGAGAATGATTGATCTCGTGATCATTTGTGCGGAGACACTAAAGTAAGTATGTAGGTGATTATTAGAGAATAAGTACACTGAACGTGACTTGCTAAGGAATACATAATGGAGTTTTATTTGCCTGACAATAGGAATTCATATAGTGATAGTAGTAAAAGTAATCCTTAGACTTGAGATTATCATAGCATCTTGTATATAATAAGTTATACTTTGCCATGTACCTTAATACCCTTAGGGAATATCAAAGGGTATACTTGGGTGTAATAAATTATATATGGAGGTAATGTATGATCGATAAATAATCTATTGCTTCTACTAAAAGAAGAAATATGTCCTATGTGATTTGATAAATCACAACCTAGGAATCATTGACCAAGGTGAAATGAAATTAGAAAGGAATTTCTAATTTGTATTCATTGAGAGTAGTGCATTTTGGAATCGGAATATATATAATTAAATAAAATATGACTTGATATAAATTATGTGTCTTATATTTAATTTGGGCATTATATGATGGAAAGATTGAATTGTACAGTAACTATTTAATAAAGGTTCTTTTTTGATTAATGTTGAAATCTATATTATTTGGAAAGTCGTTGATCGCTATAGGGGCTTACCCTTATTGTAGAATAAATATTATTTATTTAAACAAATTAATAGTTTAGTTTATTTATTTAAATAAGATTATAATTATTTTAATTGATTTATTCACAACTGGTTTAATATGGAGAACACTGCAAAAGGAAGAAAAATTATTTAAGAAGTTAATAGCATAATCGTAATAATAAGTTAAGTTTATTTAATTTAATATATGGTTATAGAATAAATTAAATAGCTTAATATTTATTATTTAATATATTAGAAATATTAAATACAAATTAATAAGAGGATTCTTATTATTATTATTATTATTATTTCCTAAAGGAGTTTTATAATTAATTTAATATATATATATATATATATATATATATATATATATATATATATATATATATATATATATATATATATATATATATATATATATACGGTAAGGATCAAAAGTATTCTCCTTAAATAGCATTCCTCCTTAAATATCATTCTTTTATTAAAACTACGTTGTTTTGGAAGGACGCGGTGGCATTTTTGTGAATACAATGCCACCGCGTATTTACAAAAATGTCACTGCGTCCCTCGAAAACTACGTAGTTTTAATAAAAGAATGTTATTTAAGGAAGAATGCTATTTAAGGAGAATGCTCTTGATCCTGACCGTATATATATATATATATATATATATATATATATATATATATATATATATATATATATATATATATATATATACATATATATATATATATTCCATCATTTCTAATACAGATTAGGAAACCTAATTAATTAAATAAAACCTATTCTTAATTAGATTATACCGGTTGACTAGTATCTATATAAAAATAGTCTTATGTTATAACGTGTTTTTTAATTGTTTGGAGAGTATAGAGATTTCTATAGAGACAAAAACTAGAGTTTAGCCACACACCCTTCTTCTTGACTTCTTCTTCTTCCTTGGTGGATCACCTCTAGAGGCTAAACGTTTGGGTGGCTAACATTGATCAAAGGAAGGAAACAATCCCGTTGAATTCAAATTGATCGTGCAAAGGATTTGGAGTTGAACTCATACTTGTGGAAGCTTAGATCTAAGAGGGTATTATTCTATAACTTCCCCTCTTTCGGTAATTAATAATTATGCATAAAGGTTGTTCTGGGTAATTGGTTTGTAAATGTTTAAAATATGATTTTGACATTCTTTCACTATTTTATGCAATATGATTATGTTCATGGATCTTACATACTTAACAGCCTCTCCCGCTCGCAATTGTAACATATTGCCTTCCCTTTGAAATAGACTCTTAGATGAGTCTTCCCACAATTCTTATGCCTCATACATCCTCTTCGGATCTCCTTGTTTAGCTCCGGCATTTCCAGAGTTAAATGACTTCCTCTTCATACCTCCTTTGCATCCACTACCCACTTCAATCTTACTTCCACATTCAACCTTATTCTTATTCTTCTTTTCCTTATGATAGAAGCTCAATGTCTTACTCCCACTTTCGGTTATAATAACCTTTTATAGAAATGTTCCAAAGGAATTACTTTGGAACACTGAAATTCTACTGTAAAGCTAGGGTTTCAGCCCCTACTCGAACCTTCTAGCCTTCCTCTCCTCATTGCCCACCTGGTGTAGAGCAAACCTGGCCAGTTCATTTAACTTGAAAGCGTACTAGGGCACCGTCATTTCTCCCTGCTTAAACTCTAGGAACCGTACTTCCATACGGCTCTGCATACTGGTGGGAATGTAGTTCTCGAATAAAATCTCCTTGAACCTATCCCACACAATCACTCCTTCTCCCACCCTATTTTGGTTTGCCTCCCACTTGAAATCGGCTTCTCCTTTAAGCATGTGGGTAGCCAAAGAAATCTTCTGCTCCTTTTCGACCTTGGCAGTCATGAACGCATTCTCTATCTCCTTGACCCAAGTCTGAACCTCTGTGGGAGCTACAATCCCTCTAAACTCCAATGGTCCTATACTCTTGAAATCCTTTAAAGTGGCAACACATCCAACTATAGGATTTACGGGTACCTCAGGGCCAGTTCGATTCAGAGTTACCTTTAAAAGGTCTACAAACTATTGCATTGGGTCTACCTGACCCTCCTGTTCATTTTCGTTATGCGATTCTGCTTCTTGGTTTCCCAATCTCCTTCTTGGAAACATTTTTTATTTAAATAAATATTATTATTACATAATTAAATCATTCTTGTTAATCAATAAACAAAGCACATTTAATAAACAGTCTTTATATAAATATGATTCTTCTCGTAGTGCGTACTACATACCTTACACAGCATATATATATCTTCACTTTATCCCTTACTACTAACAAAAGATGGGATTTACCAAAAGATAACCCCTTACCTATATAAAAGTTGGGTTACACAGTACTACATAAATACATACTTATATATACCTATACATCTTCAACATACTAATCCGAACTCTGACCGATGGCGGTTACATACTCCTTCTCAACAAGATTGATCTTAATATCCATGCTAATAGTGTGCCTCGTCTACCTAGCCTCAATTGGATGATACACGATCTTTCATTGATACTCATCACGCGCACTCCTAAAAGCATGGGTCATCCTGCTTATCTTTAATTTCTTCTCCATTAGCTCTTCACGAAGCTTATGCACTTTACCCACCTCTATGACTCTATCATCAATCTCCTCCTCCGAGTATGCCTTCATAGCCTACTTGTCAGTCTGGAGGTTCTCCATATGTGCCTTCAGTGTACGTATCGTCCTACGCAACTGGACATTCCTATCGATGACTGCTAAGAAAAGCTCATGCATCTCCTCCCGATCCTCATCATTTGTAGGTACAATACTCTGTGTTGCAACCTCTGTCTCCTCTTCCTCTTCTGAATCCTCTTCTTCTGGATCCTGCTCCTCTAGTTCACTCGGAATTAGTACCTTAATTATCAGTATCGTTACTGTTTCTGGTGGAGCAATTATCTCCTCAATCACTACTTGGATATCCGTATACAATGCGTCTCCTCTTGACATCTACAATAAAATTTTAATATCTTGATTAGCATATAGCAACAAAATATTATTCTCACATATCATTTTATTTTTATGTTAAATTAGCTTATTTTAATATCCTTTCAATGCAATTTATCTCTTTAAAACTTTTTTCGAGTTTACTTACTCACTAAATTCTTCCAATCTTATTAAGATTATATCTTAAGGCTTATAACCTATCACCTTTAATACCAACCTATGATACCCCAAAATTCTGCTTGTAACAACCCAATAATTTGGATATTTATTAAAATCTTAAAATATTGAATTAAGGTTAAATAATAAAACTAGGCAAAAAATAAGTGTATGGATTTGGCATTTTTGAAGGATTTTAATGGATTTAAAATTTTTTGTGGTGAATTATTCGGGATTAAGTATTTAAGTGTATATGTTCTGTGTGTATTGTAATATATATGTACAGTTTGTGGATAAGAGTCAATGGTTGACCAGATAAATTATTTTAGTGTCAAACCCTAATATTATATTAAGAACCCCGATGTTCAGTTAGAAAACCCTAGCGATTGATAAGAAACCCTAATACCGACTCTGGAAACTCTAATTTCAGTTTTGGAAATTCGAAACCCTAATTTGGACTGTTAAAACCCTAATCTGGGAACTTAAAGGATAATTATAATGCTTAAATGCTATTAATTACAAACCTAATTAGGAAAAATCTAGCAATTAGTTAGAAAACCCTAATTGCTAAATAGAAACCCTAATTGCTAAATAGAAACCTTAATTGCTAAATTAGGAACCCTAATTTCTAAATTAGGAAACCTTAATCCTAATGTTCACGTCTAAGTAACTAGGAAACCCTAATCTAATTAGGAAATCCTAATTATAATTTAGAAATCCTAATTTATTTTTTTTCCATTTTAAAACCTAAATTGGAAATCCTAGAAAATTAATTTTTTAACCTGAAGGTTAAACCCTAAGGGTCAAACCTTAAGGGTCCAAACCTTAAGTGCTAAACCCTAAGGGTTGTAGAAAATGTCAAATGTGCCATTAAAATTTCAAGCCAAAAGACCAATTTGCCCTTCTTGCATTATTGAAGGTTACTTGTGGATCTTACCATATAATTGGTAAGTCACCAACTCTAACAACCCCATGTGCTATTATATCATAGCAATCAGCCTTATTTGATCAGCAACTACATTACATTATAAGATATATAGATTGAGAGAGAGAAAAGAACATAAAAATAGCTCATTTGTTCATAATCACCCAACCAAGTCTCTCTCTCTAGACCCACGAAATATATTAGTAAATCAGTCCCCAATCAGGTCCCTACTACTTCCATAACAAATCAGGAACCCCATATTCAAGATTAAGCTAGAAAAGGTATAAAACCCTAAAACTTAAAAATCATGTCATCTTAGGTTAGATGTTAAGTTTTTGTGTTAAAGCATGTTGTATGTAGTGTAAATAGGTGATCTGGGTTGCTCTATAGTGAATCCATAACATCTATATGAACGAAATAGAAGTTTTCAAAAATTTAGAAAAGTTGGAAAAAGTGGCCTGACAGCCATATGTCAGGGCCCATAGATCTTTACCTGTTAGTTGTTTAGTGTGATTTATATTATAGATCTGTTCTATGTTGTAAGGGCTTTGATCTGGAACTTCAAGCAGGCCCAGATCATGTGTAGATTGCAAGTTATGAGCATTCAAACATGGTTGAGTGACCATGACCAACTGAGTTTCTGGGCAGCCCAGAAATCCAGGAAGCCTCTAACAACGTTTTGCAAGCCTCTGATATTTATTTTGTTCAGGTTTTAGACCATGTTGTTGTTTTAAGGTTGTTGTCTAACATGTAGGCTATATGATCATGCCTTTAGATCACTTAGATCCATAACAAAATCAAAGTTATGGCTGGTCAAACAAGCGTTGGCTGACTGCCTTATGAATTTTTGGAAAACCCAGAATTCGTTCAAGAACACGTTTCTGACAGTTCTTTGACTGGCCTATATATTGGACTTGTGATGTTGTTATACTAATTTAATGACATGTTGTTATACCCTGACATCAATACTATAGGATTGAACCTTTAGAACACACAAACTAAACCTGGAACTCAAAGATTCAGAGATTTAAAAGAGGTACCAAGGATTGTTCTTCATTTATGGAAAACCCAAAAATTGAAGAACAGCCACTGACAAGATTTGGGAAACTTAGATCTCACTCATACGATGTTGAATAGCTCTTAACTTGATTGGTCATTGTAGTATTGCATAAGTACTATATATATAACACCTTAGCCAGCATAGAAACATCACGATCAAAGATCTAGCTCAGGTCAAAGATAGTACCTTGATAAACTGTCATGAGTTTTTGGGTTTGATGAAGAACACCTATAGCGACGGTTCTGTCGCTATAGGGCCCTTTAGCAACACTTAATTTTTGATATATCCTTGATTTATTAAACTTAAACTTGATAGGAAATTTTGTTGCTTACCCTTGCTATATCATGATAAATATTGTAGATTAAGACGAACACGTCAAATACAAGGAAAGGTTAAAGACAAGTCCAACATGGAATTATTATGTGCAGCTAGAATTGTAACAGTAATGTATGATAATAACATTGTATGTCAGATAAGATGTTGATTCAGGTTTTATGTGAAGGTTCTCGACCTTGGGGATAGTCTGTAAAGCTTAATGTATAAACAATTTATGTTTATATCTTCCGCAATTTTTATAGAATGATTGTACCAGATCCGCGGTGATTCGGGACCCGGATCTGGGGCCCTCACAATTAGTATCAAAGCTGTAGGTTATAAACCTTAGGTAGGGTTACCTTAGATTAATAATCGCAGTGATTAGGATATGTACTAACTTAAATAGAGTTAGTGAGTCGGTAAGATTCAAAGACGAATCTCGGCGAGTTATAAAAGTTACAAAGTTCCCCAACTCTGATAATAAAGGTGAACAACAGTGATGAATAGATAGAGTCTAAAAGACTAAAAATACAGGAATAGGAGATCGTAAAACAAAACGATCATAGAATATAGAAATGAATCGTAATATATACGATGAGATCACCCCGTGATCTAATAAGTTTATAGCGGGGAGAAATAATCAATCTAATGATTTAAAAGATTACAACAAGATTGCCGTATATAAGTTGTACTATGAATTGGTACGAATTCAGGAAAGGATTATGAATACGGATTAAACTAAATTCGTATTGAGAATGAAGTAGGATTAGGTGGGGATTTCAATTGAGGACTCATGTCAGCTGCTGAGTTGTATGATTCCTTGTTATGGGCGGGGAATTGTACTTGGTGTAAAAACCACTTAGTTTCTGGCACTGATAATTATTGAAATATTTGTGTCGCGCTATTTTCTATATGCATGTTGAGAGGGTGATTCCTTTCTCATGTGTATAACAGATAGATAGATTATAAGTAGAGAATATCAGGTTAAGTATGAGTTCTTAAAACTCATACTTATGGTATGTTCATGACTCATGATTATATGAAATGTTTTTGAACCTCTTAGCGAATGGACGCCAAAGGTCTGACTAGGATAAATTCTTAAACTCATATGATTGTGAAAAGTTCCTGAACTCATAAGTGTGGTAAGTTTGAGGAACTGGTATAGTTTTGTGTGAATGGAATATTGAGGATAATAGGAATAGATAGTAATATTAGGCAATGAATTATTAGTGGAGACATAGGTTTTCCAAATCTGCTAGTTATGCCAGACTTCAAAATTTTTTACATCAAGTTGAATACGCACTATGTGCTTTTTGAAAATAAATTTTTATTCTCAACTTCTGGTGACCATTGTGTATGTGTGGACTTCGGGCCATCGACACATCGTTACTTGTTGAGATGATAAAACTAATTTGTAATGATTTTTGAACGGTTTAAAGTATAGTCTATGCTACTTGTTTCGAATAGACGATAATTATTTGAAATATCAAAATATATTTTTATTCAGCACTTTGTACCATGTAACCTGGTGAAGAGATGATAAAAATTTGATGGAGTTATAAATACAAGAATACTTAGTGTTGAATTTGATCTAAAATCGTTATTTCACTATTGTATGATGTGTTATGACAAAGTCACTCGATGACGGTATCCTCAAACGGGCTGTTAATACAGTACGGTATCATAACGTCATTTTCAAACTAATTTTAAATTTTAAATTTGCCAACGGGGTTTGGCTATACCTAAATATTTTGATTGAATTGAATTACTGGTATGAGTCTATGCTATTTGATTCAGCTAGACCAACGTTTATGAAAATCCTAAGCGTTCTTTGAAATTTTTCCCGAACCGAATTATTTTGGTGCGAAATTCGATAAAGACTGAGGTAAGAAAATTTTGTGCGTCCAAGGCAGATAGAGGGAACGCGGAAAAATTGTTCCAACCAACAGTACTTGGCCAGTACCGGGCATAATGGGCTAATTACCCACTATGCCCATAAGAACAGAGTCATTTGCGGATGAATTTTCATAAAACCTTTTCGAAAATGAAAGTTTGTAGTCTATATGACTCCTCAATATGATTTGAAAAATTTAACTCTGGTGAGAGATGTTCTGGGATAGCATGTGGTGATGAGTATGAAAGGTACAAGGTGTAAGGTAAATTTCGGGGACGAAATTTTTAGAAGAAAGTGTGAATGTGACAACCCAAGAATTTGGATATTTATTAAAATCTTAAAATATTGAATTAAGGTTAAATAATAAACCTAGACAGAAAATAAGTGTATGGATTTGACATTTTTGAAGGATTTTTATGGATTTAAAAATTTTTGTGGTGAATTATTCAAGATTAAGTATAGAAGTGTATATGTTCTGTGTGTATGGTCATATATGTGTACAGTTTGTGGATAAGGGTCAACGGTTGACCAGACAAATTATATTAGTGTCAAACCCTAATATAATATTAAGAACCACGACGTTTCGTTAAAAAACCCTAGCGGTTGATAAGAAACCCTAATACCTGCTCTGGAAACCCTAATTTTAGTTATGGGAATTCAAAACCCTAATTCGGACTGTTAAAACCCTGATCTGAGAACTTAGAGGATAATTATAATGCTAAAGTGCTATTAATTACAAACCTAATTAGGGAAAAATCTAGCAAATTAGTTAGAAAACCCAAATTGCTAAATATAAATCCTAATTGGTAAATAGAAACCCTAATTACTAAATTAGGAAACCTTAATATTAATGTTCAAGTCTAGGTAATTATGAAACCCTAATCTAATTAGGAAATCCTAATTATAATTTAGAAATCCTAATTTATTTTTTCCCATTTTAAAACCTAAATTGAAAATCTTAGAAAATTAATTTTTTAACCTTAGGGTTAAACCCCAAGAGTCAAACCCTAAGGGTTTTAGAAAATATCAAATGTGCCATTAAAATTTCAAGCCAAAAGACCAATTTGCCCTTCTTGCATTATTGAAGGTTACTTGTGGATCTTTCCATATAATTGGTAAGTCACCAACTCTAACAACTCCATGTGCTATTATATCACAGCAATCAACCTTATTTGATCAGCAACTGCATTACATTATAAGATATATAGATTGATAGAGAGAAAAGTACAAAAAATAGCTCATTTGTTCATAATCACCCAACCAAGTCTCTCTCTCTCTAGACCCACAAAATATATTAGTAAATCAGTCCCCAATCAGGTCCCTACTACTCCCATAACAAATCAGGAACCCTAGATTCAAGATCAAGCTAGAAAATGTATAAAATCCTAAAAACTTAAAAATCATGTGATCTTATGTTAGATGTTAAGTTTTTTTGTTATATCATGTTGTATGTAGTGTAAATAGGTGATCTGGGTTGCTTTATAGTGAATCCATAACATCTATATGCACGAAATAGAAGTATTCAAAAATCTGGAAAAGTTGGAAAAAGTGGCCTGACAGCCATATGTCAAGGCCAATATGTTGGGTTTCGACACATAAAACGTAGTGAAAATAAACAATTTAAAGTGTAATTTCAAAACCTTAAAACAGGATCCATGCGAAAACCATATTAATTCAGTGGTTAGAAATTTATACTGATTATTGAAGCTAGAATCGATGCAGTCGAATCTCCAACGAAATCCAAATGAACTGCACCTCTACGGTATCCACACGAACGCCCCGTGAATTGCTGTACGATCTGCAAAAAAAAAGGAACCGCGGTACTAGCCACTAAGGATGAGGATTTTCAAAACTGTTTTTCTCTAGTTTCTCTCTAAGAGCGGCTAGGGTTTTGATTAATGAATATTCTTCCTAAATGGCTGATATATCTTATACAAAGCAGTTAGAAGGAATTAATCAAAACCTAATCTAATTAAAATGTATATATATATATATATATATATATATATATATATATATATATATATATATATATATATATATATATATATACATACATACATACAAATTATCCTTTTAAGTTAAATTCGTGATTTAAATACTATCAATCATATTGATATATATTTAAATCCTTACAATTTAAATTAATTTCCTTTTAAATTACGTTCTATGTGTGTGACCCTATAGGTTATTATTACGTTGGCAATAATTTTAAATCATATTATAAAATTATAAAGAGTGAGCGGCATCTAGTAATGCATCACTGCTACCCAAGTAATAATAAGATCTATGATTCAATGCAGCCTTTTCGTGACCAATGTTTCAATGAAATTTAATCCTTTTAACCTTGACATCCTAGATTAAACTCGAGTCATGGAATCTGTCATACTCTTCATAATTTAATCTGAGTTTTCTTGATCAATGAGTAGGCTATATGAAACAAATCACTATTTGAGCATGGCCATGCATTTCATAGTCCTACTAAATCAAGAGGCCTATGGATATCACCTCTATTATATAGGAGGGTTAAATTCCATCTAGATCACTCATATTCCTCACACGATTCATGATGTACCCAATAATCACCTTTATAGTCCACCCAATTAAAGGTGACCTTTGATGATATCAAATTACATAAATTCCCGTGTAGTAATATAGTGATTTCAGGTCGGAGGATCATTACATCATTGTCACTATGAGAATTGCTAATGACACTCCACATAATGCTCCACATTGAATTCTCATGGTGGGTCTGTCCGGTACATCGTTCTTTAACATGTACCTATGCATTGACTTAATATCTCATATATTTATGACCAATGAGATTTGGTCATCAGTCAATCCACATACTAGTCTCAATGTATCATTGTTGTCCCATTAACAATGATACTCGACTAGGGACATTTAAGAGTAATGATACTAATTGTAATTATATAATCTCATGTTCAAGTCTCTTAATTGAAGCAATATAATTTGTATCACTATTCTAAGGACTTTTATTATGTTAACATTTATATAACGCAGTAAATAAAACCTTAATAAAATCATTCATTTATTTAATCAAATATTATATCAAAATGTTAAACAATTATATCAAATAATTGGCCTCTAGGGCATAAACTCTAACACCATAGATCTTTACCTGTTAGTTGTTTAATGTGTTTTATGTTATAGATCTGTTCTATATTGTAAGGGCTTTGATCTGGAACATGAATCAAGCCCATATCATGTGTAGATTGCAAGTTATGAGCAGTCAAACATGGTTGACCGACCATGACCAACTGAGTTTCTGGGCATCCAAGAAACCCAGGAAGCCTCTGACAACGTTTTGCAAGCCTCTGATTTTTCTTATGTTCATGTTTTAGACCATGTTGTTGTTTTAAGATTGTTGTCTGACATGTAGGCTACATGATCATGCATTTAGATCACTTAGATCCATAACAGAATCAAAGTTATGGCTAGTCAAACAAGTGTTGACTGACTGCCTTATGAATTTATGGAAAACCCATAATTCGTTCAAGAATACGTTTCTGACAGTGCTTTGACTGGCCTATATTTCGCACTTGTGATGTTATACTGATTTAATGACATGTTGTTATACCCTGTCATCAATACTATGGGATTGAACCTTTAGAACACACAAACTAAACTTGGAACTCAAAGATTCAGAGCTTTAAAAGGGGTACCAAGGACTGTTCTTCATTTCTGGAAAACCCAGAAATTGATGAACAACCAATGACAAGATTTGGGTAGCTTAGATCTCACTCATATGATGTTGAATAGCCCTGAACTTAATTGGTCATTGTAGTATTGCATAAGTACTATATATATAACACCTTAACCAGCATAAAAACATCACGATCATAGATCTAGCTCTAGTCAAAGGTAGTACCTTGATAAACTGTCATGAGTTTCTGGGTTTGATGAAGAACACTCAAGAACACCTATAGCGACGGTTCTGTCGCTATAGGGCCCTTTAACGACACTTAATTTCTAAAAATTATTATTTTATTAAATAATTAGAGCAAATTAGCTTTAAATTATTAAAAATACATAATAAATTACTAAAAATTATTTTAAAGCCTAAAAATGGGTTTTTAATAATTTATATTTCATTAATATTTACTATTTTTGGAATATTAATGGTATTTAATTTATTTAATTTTAATATTAAATAAATTATTTAAAAATAATTTTAATACTTGAAAAATCATGAAAAATTATATTATGGTATAAGAAAATATTTTAAGTTATTTTTAATGACTTTTAATATTCTGTGATGACTTTCATTAATTAATTAATATTAATGACAATTAATTTATTTAATAAATATATTAAATAAATTATGGAAAAATAGAATTAATGATTTAAAAATCATATAAAAATGATTTAAGTGTTATAAAAATATTTTAATTTATAAAATATAACTTTTGATAAGTTGTCATGAAAAATATTAATATTTAATATTAATGGCAATTATCGAATAATGGATTTAGAGGTTTAAAAATCATATAAATATGATTTTAAGGTAATAAAAATACTTTGATATATTATAAATATATTATAATATTATGTTATGATTTTCATTAATATTTAATATTAAATAAATATTAATGATAATGGAATTAAGTGGTATTTAATTCATGTAAATACGATATTAATGATTGAAAAATCATGATAAAATTTAATAATTATCTTAAAATTATTATGAGCTTATGAAAAATATTCTGACTGATAGTAAATTATTTAAGATATTTTGTGAACCAGTTTAGACCGAGTCTTAGTAATATTAGGCTAAAAAATTATCCGACTAGGCCGTCAGGATATAGATATTATGTCGGATTCAACTCAGACTGAAATAGTTTGACTTGATACTGAGTCTTAGGTATTTTGTAGACTGATAGGGTTATGTGTTTAGGTTATTCTGTGATTATATATAATAGTGTTATATTGTTATGATATTATTCTAATATTTGGAGATCGGTATTATTTATATTAGGTTTTCAGACAAAGCTAAATAGGTTGCGTAATGGTAATCAACGAAACAAGTAAGTTTTTCTTAACTCAACTTCAAGTTGTTTATTTAAATATGCTTGTGGATAATCATTACTGATTCTCATGTCTATGAATTGTTGAATCGTACTAAGTACATATTGCATGTATTCATTAGATATGAAAGGCTGATCACCTTCATTACCATTCGGTCCAGATATAATTGATATGTTCATGTTCAATATTCGTTCAGCTATAAAAATTTGTTCATGCTAGTTCACAATTATATTGTTGAATGTTAGCTAGCTATTATTCAAAATCTTTCTATTATGATATATCCTTGATTTATTATCCTTGTAGATTAAGGCGAATACGTCGGATGCAAGGAAAGGTCAAAGACAAGTCCAGCTTGGAATTATTATGTGCAGCTAGAATTGTAACAGTAATGTGTGATAATAACATTGTATGTCAGATAGGATGTTGATTCAGGTTTTATGTGAAGGTTCTCGACCTTGGGGATAGTGTGTAAAGTTTAATGTATAAATAATTTATGTTTATATCTTCCGCAATAGTTATAGAATGATTGTACTAGATCAACGGTGATTCAGGACCCGGATCTGGGGCCCTCACACTACTACCTTTTAACCCTAGAAAAGGTTCAACATGGTACTACAATATTCATATACATCTAAACTATATAAGCTTAAATGTCACAAAAGTAATTACTATATTATTACATTATATCTATTCTATCCTAGTTTCTATAACCATTACATTTCTATTAGGTCATAATATTATGCATTATACAAAATTATTACACTATTACAAAGATTCTTCAACTCATTCATCTTTTTCTTCTGTAAGACCCCAACTTTTATAAATAAAGATGAATTTTCTATAAATATTATTTTTGAATATTATGGAGTTAATTTGATATAATATTATAGTTGTGGGTAATATTTATAAATTTTTCAAAGTACGCAAGTTGTTATATAATATTCGATTGGTCGGGAAATATTCGTTTTAACAGGGAATATTCGTACAACGGCACAATCATTGGTGGACCCCACAACGAAATTATTGTCGGATTGAGAAAATGACAAAAATATTTTATTAAAAATAACGGCGGAAGTTTTACCATTGATACTGTTGAACTACTCAGTAGTAAAAGTACAGTAATACCTGTGGTTGCATAGTAGCACACGGTATTGATTATTAATGCTTATGTGAGAAGTCACTCAATTTGATTCAATTATTGTCAGTTAATAATATGAATTATTTAGCGATAATGACGTTTTGTTTTATTCATATTATTAACGTAATAAAACAGAAACATCTTTTTATATAAAACAGAATACTTTATTAAAGTTATTCTATAAATAGAATATATTATATTTTATTTAAAAGATTTTTCTTTAAATATGGACCGTCAGATTAAAGTAATCAATCTGGACCGTTCATGGATTAGTTACTATGCATTCTATTTTTTTATAAATAACATCTCATTCCTTCATTATTTCTTATGAATTCACTGAACTCTAGAGAGAGAAACTATAGAGAGAGAGAAGAAGAGTATTCTGCAACTTAACTACTTCTTTATTTCAGCTCTTCTTTAAAACGGTAAGGGGTGTTATTCTTTCTTAATCATGAAGAGAACTGTTGTTATTCCATTTCTTATTATTCTGTTGGAATAACCTGTATACGCGGTCTACCCTATACTTGGTGACATTCTTATATTATTCTGTTGGAATATCCTGTTTGTGTGTTTTACAACGGATCTGGTTCCGTCTTTATTATTATTCTGTTGGAACATCCTGTCTGTGTGTTTTACACCGGACCTGGTTCCGTCTTTATTATTATTCTGTTGGAACATCATGTCTGTGTGTTTTACACCGGACCTAGTTCCGTCTTTATTACTATTCTGTTGGAACATCCTGTCTGTGCGTTTTACGCCGGACCTAGTTTTATTATTTATTATTCTGTTGGAATAACCTGTCTGTGCGATCTATCGCATGTACGATGATTTCTTTTGTTATTCCATTCTTTATTATACTCAGTTCGTTAAGTTTTGACTTCTATACTCTATGAAATTTGTGTAATATCCTTGATAATTGCGTTTCATCCAATATCTTTTCATGAAAATAATATTCTAAGCATTCTTGAATTTTACTCCACAAAGCAGTATCATGTTGACAATTTGGACGTTGTTAATTCTTGGATAAATTAATTCTTGAACTTATTTTATTGAATTTTTATATCATTGTCATCATCCTCATGTTTATAAAATGGTGAAAGTCATCTGTGGCCTGTAGTGCATAGATGGACTTGGTATGATTATGACCAGGGATTATTCGGTATAATCATGACCGTAATATTACAAATGATGCGGTAAAAGTCCTCATTGGCCCGTAGTGCATTGATGGATAGTTGTTGGCATGATCATGACCATTAATGAATACACGAATATCCTTGGCCGTAGTGCAAGGGTGATTCGATGATGTGGATTATTTTATTAAGCTGAGTTCCAGCGATCACAGTGTCGAAAAACCTTTTAAATCATAAAAGATAGTAGAGTTTATTTTCTACTTGACTCTTTTAATGGATTGCTTATTCCGCTGCAGTTAAACTTGATGTCTATTATATTTTATCAGTTTAACATTGTTGAAGGCCAATGATAATTTATTCTGCATTATCTTAGTCATAATATTTCTTACTGGGCTAGTTGAGCTCACCCTTTCTTTCACTGTTCTCTTTAGGAAATGAGAACGTAGCTGGGGCAAGTCGGGGAACGGAGTGATGGTCCGAATGATAGTATTAGTTAGTAGTCCTCACTATTCTATGTAATAGTGTGATAATAAATGTAATGAGGACTCCTTTTGAGTATGAATACTCTCTAGAAGATAATATTTGTATTCAAACTCAGAGTTTATGTTTTGTCGTATTGTACACGACAGTTGTATTAATAAGTTGTATTTGTATTCTGTACTATGTATCTGACGACCCAAGATGGGTGATGTATACCTAATTTTGGGGGAGTCACAGTTGGTATCAGAGCTTAGGGATATGATCCCTGGCTAAGATGTGAGACTAGAACTAGGAGGGGAGAGACGGGGAATTCCTTCGCTAGTATGACCTTCCTAAGTTTATTTGCATGGTATTTAATTGGTCGGTCATAATATAAGGATAATATATGACATATCAATTAACTTTTATTTTGTGGCAGTATCTGAGAATGTTGAGAATAGCAATGGAGCACAGGCGACTGTTGATTCACCACATATCAATAATCAGGATAATGTGCATCAGGAAGGTGACAATCCTCATACAAACAACAACACTAACCAGATGATGAATGATGGATTGTTCAAAAACTTTATGTAGTTAATGCAACAGCAGGCGAGAGCGGCTCCTGTCCAAAATATAGGTGAAAACACTAAAAACTCTCGGACGGTCACCGCTAAACAGTTCAAGGAGCTGGGACCACCAGAGTTTAAGGGAGAGCCAAAACCACTTATAGCGGAAACATGGATAAAGCAGATTACCAAGATATTTGATGTCTTGGGATGCTTCGAGGAGCAAAAGGTTCCCTTTGCCGCCTTTATGTTGCGAGGAGAGGCAGATTACTGGTGGGAATCGATTAAGCGTACTCAACATGCCGCACTAAAGATGTCTTGGAAGAAGTTCCAAGAGCTGTTCAATGACAAATACTTTCCTGAAAGTATTCGTCACATGAAGGAGGTGGAGTTCATCAAATTGGAGCAGAATAATATGACCGTGTCGCAGTATGAGGCTAAATTTGCTGAGTTGTCCCGGTTTGCGTCCCACTTGGTGGATAATGAAGAGTGAATGACGCGAATATTTTTACGAGGTTTGAAACCTGAGATACGTCAACATCTTATTTCTCATAAACTGTGTGTGTATTCAGATGTTGTGAATAGGGCTCAGTTAGTGGAGCGCGATAACGAGTCAACGTAACCAAAAGAGAGCAGTCGGCAAAATGATAATACCAGTGAGAGCAGTCATCGAAGTGGTGACAACAAGCGTTGAGGGAATCAATAGGCCAGAAATGGTAACCACTTCGGTGGTAATCAGGGCCAAAATAATAAGAATGGTCATTTCAAGAAGAGGAGATTCAACAATGATGGAAAGACGTCAGCACCAGCACCCGTTGTTAAGGAAGAAGAACGACCACCTATCATATATTTCAAATGTGGAGGGGAGGGGCACATCAGTCTAAACTGCGCGATGCCGTCTAAAGCATGTTATAATTGTGGAAGAGAAGGTCATTTAGCTCGATTTTGTCGTTTACCAAAGACAAGTTCAGTCAGGATGGAGACACCAAAGGCCGTCCCACAAAAGTCAAAACCGTTAGTGCAAGGGAGAGCGTTTGTTGTGACCTCCCAAAAAGTAAGGAACCCGAATGAGGTCATCACGGGTAAGCTTACCATAAACTTTAACGAAGTCTATACTTTATTTGATACCGGTTCAATCCATTCTTTTATTTCTCCTACTTGCGCTCATCGATTAAATTTGACTCCGGAGAAATTAGACTTTGATTTATCTGTTGAAACTCCATTGGGAGAAACCTTCATTACATCCACGGTTTATAAGTCTTGTTTGGTTCAAGTTAGTACCCACACATTACCTGTCGATCTTATTTTATTAAAAATACTTGCATTTGACGTGATTCTAGGGATTAATTGGTTAACTACTCATCATGCAAAAATTGATTATTTTCATAAGGTTGTTAGCTTTCATATTCCTAATCGACCTATTATGCGAATTCAAGCAACCAAACCATTAAAATCAATCGTTGTCATCTCAAGCCATAAAGATATTCGTTTATTGAAAAATAGATGTCAAGCTTTCTTAGCTCATGTCACGGATCTAAACAAAAATACGTCAGTTTTGAATGATATTTCTATTGTTAATAAATTCCCTGACGTATTCCCTGAAGAACTTCCTGGCCTACCCCCAGAGCGTAAAATTGAATTTTGTATCGACCTTGAACCCGGTACAAAACTCATTTCCAAAGCCCCATATCGAATGGCTCCTATTGAACTTCAGGAGTTGAAGATCCAACTGCAGGAATTGTTAGACATTGGCTTTATTCGTTCTAGTACTTCTCCTTGGGGTGCTCCTGTGCTATTCGTGAAGAAGAAAGATGGAAGTATGCGACTTTGTATTGATTATCGGGAGTTAAATCATGTCACCATCAAAAACGGGTACCCATTGCCACGTATTGATGACCTGTTTGACCAGTTGCAAGGAGCACAATTCTTTTTAAAGATCGATCTTCGTTCTGGATATCATCAGCTGAAGGTTAGAACTGAGGATATTCCAAAGACAACTTTCAAAACTCGGTACGGGCATTATGAATTCCTAGTCATGTCCTTTGGATTGACTAATGCTCCTGCTGCCTTCATGGATATGATGAACCGGGTATTCAAAGAATATGTGGATCACTTTGTGGTCGTCTTTATTGATGACATCCTTATTTATTCCAAAAGTCGTGAAGATCATGAGCAACACTTGAGGCTAGTACTCCAAAAGCTTCGTGAATACAAGCTTTATGCCAACTTAAAAAAACGCGAGTTCTGGCTGGAGGAAGTAGCATTCCTTGGGCATGTAGTATCAAGTCGTGGAATATCTATTGACCCGGCAAAGATTGAAGCTATTCAAAGCTGGGAACAACCTAAATCAGTGACCGAAGTACGCAGCTTTCTTGGTTTAGCTGGTTATTATCGGAGAATCGTGGAAGGATTTTCTCGAATCGCTACTCCACTAACTCAGCTGACTCGAAAAGATATAAAGTTCGGTTGGAGCGAAGAATGTGAGAAGAGTTTTCAAGAACTTAAGAGGAGACTCATTTCAGCACCTGTTCTAACAATACCATCTAGCTCGGAGGGATTTGTCATCTACAGTGATGCTTCGAGCAAAGGGTTGGGATACGTTCTCATGCAACATGGAAAAGTCATAGCCTATGCATCAAGACAACTCAAGAAATATGAGAGGAATTATCCTACTTATGATCTAGAGTTGGCAGCTGTTGTCTTTGCACTTAAAATTTAGAGGCATTAATTGTATGGGGAGAAGGTGGAGATCTTTACAGATCATAAAAGCCTCAAATATTTCTTCACTCAAAAGGAACTCAACATGCGACAACAACGTTGGCTTGAACTATTGAAAGATTATGATCATACCATTCAATACCATCCTGGAAAAGCGAACGTGGTAGCTGACACATTGAGTAGAAGATCATATGCAAGTACGAGTGCGATATTGTCAACACAAAGGCCCATTTTGTGTGACTTGCAAAGGATGGAGATAGAGTTAAAGACTCCAGGGACCCATGTGATGATGGTGAATATACGAGTAGAACCAACTTTAATCGATAAAGTTAAAGCTGCTCAAGCTACAGACCTGGAGCTGATGCGTATGAGGAAGAAAGTGCAAGAAGGTGCTATGCCGGAAGCAAGAATCGATGAAGAAGGAATACTTCGAGTCAACTCCAGACTTTGTGTTCCTAATGACCCTGATTTAAAGTATGAAATCATGATGGAGGCACACAACACACCGTTTGCAATCCATCCTGGAAGTACCAAAATGTATCATGATCTTCGTCATACATTTTGGTGGAGTATTATGAAGAGAGAGATAGCGTTGTTTATCTCAAGGTGTCTAACTTGTCAACGAGTCAAAGCGGAGCATCAAGTACCAAAAGGTCCATTGCAACCACTTGAAATTCCAGAATGGAAGTGGGAGCACATTACCATGGATTTCGTTACCGGTCTTCCTAAGGTTTCTCAAGGTATGAATGCGATTTGGGTCATTGTTGATAGATTGACCAAGTCTGCTCATTTCTTACCGATACGAGAAACTTATACACTTGAACGTCTTGCTCGTATGTACATGAACGAGATTGTAAGACTGCATGGTATGCCAGTATCCATAGTTTCTGACCGAGACCCAAGATTCACTTCACGATTTTGGGTTAGCTTACAAAAAGCTATGGGTGCGGATTTACGATTTAGTTTGGCATATCATCCTCAGACGGACGGACAATCAGAGAGGACTATTCAAACTCTGGAAGATTTATTAAGACTCTGTGTCCTTGACTTCAAGGGAAGTTAGGATAAGTTCTTATCATTGGTGGAGTTTTCCTACAACAATAGTTATCAAACAAGTATTAGCATGGCTCCATTCGAAGCATTGTATGAAAGAAAATATCGTTCTCCAGTATGCTGGGATGAGGTGGGTGAAGCAACGGTGTTGGGACCGGAGTTGGTACGTATGACTACAGAAAAGATTCAAAAGATCCGACAACGTATAAAAACCTCACAAGATCGATAAAAGAGTTATGCTGATCTTCATCGAAAGGACGTGAAATTTGATATAGGAGATCATGTGTTCTTACGTGTTGCTCCATGGAAAGGAGTTACGAGATTTGGAAAGAGTGGAAAGCTCAATCCTCGATTCATCGGTCCATTTTTAATCCTCGATCGAATAGGAACTGTGGCTTATAGACTCGCTTTACCGCCAAGTATGTCTCGTGTTCATAACGTTTTTCACATATCCATGTTACGAAAATATGTGGAAGACCCGAACCACATTATTGAGTTAGAACCGGAAGAAATAGTAGAGGATTTGACGTATGAAGAAGTTCCTGTTCAAATCTTGGATAAGAAGGAACATATTCTACGCTCCAAGGTTATACCTCAAGTCAAAGTTTTGTGGAGAAACCACGATGTTGAGGAAATAACTTGGGAGTTAGAATCTGAAATGAAATTAAGATATCCTTACCTCTTCGACATACCAGGTACGTACCCTAATTTCGAGGGCAAAATTTCATAAGAAGGGGAGGTTGTAAGACCCCAACGTTTATAAATAAAGATGAATTTTCTATAAATATTATTTTTGAATATTATGGAGTTAATTTGATATAATGTTATAGTTGTGGGTAATATTTATAAATTTTACAAAGTACGCAAGTTGTTATATAATATTCGATTGGTCGGGGAATATTCATTTTAACAAGGAATATTCGTACAACGGCACAATCATTGGTGGACCCCATAACGGAATTATTGTCGGATTGAGAAAACTACAAAAATATTTTATAAAAAATAACGGCGGAAGTTTTACCATTGATACTGTTGAACTACTCGGTAGTAAAAGTACAGTTATACGTGTTGTTGCATAGTAGCACACGGTATTGATTATTAATGCCTATGTGAGAAGTCACTCAGTTTGATTCAATTATTGTCAGTTAATAATATGAATTATTTAGCGATAATGACGTTTTGTTTTATTCGTATTATTAACGTAATAAAACAGAAATATCTTTTTATATAAAACAGAATACTTTATTAAAGTTATTCTATAAATAGAATATATTATATTTTATTTAAAAGATTTTTCTTTAAATATGGACCGTCAGATTAAAGTAATCAATTTGGACCGTTCATGGATTAATTACTATGGATTCTATTTTTCTATAAATAGCAGCTCATTCCTTCATTATTTCTTACGAATTCACTGAACTCTAGAGAGAGAAACTATAGAGAGAAACTATAGAGAGGGAGAAGAAGAGTATTCTGCTACTTAACTACTTCCTTATTTCAGCTCTTCTTTAAAACGGTAAGGGGTGTTATTCTTTCTTATTCATGAAGAGAACTATTGTTATTCCATTTCTTATTATTCTGTTGGAATAACCTGTATACGCGGTCTACCCTATACTTGGTGACATTCTTCTATTATTCTGTTGGAATATCCTGTCTGTGTGTTTTACACCGGACCTGGTTTCGTCTTTATTATTATTCTGTTGGAACATCCTGTCTGTGTGTTTTACACCGGACCTGGTTCCGTCTTTATTATTATTCTGTTGGAATATCATGTCTGTGTGTTTTACACCAGACCTGGTTCCGTCTTTATTATTATTCTGTTGGAATATGCTGTCTGTACGTTTTATGCCGGACCTGGTTCCATTATTTATTATTCTGTTGGAATAACCTGTCTGTGCGATCTATCGCATGCATGGTGATTTCTTTTGTTATTCCATTCTTTATTATACTCAGTTGGTTAAGTTTTGACTTCTATACTCCATGAAATTTATGAGATATCCTTGATAATTGTGTTTCATCCAGTATCTTTTCATGAAAATATTCTTCTAAGCATTCTTGAATTTTACTCCACAAAGCAGTATCATGTTGACAATTTGGACGTTGTTAATTCTTGGATAAATTAATTCTTGAACTTGTTTTATTGAATTCTTATATCATTGTCATCATCCTCATGTTTATAAAATGGTGAAAGTCATCTGTGCCCTGTAGTGCATAGATGGACTTGTTATGATTATGACCAGGGATTATTCGGTATAATCATGACCGTAATATTACAAATGATGCGATAAAAGTCCTCATTGGCCCGTAGTGCATTGATGGACAGTTGTTGGCATGATCATGACCATTAATGAATACACGAATATCCTTGGCCGTAGTGCAGGGGTGATTTGATGATGTAGATTATTTTATTAAGCTGAGTTCCAGCGATCACAGTGTCGAAAAACCTTTTAAATCATAAAAGATAGTAGAGTTTATTTTCTACTTGACTCTTTTAATGGATTGCTTATTCCGCTGCAGTTAAACTTGATGTCTATTATATTTTATCAGTTTAACATTGTTGAAGGCCAATGATAATTTAGTCTGCATTATCTTAGCCATAATATTTCTTACTGGGCTAGTTGAGCTCACCCTTTCTTTCACTGTTCTCTTCAGGAAATGAGAACGTAGCTGGGGCAAGTCGGGGAACGGAGTGATGGTCCGAATGATAGTATTAGTTAGTAGTCCTCACTATTCTATGTAATATTGTGATAATAAATGTAACGATGACTCCTTTTGAGTATGAATACTCTCTAGAAGACAATATTTATATTCAAACTCACAGTTTATATTTTATCGTATTGTACACGACAGTTGTATTAATAAGTTGTATTTATATTCTGTACTATGTATCTGACGACCTAAGATGGGTGATGTATACCTAGCGTCACATCTTTCCTTTATCCTTACCAGATCCTTCAATGCCTTTGATTTTAGCTAAGATCATATAATTCATGCAAGAATGAGCATTAAATTGTCCAACAAATAAAACAGTCTAAAAATACCAAAATTAAGAATTATATGATCATTATTCACCAACTTAAATAATTGTTGTGAAATATTATGAATAAACAAAATAATACTTTTTCGTTCCTTTTTAAAACATTTTTGAGACGACGAATTAGTCATTTTCATTTAAATGGTCAAAAGACCAAGATATAGTTATTTACTTTCATTAAAAAAGATAACCCGACATTGAAACCGTAAATTTGTTATTTCTTATGAGCACATCTAGGTGATCAGCCTATAATACTCTATATTGTAAATCACTCATCCTAGGGAACGACTGTGTGTTCAATTTTATGGACACCTTGTGTGTCAGCCGATAGACTCGACCAAAAATAGTTATTTATTCAACATTGTGCTTACCTTTGAATTCGTACCAAAATAATTTGGCTTGGATAGCTCTACTTATCAATAATAATATCTCAAAAATTTAATATCAAAGCGATAAAATATTTTAGCAAGTGTCTAATCGAACGAATGGCTTCAAAATCTCTTTAAACAATTCATGCCATAACATAGCTCGAATACTTGTACAAACACTAAGAGATTTGCATAAGCATGTATTTCATAGAAAAATCTCTAAATTTGTGTACATTCGATATTAAAAATATATCACATAAGCTTTATAAGAATTTAATCAGATGAAGTTAGAAAAGTTGCCTTGAGTGTCCTTTAATGCTTTACGCTAACTCGGTCTTTATATGTCCTACATGATTTATTGTAACGCCCCCAAATCCGGGTCCCTTAAACCTCGGAGCTGGTGCATCACGATACCTCATCTTCATACACGTTCTATAAACTAATGTGGAGTATATAAACATATATTGTTTATTTCAAATGATTCTATAACATTTTCCAAGGTCTACAACCTTAACTCAATACATATCTTAATAATTCAAAAGGTTTACATAATCATTTTACATAAGATAAATGTAATAGTTAAACGTTTATATTGAAACTATTCTCCAATTTTGCCTTTGACTTTATTCTTCTTTGGACACTCGAGCTTAACTGAAATATTATCATGATATAGCAAGTGTGAGCAACTACTTTGCTCAGCAAGTTTAAATACAAGAAAGATATATCATGTTTGAAAAAGAATAAGCTTTCAAAATTTTCAACAATAGATAATAATTTTGAAGGAATATGAGACAAGTCTCACTAATTGAAAATATGAGACAAGTCTCACTAATTGAATAACTGAATCAATAACGCTGAGTGGCCAACAATGACCATGAACAAATTTGGTAATTAAGGTGATCAACCTTTAATACCAGGTAAACATATGCAACTTGTACTAAGTACAAATAACAATAATCATAGATGTTGAATAATTGTCAATAATTAAATTACTAGCATGTTTGAACATAATAACTCGAGTTTGAGTTAGAAAACTTGCATTGTCCGTCAATTACTGCTACACAATCTAATTTAATATCTTATGAAAGACCTATCATTTATAAGATTGATCTTTCAATAAGCATATCATACTTTAAAATACTACTACCTTATAAGTAAATTATCTGACATTTAGCCACATAATTAAATATTAGATAATACCTTAAATTATCAGTATTATTATCGTCATTTAATAATATTTTAATTACTTAATCATCATCTTAAAATTTTCGTCTAATATTATTAATCAAATAATATCTTAATCCACTTCTTAATATTATTAATTACTTAATAATATTTTATCAACTTCTTAATATTATTAACGAATTAATATTTTTTTTTTCACTTCTTAATATTATTAACCACCTAATAATATTTTAGTCACTTACAAATATTATTAATCATTTAATAATATTTTAATCACACTTTAATATTATTAATCATTTAATAATATTCAAATAATAATATTATTAATTATTTAATAATATTTTAATTATTTACTAATATCTTAATCAATTACTAATATTATTAATCATTAAATGATATTTTATTAAATATTTAATAACATTATATTTACTTGCTAATAATATTTTATTCACTTGAAAATATTATTAACCATTTAATCTTTTAATAATATTTTAATCAATTACTAATATTATTAATCATTTAATCATATTTTAGTTATCTAATATTATTAATCATTTAATAATATTTTAATCTAATATTATTAATTATTTAATAACATTTTAATTATATATTAAACTCATAAACAATTTAATTTAGTTGTTTACCCTTTACTAATTCATTTACTTAATAAACATAAAATGAAATATACATAACATTTTATCAAAAAAGATCAAAATACCCTCCAAAAATCTTATCATATCATAATAAAGGGCATTTGTCAATAAAATCATATTTACCCAATTTTCATTATCTCATAACTTAATATTTTCATTTATTCTTATCTTGAACAATTACATGAAAAATACCAAAAAAATCTCTGAACATTTTTCTTTTTTGTGAAATATCAGAACATGATATTTTAATAATCATATATTTTTCTTACATTTTTTCAATTTTGTTTACTATTTTTAAATGATCCAAAATAGTCAGATCTTGCACAGTTTATCATAAATTATTCCTTTGTCTAAATATTATGAAATTTTTACAGAAAGCTCCTGTTATGAACATCTAACTCCAGTAAAAAATTTGAAATTTTTTGGGTTACACACAAAGAGTTAATCCGTTCACTTTTAAAATAGCATTTTCTTGTAAAAATCATAACTTGTGTTCTAAACATCCAAAAATGCTCATTTTTCGACTGAACCTTGATTAATTATCATACTAATATAGCACAAAATATCAAGATTTTAGGAGCAAGCAAAGTGGACGAAAATACCTTTTATACAAACTAGCCAAAAGAAGGTTTTTGTACCCAATTTTATTCTTTTTTCGGCAGGACAATTTTGGCCAAAACAATTACCATTTCATTCTCAGTTACCCTTTTTGAGTGCTACCACTTGGGTTTAAAAGTTAACTTACATATCTAACACCCCTCTTTGATGGATTGCAAAAATGATGTCTAGATCTGAAATGGTAACCATTCAAAGTGATTAAAAGTTAGGGTTTTCAAACTATAGAAAACTATTTTCCATTTCTTCTTTTGATCAAACTTTTTAAAATCCAAAATGGTTATATCTATACATAAAACACTCTTTAACATGTAGATCCAAAGTTTTTGAGTTTAGAAACATAAGATTATTATTTCATGAAACTATCAAAAGAATGTAAACAAGTTTAAGTTTAGGGTTTTTAATACCTTGTTCAATGAGCAAAATTTCTCATTCTTCCAAAATAGTTTATGAAACTAGATGGCATGAAAAAAAAATTCTTCTCTTCTTCCTCTATGTGACTGCCGAATTTCTAGCTCTCTCTCTCTCTTTCTATTTTTCTTTCTTAGCTAATTTGAAAGTGTAAGAAAGAAAGTAAAGTTTTAATTTGCAAAAAGATGGGAGTATTTATAGTTGTGGAATATATATATATATATATATATATATATATATATATATATATATATATATACACTTGTAAGTATAAAAAAAATCTCCCACAATCTCCCATCTTCTCTCTCTAATCTAGCAAATCAAAGGAAATTCAAAGGCTAGTGAGCTAGGGATTTGGCCTAGAGATTTGGTAGATTTCCTTTGATTTTGTGGGAGTAAAAAATCCAATAAGCATATACCTATTACTCCCTCCTTTGCCCGGGTACATCTCCTCCAATTTGACAAAATTTTGATTTTATTTATTTCATTTAATTACTTATTTTATTATCTATAAGTCCCATTTAATTTGGGTCATAATTTGGGCTCCCATTTAAATGGTTTGGGCTTTCTATAAAAATTGTTTGGTCCATTAAAAATATCATAAGTCCAACACTTAAATTTTATCTTATCATAATTATTTGATTAGGGTTTCTAGTCCACTTACTTTAGACTTTAAATAATTACTCATATAGATTTAATTACATAACCTAATTAGACATGCTCTAATTAGGTTTGAAATAATTAATAAGTTTAGATAATAAAATAAATTTATTTGAATTAATGTACTAGTATATATTTTAAATACTAGGAATCTCAAATAAATATAAACCCTTAGGTTATTAATTCTCATACCTAATATATATAATTAGGTTACAATACTTTTTTTTATCACATAATATGTGATAAATCAATATACACATATTTATAATATATTTATTCCTTTACTCACATACATATCCTTCATAAGTCACAAAGTATTTAATACATATAAAATTATCCTCATTTACATTGTGACCTAAAATTCTTAGTTATACTTAATTTATATATTAAATAAAATTTACAGGTCGTCACATTTATCATGATGACACACCAATTAGCCACAAATGGAATCCACATATGGTTTACGCTAACTTCCCTCTTTATCGTTCTAATTACTTAAATTCAGATGTCTTTTACGTTCTCCAACGTTCATTTCAATCTTTGACTTCATTATGTCTCATTTGTTAAACCCTTTAATCCTTTATTAGACTTCCCAACATTTACGCATCACTTACCAGTTTTAGTTATAATAAAATACAAGTCATACACCCGTGTGTAAACCATGTATGTTAATCTTACATTTATACTAAACACTTACGGTGTTTAAAGTATTTTACATTTATGTTTAATTTACTTCCCTTTTATTTAATTTACTTTCGACCTTTACTTAAAGTCTTTGATCGATTTCTATCATGATATATTACTTCAATATTTATGTGTTTAATCATTCTTTACTCTTCCTTTCTTTCTATAGTTGAAAATAAACTTTTCTGCGCCCCAATCCGACCTGGCACTGCGGCGCCCGCTTTGGCATTCCAGTTGGCGCTGCAAATCTAGGGGACATTCTATAGTTGGGCACTGTGGCGCCCGTTTAACACTAGGATGTCAGCGTTGTGGTGCTAGTCTGTAGCTTTTGTTGCCTGAATTGTTTTTATGCACAAATGATCACGGAGCTCACTTTGTAAACTAGTAACTTCATCATCCCTCCTCGGAATGAATCCATTCCCGGGCCAAATCCTAGCTTTCATTGCATACTTTAAATCCCACTTGACAGAACAATTTTTTGGATTTCCTAACAATTAGGTTTTTAATTGACTCAAAAATCCTTCACCGCTCAGTTTTCAACTTCGCGTTCTTTACATTTTAAATTTTCAAACCTTTATAACTTTCTCATTAGAAGTCAGAATGAGTTCGTTCTTGAGCTCAAAGCTCTATTTTGTTTAAGTCTATATTCACACCCCCCCCCCAATAAAATCTTCGTTATTAAAAATTATTAACTAAAATTAACAATTCGTTCAGAAATCGTTTTAAACTACGATTTCAATGTTAGCATTTTTTACTTTAAATTTTTGCCATTAACATGTTATTAATCCGTTCCACTGGGAGAAATCATATATTTCAATTGAAAATAATATCATCCTTTCAGATTTCATTATCTAAGCCACAAATAACAATTAAAATGGCTTGATTAAACATTTTCATTCGTTCTTAACAATAATTTCATTTCTTTTATAAATTAATAGTGATTTATAGTCCACTAATTATTACTCCGGGTTAAAATATGATTCATCATGAATCATCCAACCACCAACAAGCACTTCGATTAACATACTACAAAGTTTTAAATAATTAAAAGAATGAGTTTATAGTTATTAACTCTTTGGAATCTTCGTTTTCTTAGTTTACTAAATATTTTTGGTAGCGTTTCCACGCCTTTTGCGTATAATACCCAAGCTCTCACTTCCTCTCGTACATTTTCTAGCGTTTCTCTTGATTGCTTTGGTGAATTGGTAAGGTAATGAGGCAAATGAGCTTGGTATTTATAGGATTGCAAGAGTGGGGGTAACTTAGTCATTTCCTAGCTTAAGTTGGTTAATTACATTTAGCCCTTGGAATATGCCAAGCATATTGTGAGACCCCGAATTTTATGAAATAAAAGTATTCAATTTTTCTATTTTAGTAAATAGTTAAATTAATAAAAGTTTAAAGTTAAGGGTAATATGTGAATTTTATTTTTTTTGCAAAGTAAGCAAGTTGATATAAAATATTCGTTGTGTCGGAGAATATTCGATTAGTCAGAGAATATTCGTACGACGGTACAATCATTGGTGGACCCCACAACGGAATTATTGTCGGATTGAGAAAACGATAAAAATATTTTTATGAAAATAACGGCGGAAGTTTTACCGTTAACTGTTGAAACAACCGGTGTTAAAAGTACAGTAATACGCGTGGTTGCATAGTAACACACAACATTAATTATTAATGCTTACGTGAGAAGTCACTCAGTTTTATTTTATTGGTATTATTAATGTAATAAAACAGAAAAGCTTTTTATATAAAACAGAATACTTTTATAAAGTTATTCGTTTTATTAGGCTAATAGTAAAATCTTTTTATATAAAACAGAATACTTTTATAAAGTTATCTGTTTTATTAGACAATAATTAGAATATATTATATTTTATTATGTATAGTATTTGAATAGTGCCTGTATAGTGTTTGTATAGTAAAATCTTTTATAAAGTTATTCGTTTTTTATTTAAAAGATTTTGCTTTAAATATGGATCGTCAGATTAATTTAAATCAATCTAGACCGTTCATGAGTTAGTTACTATGCAGTCCATTTTTCTATAAATAGAAGTTCATTCCTTAATTATTTTCTTACGAATTCAGTGAAACTCTAGAGAGAGAAACTATAAAGAGAAAGAAGAAAAGTATTCTGCTACTTCACTACTCCGATATCAAGTTTCTTTCACGGTAAGGGATATTATTTGTTGTACTCGTAAGGGATATTATTTGTTGTACTCGTAAAGGGTATTATTTCTTTCTTATTCATGAAGAGAACTTCTGTTATTCCATTATTTATTATTTTGTTGGAATAACATGTATACGCGGGCTACCCTGTACTTGGTGAAATTCTTCTGTTATTATATTTTTATTATTCTGTTAGAATATGTTGTCTGTGCATTTTACGCCGGACCTGGTTCCATTAGTTATTATTCTGTCAGAATATCCTGTCTGTGCGTTTTATGCCGGACCTGGTTCCATTCTTTATTATTCTCTTGGAACATCCTGCCAGTGCGAATTTCGCCTGACCTGGTTTCGTTACTTATTATTCTGTTGGAATAACCTGTCTGTGCAAAGTACCGCATGCATGTTGATTTCTTTTGTTATTCAATTCTTTATTATACTCAGTTGGTTAAAGTTTTGACTTCTATTCTTCATGAAATTAGTGGAATATCTTTGATATTTGTGCTTCATCCAGTATCTTTTCATGTAAATATTCTTCTGAGCATTCTTGAATTTTACTCTACAAAGCACTATCATGTTGACAATTTGGACGTTATCAGTTCCTAGATAAATTAATTCTTGAACTTATTTTATTGAATTATTATATCATTGTCATCATCCTCATGCTTATATTATGTTGAAAGTCATCTGCGGCCTATAGTGCATAGATGGACTTGGTATGATTATGACCAGGGATTATTCGGTATAATCATAACCGTAATGTTACAAATGATATGGAAAAAGTCATCATTGGCCCGTAGTGCATTGATGGACAGTTTTTGGTATGATTATGGCTACGGATTCTCTTCTGCCAAGGGTGCAAAGATGAATTATTTTAGGGCATGATCAGGACCGTTGATGAAAACACGATTATCTTTGGCCTGTAGTGCATGGATAGATCGTAGTCGTGATACTAATGAATATCCTTGGCCTGTAGTGGAGGGATGATTCGATGATGTGGATTAATTATTGAGTTGAGTCTCAGCGATGAAATATTAATTCATGGATGTGATAATAATGAATATCTTTGGCCGTAGTACATGGATAATTTATGGATGTGATACTAACAAATATCCTTGGCCGTAGTGCATGGATAATTCGAAGGTGTGGATTATTTATTAAGCTGAGTCTCATCGATAAAATATTGGTTATACACTTTTAATTTGTAGAAGATAGTAGATATCATGCTCTACTTGACTCTTCTAAAATACAGTTGTATGTCTTTGGCAGTAGTGCAAAGATGAATTTATTAGTATGATTATGAACAAGAATTGTGATTTGGTATAACCTTGATTTTTGATGTTTCAGGTGAATATAGGTGATGAAAATTATCTTCATCCTGGGTGCGAAGAGGAATTTAGAATCACAATTATGATTATGAGTTATTCATATGATTGTGGACAGTAATGGTTGATTGATGTTACGGGGATAAAACATTATTTGTGGACTTTTAACATGGAGAAGATAATAGACCTAATGGTCTATTTGACTCTTCTAATGGATTGTTCATTCTGCTGCAACTATGGTTGAAAAGTTTTATCAGCTACCATATGTTCTAAATCTCTGATTTATTAATGACGAAGGCTATTGATGATGTAAATTAACTTTATTTATGATATTCTTTACTGGGCTAGTTGAACTCACTCTTTTGCTTTAATTATTCTCTTCAGGAAGTGAGAACGCAGCAGGGACTAGTCGGAGAACGGAGTGACGGTCCAGATGATATCATTAGTAGTCCTCACTATTATATAAAATAGTGTAATAGCTGTGGAGGTTCTCGCTAAATAATGTAGAAAAATGTGTTGTATTCTATGCATCATTTAGTATTTATATTTGGTGAATCAAATAGAGTGAGGCGAACTCAACTTTGGAAGGGTGTTTTGCCACTATCATACAAGATGTCTAATGACATACAACCTCATATTCTCATAAGACATGGTTGTGCACATCCACTTGCTGAATATATCTACGAGCACTATCTATATGATCTTGGAGTTTATTTGAAGTATAATTTTCACTTGGAGACAACGGAGATATTTATATGTCAAGAGAAGACTCACCATTGGAAAGAAGATGATAGTAATCTTTTTGTTTTTATTTGGGGACTTTTGGGTCAACCAAGGATAATTCTGTGGACATATGATATCTATCATAACCTAGACGCATGGCCTCCCATGTACGAAGGTTTCCTTGTATTTAAATTTTGTACCATGTATCTGGCGACTCAGAATGGGTGATGTATACCTAATTTTGGGGGCGTCACACATATTCCATCTTTGGACTTAACTAATTAGAATGTGCTTTGGCATATTCCATTTTTAACTTAGCTAATTAGAATATGCTTTAGCATATTCCTATTTATCTTTATACTTTTTGTTTTATCCTTCGTTAATTTCAAGGAATCCGTTACGCAGGCAAAAAATTTCTTTTTTCGTTTTCAAATTTTATTTAACATTCCGTCTTTCCTCATTATATTAACTTTAGTGCGTTGTTCGAAAAATAAAAAAAAAGCGTCTTTACCTTTTCGAATGAATAGTTATTTTTCGTCTTTTTCTCGGAAAAAATTTATTTTCTCATACGATCCTAAAACTTTTAAATTCTATCATAGAATTTCGTTCCACCGCAAAAATTCATCTTTTAATACATCAAATAGAGCAATGTTCATAAAATCTTATTTTATTCAAAAAAATTCCAAAATTATTTAATTACAAGCTAAATAAAATTTCTCGGTCGTTATAAGTTCCAACGTAGAGGGGACAATTTTGATAGAGCCTCATGTACCTTCTCCACCAAAGTTTAAGGATTCGGGTAAATTTGCAATCCCGTGCCAAATTGGTAGTCATGTCGTCGGCAAAGCTCTACGTGACATGATAGCTAGTAAAACTTTGGAACCATGGTGGGATGAGATAGGAAAGATATATCAAGAGCCAGTTGTGTTTGAAAAGATTTAATGCCACATTTAGTTCACAGACATAATTGGGCAACCACCTAGTTATTTGAAGTTCTTAAGGGATATTCTAACTACCAAGAGCAAACTAGGTGAAGTTAAAATTTGACAACCCGAATTTTCAAAAATTATTAAAATAAAAATTTAATAAATAAAATTCTTATTACGAGATGTTTTGAGTTTGGATATGTGTATATATGTGTTATATATTGTGAAATATATGTTTTGGTGTGAATATAGAAGATATATATATATATATATATATATATATATATATATATATATATATATATATATATATATATATATATATATATATATAGTCACACCAAATATATTGGACGAATGTGGTTTCGTAGTAAATTTAATTTAACTATTGAAGAAGGTAAATAAAATTGTTTGAAAAAACAACTAATTGACTTAATTAAAATAGTGAATTAATGTAAATATATTTATTTTAATAAGATGAGAACGTAATACATATTACATATAAACGTAATATGTTAATGTAATACGATTGTGAATCTCGTAAATAGTTAAAATATTTATCGAATAAAATAAATATTTTAGTGGAATATTTATGAAATTTAAAATGAATATTTTAGTTAGAAATTGTTATGGAATAATTTGTTTAAAGTGTGATGATATCAAGGGAATGAGAATAGTCTAATTTAATTAAGTAATTAAATTAGAGGATTAATGGTTGTTAAATAAAATTATAATTATATTGGCTAAATAGAAGTAATAATTTTATTAGTAAGGTTTAATTGGATTTATTAATGAATTGAGATTAATTCAATTCAATTAGTTAATGGATGTGACAAGGGTATTATATGATAAGGAAGAAATTAAAATAATTCAGAAGAGGATAATTGGGTTCTAGCAAAATATGGCCTTGAGACCCTTGGGTTTTTGTAACTGACGAAGCCATATTAATGTACGTATTATGTTATATTAGTTATTTGGTTTTACGTTCTTTTCCTAAGGTTGAAAGAGAAAACAGAGAAAGGTTGAGAAGTTAGGGAATGAGAGAAATTGAGACAGAAAGAGAAGAAGTTCTCTGTAAATTGAGAGAAGGACTTTGTGAGAATTATGGATGGAAGAAACAAGAAGATTGTTTAAAATTTTATACCAAATCAAAGGTAATAATCTAGTTTTGAGTTTTTAGTATTATACTTCTTGAGTTTTCTTTGAAAAGTTGGATTTCTATGGTTAGATTGTTAATAAATTGGTTGAATATGTTATTGAGTTTGTAGATTTCACTCTATGTTATTTATAAATGATTTTGAGTAATCAAATCCATAAAAAAATATGTTTTTAATTGAAGAATTTAGAGCTTTATAGTTTATATGTATTTTAGTCTATTTTGAGGCTAAAATTGGCTAGGAATTCATGTTGGATTCTATGAATTGATAGTAGATGTTGTTAATACGTTGAAAAATGAAAACAATGAAGATTTAACGAATTAATTTGGTTAAGAATCGAATTCGTGGTGAACGATTACGCTAAATATGTTGAACGCATGAAAATTTAGCATGAACTTTGAAGTTGGGTTATTTATATTGTTTCTAGTGTTCTTAGAAGATGTTAATTCTTTGGTATGTTGTAGTTCTATGAATTATGAGTCCATAGAGTCGAAAACGGACTCAATTGGATGTGTATAACTCGAGTTATGAAGATTAGAAGGAGAAAAGGTCAATAAAATTCACGAAGAACACAAACTGCAGAATTGGGATCTGTGAATACCCGCCCCGGTGGGCTTTTGTAGTGTAGTTTGTCCCACCCCAACAGGGATCCTGCCCCGGCAAGCTTTTATAGCTCAAAACCCTCGCCCCAACGTGGGGTAGGCAGACTTACCAATGTTAGAGAAAATCTTATCGGACATGTTTTACTAAAATGTTTCGTACAACTCCGATTGATGCAATTCAAAATGATCCGAAACGAGGACAAGTAGACCTATAACTTTTGTTCTTTAAGGTTTTTAATCTGATGTTGTTAGTAAGGGTCAAAATGGTCATCTTTGGGACTGGTGCATATTCGGAGGCAATCGAAAGGCGTTGAGCATGCACGTATGCAAGTGTAGTGCTTCTGACGATAAAAGATGTTGTTCTAAGTTATAAAACATGAATATTAGTAAATATAATGATGCATAACATTAATAAATGATTTATTAGATATGTTGTATAAGCATACTAAGCATACACAAGAGAGACAAATTGGGCGTGTGATGAATGAACGTCGAAACGCCATGACAAATGTTAATGAACGTAAAAAATATTTTAAGTTAAATGAAATGAATATTATAAGATATGAAATGGGGTTAATATAAAACCAATAAGTAGTCCTAGCAAGAATTAAACACTTGAATAAACTTCGAGAGTGTGACCTAATAAGAAATATAGTGAGATATAAGTCGAAAGTTAACACAATCAAATCGAACATTGTGTATTGATTAACATGAAGGATTATGAGATGTAGAGTAAAGTTTACATTAGAACTACTATGCGTTGCTATGTGACTAATAGTTGATGTGCATGATTATATAATTGTGTAGGGCACGTGAAGTACAGATAGCTGTAAGCTGTTAAACTGTTATTGGTAAATAACGATCAAGGCAAGTCTTCCAGTACCTATTTGCTATGTGAACTTGATGATTAACTGTTTTAAATCTGTATTGCAAAGAGAATGATGTATTACATATGTTGTAAGTATGAAATGTTAAAGTCAAATTATGACTACGTTGTTTGAGGAAAGAATGCTAATTGAGTTATGGAGCTCAATCTTTATTTGATATGTGATGTACAACATGTATAATGTGTTTAGACAGATGTTTATGATGCATAAGATGACCATGTTATTTATGTGCTACGTGTTGCATGAAAATTATTAGATTTGTTGGGTTGTCGAGCTCAACCTTGCAAATAATCATTTTTGTAGGTTAAGGTTTCAAGGTAACGCTACGTGCTACTTGAATGACGTGGATCAGATGCAATGCATGAAGATTAAATACTTTAGCTATAGTTGTTGTTATTTTAATCCCTGTTTAAGGTTTTAGGATATGTACTTGATGGTTTAAGATGTTTAGCAATTGTTGAGTTGTAAAGTTAAAGTTTGAGCTATTCGATGTATAAAGGATATCGATTTGAAATGTAAGTATATATATATTAACTGTAATAAAGTGAGTCATGGATTGTATAAGATTCAAAGACATGTAGATGATAAAGGTTGTGATTCAGGAAAAATAAAAGAAGAAGATAGTTATTCCTCATTTTATTAAGTTTAACATCGTTTAATAATGTAATGTTAGAATAAAGATGAATTAATAACGACCAAGGTCGAGAGTTGAGTTGTATAAATTTTGGGGTCGTTACATAAAACAATGGCAAAGCCCTCAAATATTACAGTATTATTAATGGATGGATGGTTTCCTCAATTTTCGAAGAAAAATTGGATAGAGAGTTAAAGAAGTCATGTAGAAACTATAAAACAAGTGTTTATTGGGAGGCAACCCAAGTTTAATTTTTAGCTTTTGTTTTTCTTTATTTTATTTGGTTAGTGAATTTGAATTTATTAAACTTACTTCTATTGGGTTTGCAGGTTATTCAAGTCAAATTAAAGTGTGGTGCTCGATTTATTCCAATGTGCCTAGCATATTCTTCAAACTTAGCGGAGAAGGAGGGAGATTGCAATATTTTCATGAAAGTTCTCTGGTTTACTTTTTCCTATTATAGCCAATGAGGACATTGTCTAGTTTAAGTTTCAGGCTAGTTTCATGTGTTCCTATAGATTGCATTTAGTTATATGTTGCATAATAATTTAGTTTAGTATAATAGTTTAGCATAATTGTTCATATCTATCTGTTAGTATATTGCATCCAGGTTATGGTAGTGGTTGCATTATTATATCTGTTTGCATGTAGTATGTTTGCATATAGTTTTGCATGAATCTAAGTAATGGATTGATATGAATTTAACTCGACTAAATATAAGTTTAGTATTAGATCTTAACTTGAAGAGTATTGATAATTGATGCGTAGTTTTAATTTTAATCATGAGAAAAATCTTAATATGTCTAAAGCTTTTGTAACCGGATAGCACATGATAGTTGACTGATTTGACCAATCTAGTTCATGTTTTTCATAATTTTTTTCTGGGGAAAATCCTGGTTAAAATCTGAGAAAATAAATGAACTGTCAGTAAAGGCTAAAATGAAGTAAGAAAATGAGTTTGGGGTAAACTCGTGGTATGTATTAATTTTTTTTTTGGAAAAATGTGAAAAAAATAGAAAATCAAGAAAAAAAGAAGAAGAGAAGTATATATATATATATATATATATATATATATATATATATATACATTGACTAGTTTGGTTCTATAACTTTTGTTACTTGGATAAGTAAGCTCTAGGGGTGTCTCTACACACAGCGCCCTAAAACCACCTGGTTTGGGACTCGTTGGTTAAAAATTAGATAAAGGGTAGCTCTAAATAGCCTAAGAGAATCAAATGTTGCATAGTCAAGTATAAACATGTGATGGAATGTAAAACACACTCGTGGAAGGATAAAAGTAGAAATAAACCTCGTACGGACCCTTGGACTTGGAGATTGCTTTGTTTTAGTCGAAATTGTAGTGTCCATGAAATTGATTGAATTGGAACCAACATTTTCCTTTTAAGAGGTTTGTTTTGACTAATCTTGAACTTTGGTTGGTTGGGATGGTTAACGTACACACACACTACATGGGTGATGAAAGGTTTGGACTAACTAATTGGTTTAAGTTAATAACTTTGCATTTGATTTGATAAACTGTTTGAGACCATTGGTGATATCTTTGAGGCATGTTTCTAGACTTCATACTAATTTATTGCGGGATTCATAGGCATATTAGATAGTAGATTTCAACTGCATCATTGTTTGGTATTGTTTTGCATTACGTTGCGTTGTGCTATTTGGGAACAAACAATGGTTCAAGTTTGGTGGTATTGAGCAGGTTTTATACCGACGAATCAGGTATCTATTAATTTATATTGTTGTTTATTTCCATGGTTTCAAGTTGCTTTTCATGCATTTTATGTTATGTTGTTTAAAGAAGCAAGGAAAAGTAAAATGGACATCTTTGGAGTACAATATGTAAACAAATGTGAGAATGGGAGATTTTGGGGCTTTTAATGCTAAGTTGGATGCATGTGTTAGTTTATTTCAACTAACACATGAGCAAAGGCAATATATATATATATATATATATATATATATATATATATATATATATATATATATATATATATATATATATATATAAAGAGAGAGAGAGAGAGAGGAATTCCGGATGGAAGAAGGAAGAAAAGGAAGAAGAAAAACTAACAATTAGCAAGCTTTGTCAAGATGATGAAGAATAATGAAGACTGATAATAACAAAACCTAGTTTTCAATCTATTTTCTTTAAGGTTAATATGTAAAAACACATGGCTTAATAATTTTGGAAGTATAAGATATTAGAAAATGATAATGAATATGGTATAACCATAGAAATATTGATGACTGAATATTATTCATTTATTTTGATTCATTTATGTTTAGTTTTATTGCATGTTTCATTTGTATATGAGCTTATTATTGTGTTTAATAATTTCAGGAAGAATTGGAGCTAAAATGAGGAAAAAGGGAAAATTACAAGGTTTTTAGCATTAATTTGGATGCATGGTTCTGGCTTGAGACTTGGATTTTATTGTAGAGCTCTTCCTTAGCTTTCCGGAACTTCTTGAATCGTCTCGATTGGAGTTCATATGAAAAAGTTATGATATTTTTACCAAACAGTCGTTGAACCTCAAAGTTTGGAGTTGCAATTTACATAGCACTCACTTAGTCCAATTTAGACGTTGATCCAGACAGAATCTGTCCATTTTTAAAGAAGTAAAGTTCTAGATCTCGTCGACAGCTTCGATTTGATAGGTATCAGGCTCCGTAACTCCTCTCGGATCAAAAGTTATGGTCGTTTTACCAAATCATGTCGCGTCAGAAAATTCAAATTCGCCCCAGCGAATTTGAGAGGAATAATTTAGAAATCTTTGATTTTTGAAAAGTTTGTAAATGAAGATTTTGGCAGACATCTATATGGAATCAGATTGATATTTCCATTAGATTTAGGATATCTTTAGACTGAAATTTATTTCCAAATTGGATTCTATTTCTTTATAAAAACTAGTTATGATTTGTAATTCCTTTTGGGATTTGGATTTCTAATTCCCATTGGATTTAGGACTTTGTCTAGCACTATAAATATAGGATGATAGTCAGGGTTTTATTCATTCAATTATCAACTATCATATATTGGAGTGTAGACTCAAGATCATGTCAGGCTAGTTCTTTTCATTCAGTTATAAAGGGAGGTGGAACCTTGTTACAAGTAATTGATTAATTGATTATTATTATGTATTCCTTCTTGTGTGAAATTTCTTTTGATAATTTGTTTTCATTGATTGCACGTTAATTGATCTAATTGATTTGATATGGCCAATTGAGTTAATTTGATCATTATCATCTGCTAGATTAAGATTGGTATTACATGTAATTGATATATGTCTTCATCATAAGTAGTAACTTGATAATACTAATAATGGATAAGATTTTTTGTATTGCTAAGATTATCAGAAAACAAGTTAAACAAATCGAGCTTATGTGTTTGTTGCTTGGATTAGACTAATTCTTTATTTACTAATGTTTATGTCATATTAAATCTAGAGAGCTTGTTCTAGGTTATATAACAGTTGAATATGGTGAAGCGCTTATTTCATACTGTGAAAATCTAAGGAGAATTCCGGATAGTAGAGCTTATTGTTATCTAGGGCTAATAGTTTCATTGAAGGAATAATAATAATAATTTGATTAATTGATTGTCGTACTTAGTGAAACTGAACTGTAGAACTGAAGTTTTTACATATTTGGTTAACTTCATCATTAATTATTGTTCTCTTAGTTTCAAAACAATTTTCAAAAACCCCCCATCTTTATTTTCTATCAAAATAGTAGAAGAATTCTAAAACGAACTTACTCTTTGTGGTTTCGATCCTTACTTACTACTGTGCTAATTATTATAAATTGTGAAGTGAAAGTGAAGTTAATTTAGGAGTGTGAGCGACAACTCCTAAATATGCAAGTAATAAGAATTGAATATTCTCTTCATCTATTTTCTTTTAAGGTTTCATATGCTATATAAAATGTTTGGTAGTTGGATAATTTGTATGAATCATATGAATGATCCGATGAGATAAGGAAGAATTAGTGGATTTAAAACACTAATATGCATTTTAAAGTTAATCGTAACTAAAATAATGAATAATAACGAAGAACGAACGAAGAACACGAAGAACATGGTAAAAGTCATTGATGGACAAATTTAAAACCATCTTAATTAGAGCTTGTTGATGGTAAATTTTAAAATCACCGTGTATAAGTTAGTTGATATATGCTTGGTTAGGACATGTTAGACTTGGATGAACAGTGGAAATGTTTCCTTTGGAACGGATTAAAAATACATTATAACAAAGTTATTGCTAAAATTTTAGTAAAAGACGTTAAGAGTTGAAATCATTGTTCGTTATGATTTCCTGACGAAATTGTAATGCCAAATAATTAACCCGAATAATTAGGGTTTCATAAGAATGTCAAAGAATATTAAAAATGTGAGTCAAGAATGTTGGCTTGTTTGGGTATTAATCAAAGTAACACACACACGCACGTGCACGTGGTCAACAAGTAATATAATGAAAGTAGAATATCGACCCCACAAAGAATATGAATTGTATTTTAACTAACATGCATCAATTTTGTAATTATCTCGGTCTACTTAAATAGATGAACAATTTGTATTTTATCTAAAATTTCTAAGTGTAATAAGACAACTAATTAACAAGTAAGATAGCCAAATAAGGGAAATATGGGGTTGTAACTTCACTTAATGTATTATCCAAATTACTACACTTCCTACAAGCTCAATTGATTATTTTGGACTCTAAGTCGAGAACACGAAGGTAAGATATGGTCATCTCTCGATGTACCATACCCATGTCACATTGAATGCAAAAATAAATAAAATAAATGCAAAGACCCAAATTGACTAACACACTATATCTTTATGTGAATTACAATCAAAGCGAGCTTAAGCTTAAGTTCTCAATAGAATACTTGCGGTGCTTCGGTATATTTCTATCCTAGGCACGAATCATGAATTCCATTACCATGTAGAATTCTTGAACACAAGCCATTGTGATCAAATCTAAGCTTATACTCCATTTATCAATTTCATACAAGTTATTCTTGTGACACCCCCAAATTCGAGTACTTCATTCCCACAGAATTTGGTGCTCACTGTCCAAAACAATCACATCCAACTACCTGTAATCTAGGATAAAGACATAAACTAAATAACTTATACAATAATCCTCCTCATTAAAGGGTTACATCAACTTAAAACGAATCCCAGGTAATCTAACCTTAAGTTATTACATAAGTTTGCGGAATACATCATATAATCAAATAAGTCTCATAACATAGATTCTGTTAAATAAAATCAAACAAGTCTTCATAATTTGGACATTTTCCATTGCCCTTGCCAGAACACGACTCATAAACTTTATCAACTTTAGCTGTAGTGTTATATGCAAGAGTCAGCAAACAGATACTAACAAATACAGTGATGACAATAATAACATCATAGAATAAACAATGAATGCTGAACAACGAAGAACTCAACCTTTGAATCAAGATTAGAAAGTTAGATCGAATTACATATCTGAGGGTCTCAAGACCATGAACTGTGTCCCAGGTTATTAAGTATTTCTACTTCAACCTTTAATAGTCATTAGACTATATGGACCTTACTTCTCGTACTTAGGGGGATCAGTCGTTCGTACCATATATTGTGCACAAACATCTTGACGCTAGCGCGTAAATAATCTCCTATATTAGGGTTGTTCATCTCAGTTAGACTTAGGAATCCGCACTAAAGAATGTTTAGTTTGGAGTAGCTCTAACAATGGTTCTAGAATTTTAGAATACTTATCAACTATGGACTGGTCAAATAAAAGTTCACTAGCCATTCAAGGTTCGATACCACAAAATGGTATTGAACTACAATGATTGAATCAAGAATTGACTCATAATAATATACAATTGAATGAAACATATATATTATACTCAATTTACTATCTTCAAAAGATTTACAAAATCTCGTTCAAAATATTGAACATTTTAAGCCGTGATTTAACAAGAAACAATGGTTAGAACTCGCTCATCATGAATAGACAACTTGAGCCATCATAATCAAACAATATCAATTTCAAGATTAGGAAACTTGCTTAGCAAAAAGTAGGATTAGAAACTTGTGTAATAATAATAGACAAGATAGAATAAAGAACTTACGCTATGTAAAGAGATAAGGATTATGAACTTGCCTTGTGTGTAAGCTATACAACTATAACACACGTTCGTAAAAAACCCTACATATGTCATTAGAATCGCAATACCGATTAGTTACAATAACACTAACCCTATATGTTTAGTTATCATTTAAATCCAACTTGTTAACATAATTCAAGTTCTGACCTTTAAATTAATATCACATCACTAATCTGAAATCATAAGTCTATCATAGCAACGTAACTTTTAAACCACATCTCAAGACTTAAACAAATAACAAGTTAAAGTTTTTCACAACTTATAAACTTTAAAACTTGAAATCATCAAATACATGTTTACAATCTATTATAGAACCTTATTACATGTTTGACACATTATCATGCAGCTTAGACTAGGTTAGGCCAACATGTCATGGACTGAAAACTAAAAAAAAATTATTTTTGCTCAGGGGAGGGCGCAGATACGCTATCCCAAGCCTTGGCACCGGCGCAGCTGCGCTGGTGCTCAATCCCAGATAACTCAGTGGGCGCAGCTACGCCATTTCTCTCCTTGGTACTAGCACAGCTACGCCGGTACGCAAACAGAAACTTGCAAAATGCGTCCCTGCTTCACAGTTCATTCCCCAAAAGGCCAATTTTTCCTAATTTAAGCAGAAATTCAAAAACCCAGAAGCTATAAAGTTATTAACAACATCACTAAGCATGCATATCATGATTCTAACAACATAAACATCTTACACCATCAATTTTAAAGGATTAAACCCATGTTTTTACTAGTTTCTTCATTTTCCAACATGTTTAGCGAATTCAATCACCAAATCTTTGTTTATTAACCAAATTAAACCATACAAATTGCATTCCTTTCGTAATTCAACATACTAACATATTTAACAATCAATTTATAGATTATCAAATAAATTAAACACCAATGTGTACTCTAAAATCATACATGTCATATATATATATATATATATATATATATATATATATATATATATATATATATATATAGAGAGAGAGAGAGAGAGAAAGGATCAAGAGCATTTCTCTTAAATAACATTCCTCCTTAAATAACACACTTTTATTAAATTTACGTCGTTTTGGAGTGGCCGCGGGTGACATTTTTGTAAATAAAAGGAAAACAAGTGGAACCACTCTCTTTTAAGCCACTCCAAAACGACGTAGTTTTAATAAAGGAGTACTATTTAAGGAGGAATACTATTTAAGAGGAATGCTCTTGATCCTTGCTCTATATATACATACATACATATATATATATATATATATATATATATATATATATATATATATATATATATATATATATATATATATATATCACAAAAACTCAAGAACAACAATAACCTCCATTTACAACATGATTTCAACCTCTTAAATTTTTTTCTCAATGATAACCAATAGATTATATATACACTAACTCATACATACAATTCAATTCCTCACAAATTAGCAATAGAAATTCAATTTCCCATAAAACTCAAGAACACAATAAAGGTTTAAAACTAAGAATTTACCCTTTATTGGATTAGCTAGATGATGATAAAGAAGACTTGAAGAGGCCTTGAAGAAACTTGATGGCTCCACCCTCCTTCTCTGATCACAGAACTTCTCTCTAACTCTTCTCAATTTTCTCTCTATCTCTCTGTGTTTTCTTCCTCTTACTCTAAGTTTTTAGAACACAATATGTATAAACTAAACTAATATACATATAACACACGTACATATGTAGCATCCCCAAATCTCGGTCCTAATCACCAAGGATCTGGTATAATATTTCTATAACTATTGCGAAAGATATAAACATAAATTGTTTATACATTAAACTTTTTCACATCATTCCCAAGGTCTACAACCTTAACTTAATACATACATTCAATATCTTAAATGTTTACAATGTTATTTTCGTCAAAAAATTTAATAGATTTAACTGCACCATAATTTAATCTTGCACTTTGTCTTCGTTTCTGTCTTTACTCAAGCTTTCATCTTAATCTGAAAATTTTATCATGATATAGCAAGGGTGAGCATCAAATTTGCCCAGCAAGTTTAAATTTATTTGAGGATATATCATGATTGAAAGAATTTAACAATAAGCTAGCTAACTTTCAACAATATAAACATTGTAAAAGAGCATGAACAAATTTTCTTAGCTGAACGACCAAATCAATAAAAATGAATGGTTAATAATGAACATGAACAGATTAACTGAACCAAATGGTAATGAAGGTGATCAGCCTTTCATACCTGATGAACATTTACAATTTGCACAATGTGCGAATCAATAATCAATATAGACGTGAATAATTAACAACAATTATTCATTAACATGCTTTGAACATACAACTCAAGTTTGAGTTAAGGAAAAACTTGTCTGATTCGTTGACTACTGCTATGCAGTTTAAGTTAACTTCTTTTGGTAAGACCTATCATTAATAATAAGATTGGTCTTTCAATCAGCATATTCTACTTTGTATCATAATACAATTACTTTGTCAATAGATTATCTAACACTTAATCAAATATTAGATAACATCCTAACACATCGGTATTATTATCATTCTTGGATAATTCTTCAATCACTGTATCATATTTATTATGATTAAACACTTAATCTTATACATTATAAGTTCTTCTTTATACTCTAATAAGTCAAATACTAATCCAACAACCTGGATTCTAAATTTAACAACCAAATTGTCAATCCAGCAGACTGGATACAGAATCCAGCAACCTGGATTCAACAAATTTCCAATCCAGCAAGCCAAACTGCAATCCAGCCAACTAGATTACAAATCCAGCAACTAGATTACAATCCAGCAAGCTGGATTCAACATATTTTCAATTCAGTAAACTTCTTTTCAATCCAGCAAGCTGGATTCATCAGATTTTCTAATCCAGCAAGCTGGATTCCATATCCGTACATGAAAATACCAAATCAACTTATTATTTTTCTATCCTTTGTACAAACATGTATACACATATTTCATACACAAAAAGTATTTTTCCAAAATTTTTCAACTTCATTTGGTATTTTTAAAAAAATCATTTTTAGTTAATTCCTTAAGAAATTAGCTACCTCGTGCTTAACTCCAGAAATTCTCATCTCTAGGCACAATCTTATACGTGTTAACATGACACTCCAGTTTAAATTTCGTGGCCATCGGAGTTATAGAACTCCGGTTATAACCATTTTCGTCGGAAAATCACAGAAATTGAAATTGTCATAACTTGCTCATTTTAACTCGGAATGAGCTCATTTTTGGACAGTAGGTACTTTATACCATATATTTTCATGTCCCAAAAGGCTGGAATTTTTCTCACACATTAAGTTGCCGAAACAGCCCTTTTTAACTTTTGGGCAGAAGCTAAATTGTTGTTTTGTAGTTTTTCGTGCTTTATTAAATATTTTCCATACGGAAATCTACAACTCCTTTTTCAGTGATTCCACTTGGAGATGTTAGATAACTAATCATAGTATACTCCCAAATTTTTCCAAAATTTTTACATGCCCGAAAAATGACTAAACTGCCCCTACTCTTTGACTGTCCAAAACAGTCTATTTTTCACTTTTAGCAATGAAACTGTTTTTGGAAAAACAGTCACTACAACTTGTGTACTCAACATTTTTGAGTGCTACCACTTGGGTTTAGTAGTTAACTTACATATCTAGCACATCCCTTTGACGGATCGCAAAAATAAGGTTTAGATCAAAAACGGTGGAAATCTAAAGTACATAAAAATTTTTAGGACTTAGAAACTAGAAAATCACTTTTTCTTTACTTTCGATTTCCAACTAAATCAACACCCAATATGGGTAGATCTAAACGTTAAACACTCAAAAACACATAGATCTAAGGTTTTTGAGTTTAGAAACATAGATTCAAAGTTTGATTTGGAATAATCAAAAATTACATAACAAATGGGGTTTATACCTTTAATTTGTGGCTACCCTTCCTTATTCTCCCAAAGTAGGAGATGAACTTATGGAGCATCAATGGTGTAGGTCCTTCCTCTCTCTCTCCTCCTCTCCACTGAATCTCTCTCCCTCTCTCTCTCTCTCTTATGCTTTTGTTTTGTTAGTCTAAGAGAAAGTAAGAGGAAGTAAAATAAAAGATGAAAGAGAATGATGTTAGATTTTGTTGGAGGATTTTGTATAGATATAAGATATGTATATAATAGATATTTTCCCAATATCTTCTTATCTCTTTCTCTCACTTAATCATCACATGGTTGCTTGCACTCTTTGCTTAATGTGTTGGTTAAATAAACAAGTGATACATGGAATGAGTTGTCACCAACTAAAGTGAAATAATCATCACATTCATCTCCCCTCCTTTTCCTTCTTTCTCTTTCTTCTCTTCTCTTTCTTCTCTCCCTTATCCGGCCATGTGGCCTTATCTTCCAAGTCTTGCTTCCTTAATGTAATATCTAATGTACATAATGTCCAAAGTGCCCTTTCTTCAATTGGGCTCCAAGTTTGGCTCCTATACTTTTAATTCTTTTGGGCTTCAAAAATTAAAATGTTTGGGCTAAAACAATTAACATGTTTGGGCTATGTAATTTACATAGTCCACTCCCTTTCCATCTTATCTCACTTTAAATATTTAATTAGGGTATCCATTCCAAATATTTAAAATTTAAATCACCACTCTTGTATATTAAATTCTATAATCCCAACTAAACTTGTTTTAATTAAGTTATAAAATTAATAACTTGAGATAATAAAAATATATCTCTTAACTTAATATTATTTTTAATATTATTGTTCTCCCACAAGTGGGCCTAGTTTTGACCCTTAATTAATCTCATTGAGCTAACAAATTTAATTGTTTTACTTACTCACATAAACTAACTTGGGCTTTCAACCCTAATTAAATTGGGTCAATATAATATTTGTCACATACATAATATATTGGGCTAGATTAAATAATTTAATCACCCTTAGTCACTTTATCTACAAGTCACATGCTTAATAATTAATTGGGCTTGTTTAAATAATATAACTTCCTTAGTCCATTAAATTTAATTCTCTTAGACTCTAAATAAATTATTGGGCTATGATATTATTATAGTCCATTACTTTTAATACTATTTTACCCTAATTATTTAATTAGGGTTTTTATTTCTCACTCTAGAAAATAAATTCTTTACTCATGCATTTTTAATTTCATAACCCAAATAGAGTTGGTTATAAAACTAATTATTTGAGATATATAAAATATATCTCTTAGAACTAGTATATATTATAAATACTAGTATTCTCTCATCTCATAACCCTTAAGTTATTTAATTCTTCATTCCTAATATATAATTAGGATCACACTAGTTTCTTTTATTTGCCATCACATAATATTCGTATTCACGTACTCACATAATCATGAAATAAATTATGACATGCTTCACAATTCTCTTAGATTAGGTCACTAGTATATATTTTTAATACTAGAATCACTAAATAACAATAACCATTTAGGTTATTTAATTCTCATACTTAATTTAAATAACTTATTCAAGTTATACAATTCATATTGTATACTTAAATTTAATTTCCTCCTCCTCTCCATAAATTATTTTCAAACAATTTATTTATATACTAAATATATAATTTAATATATTCAATCATTTATTCAAATATGAATTTAATTTACTAACTACTTTGATACCAATATTCATATCTACATATTGGATCTCATCTCATATTTTAACTTTACATCCTTGGTATAATATTAAATATTATATCATTATTCATATAACATCATATCATAACATATTTTACTTCTCACTCTAATTTTGACTTTTCCCCATAAAAAGTCAACTGTTGCTTTGACCAAAAGTCAACATTTACACATTTTGTGTTTACTGCCCATTTTGACTAATCTTGACGTTCCGGACGCAACCGAGCAGTCCATGCTTCAAAATTCTATCTCTAACTCAAATTTTGAGTTTTAAATTATTCATTTCTTATTGCTAATTGTATTAACTAACGACTTTATACTTATTCAAATTCTTATTTGCCATTCAAGGCCAACGTTCAAGCTATGTTAATTACTAACATAGTTTTATCTTGATCCTTATATCAATAACTTAATTCATCATTCCTCTTGCTAAAATATATATAGCACCTTACTAAGTATATATATTTCTATACATATACTCATCTTCGTTTAACCTTATAACATATCTTCATGTGAAATCTTATCTCCTTACTAAAATTTCCATATGTACTTATATAACATTTCTTAGACTATTCAGTTCATATTGAATTTACAGGTATCGTAATACCTTATTCTCGATATTTCTTCAAGTATATATTAATTCATTTCTAGGGTTTTGAAATTTTGTAACCCATATTTCTTTATTCTCATTCAATTAAGAAACCATATAGGTTCTTCTTAAAAATTTTGAAATCCTTAAAATTCCTTAACAGAAACGTCAATTCCATACACTTATTTTCTGTCTAGGTTATTCTTATAACCTTTAATCCATCATTTTAGGATTTTAATAATTATCTAAATTCTCGGGTTGTCACAACATATCAGTTTAAAAAACTAACAGGCATATCAGTTAAATTATGCTAAAAGCCACAAGGTTTTGTTTGCCTTGCACACTAAAAGTTCCCCTTCAATTTATTTTTATATTTCCCCTATTATATAGTATACAAATGTCACACTTATTAAATTTAAATCATACTCTTTAATTATCCACATAATTTTATTTAGCCAACATAATTCTTAATATTTATTTAATAAATATTACCCTTCTAAATTAATCATTCCTTTAATTCCATTACTCAATTAAATTAAAATAACACCATTACACAATATGATAATTTTTAAACAATTAATTTAATTTAATTATTTCATTAAATTAAATTTTAAATACATAAAATTATCATACATTAGTTTAGTTAATATCCATACTTAACTAAATTATTACACAACAATTTCATCGAATATTTATTTATCTCAATAAATAAATCAACTCAAATATTTAATTAATTCAATAAATATTTAAAATTAATTACAAAATTCTCGTTCGTTACATCCTTCCCTCCTTAAAAGGATTCATTCCCCAGAATCACAACTTAATAAATTCATTCGTCACATTTTTCCCTCCTTAAAAAGATTTTGTCCCCAGAATCGTTGTACAAAATTAAGCAAATAACTGAGGATAATTTTTTATCATAACATCTTCAAGTTCCCACGTAGCTTCTTCAGCATTGTGGTTTCTCCAAATTACCTTAACAGGAGGTATAACTTTCTTCCTTAGTACTTGCTCTTTTCTGTCAACAATCTAAACATGAACTTCTTCATAAGACAAATCTTTTTCAAACTATAACAGTTCATATTCTATAACATGTTTATAATCGGACTTATATGGCCGTAATACTGAAACATGGAAAATGTTATGAGTATGTTCTACTTCTAGGGGTAGAGCTATCTCATATGATACTTCACCAACTCGTCGTAGCACTTAAAAAGGTTCTATAAACCTAGGGCTTAGTTTTACCTTTTTACCAAATTAAATTTTCCCTTTTCAGGGAGACACTTTCAAGAAAACAAAACTATCGACATCAAATTCTCGATTCTGTCGGTGTTGATCATCATATTTCTTCTGCCTATCATGTGCATCTATCAATCTTGCCCGAATCACCTTGACTATTTCAACGGTCTGCTGCACCAATTTTGAACCTAATAGCTGACATTCACCAACTTCGTTCCAACATAACGGGGTTCTGCACTTCCTGCCATACTACGCTTCATAAGGCGGCATGGCAATACTTGCGTGATAACTATTATTATAGGAAAATTCAACCAACGGTAGATCGTCAGCCCAATTCCCTTTAAAATCCATAATACATACTCTGAGCATATCCTCCAATGTCTGGAATGTCCTCTCACTTTGTCCATCGGTTTGAGGATGATACGATGTGCTCATTCTAAACTGAGTTCCCAAGCATTCTTGCAGTTGTTTCCAAAAATTTGATGTGAAACGTGGATCTCTATTTGATACAATGGACACCGGGGCACCGGGACACCGTGTCTTGATACAATCTCCTTCACGTACAGTTTGCCAACTAATCTAGGTTAAATCTAATTTTAATTGGCAAAAAGTGTGCTAATTTCGTCAATCGATCCAAAATCACCGAAATCGCATCATAACCTTGCTTAGTCGTTGGAAGACCTACCACAAAACTCATTGTGATATGCTCCCATTTCAATTCTAGTATCTCTAACGGTTGCAACAATCCGATTGACCTTTGTTGTTCAGCTTTAACTTTCTGACACGTTAAACATTTTGCCACACATTCAGTAACATTCTTTTTCATATTTGACCATCAGAAATGTTGTCTGATGTCCTGGTACATTTTTGTACTTTCGGGGTGAATCGAATATCGTGAGTTATGAGCCTTACTCAAAATTTCCTCTTTAACTTCCGGTAATGGCAGAACCCAAATTCTCCCTTCAAATCCAAGTAACCCTTCCGTGTCGATTTTAAATTTGTCTTCTTCGCCTTCAAACACTTTTCTTTTTATCTTTTCACAGTTTTCATCTCGAAGTTGCGCGTTCTTTACCTTCCATAAAAATTGAACTGGTCTCCATCTGGAACAATTTTTCATCTGATTCTGTCGGATATTAAATTTCAAACTCTATCTTGGCCATTTCTGCTACAAGATTTTCATGAGCAATTAACATCATTAATTTCTCCCAACCCTTTCTACTTAAGGCATCGGTAAAAATATTCGCCTTTCCGAGATGATAAAGAATCTCACAGTCATAGTCTTTAATCAACTCCAGCCATCTTCTCTATCGCATATTCAAATCCTTTTTTGTAAAGATATACTTCAGACTTTTATGGTCTGTATATATCTCACACCTCTATCCATAAAGATAGTGCCTCCAAATCTTCGGAGCAAACACCACCGCAGCCAACTCAAAATCACGAGTCTGATACCCTTTCTCGTAATCCTTCAATTGACGCGATGCATACGCAATGACCTTGTCGTTTTGCATAAGCACACAACCTAGTCCTTTATGCGATGCGTCACTATATACGACAAAATTCCTTGTATCATCAGGCAATGACAACAAATGTGTTGAACTCAATCTCTTCTTTAACTCTTGGAAACTCTCCTTAGACTTCTTCGTCTAAACAAACTTAACTGCCTTCTTAGTTAAATTCGTCAACGAAGTTGCGATCTTGGAAAAATCTTGAATAAAGCACCTATAGTGACATGCCAACCCCAAGAAACTTCTTACTTCTGATAGTGTCTTCGGCTGATCCCAGTTTATTATAGCTTTAACTTTTGATGGATTTACCGAGATTCCACCCTTGTCAATAACGTGCCCAAGAAACTGCACACGTTCTAACCAAAATTCACATTTCAAAAATTTCGCGTACAACTTCTGTCTTCTTAATGTCTCCAACATAACCCTTAAGTGTTTAATATGATCCCCCTTGGTTTTAGAATATACTAATATATCATTAATAAACACCGCTTTAAATTTATCTAAGAAATGTTTAAACACCATGTTCATCAAATCCATGAACGCTGCAGGTGCATTGGTTAAACCAAATGACATAACCAGAAACTCGTAATGACCATACAGAGTTCTGAATGTCATTTTCTGTATATCCTCCTTCCTTACCTTTAACTGATGATATCCATTTCTTAAATTTATTTTTGAAAAGTACCTAGCTCCTTTTAATTGATCGAATAAGTCGTCAATTCTCGGTAAGGGATACTTATTTTTAATTGTAGCCTTATTTAATTCCCTATAATCAATATAGAGCTACATTGACCCATCTTTATTTTTAACAAATAACATCGACGCTCCCCATGGCAATACGCTCAGCTGGATATACTTCTTGTCTAGTAATTCTTGCAACTGCACCATCAGCTCTTTCATCTATACCAGGGCCATTTTCTACGGGGTTTTAACTATTGGGGCCGTTCCTGGCGCTAAATCAATCACGAACTCAACCTCTCTATCTAGCGGAAGTCCAGGCAAATCGTCTAAAAATACATCCACAAAATCTCTAATGACCAGTATCTCTTCTAATTTTGAAGTCCTCTTCTGAGTATCGACTATGTAGGCTAAATATCCTACACATCCTTGTCTTAGTAACTTCTTGGCTTGGATCACCGTCAGACAACTAGCTTTTCTAGGTGACTTGCTGCCATAAAACACCACCTTTGACGAAGTCATAAGGTTAACACATTTCTTTTGGCAATCAATTATTGCCCCGTAATTGAATAACAATCCATTCTCAGTATAACATCAAATTCCCCAAGTTTAATCGGTATCAAATCCACCATCATCTCGTGGTCCTTTATATCCACCCTACAAGTCTTGTATATAAACCTAACAGGAATCACCTCCCAATTCACAATTTCTATGCTTAAAGGAAAATCTAATTCTTCTTGAAGCAAATCTAAGTTCTTAGCAAAATCATCGGATATAAATGAACAAGTAGCACCCGAATCAAATAACACATAAGCATTAATACCATTGATTGGAATGATACCTGACACCACATCCTTTGACTACACAACATCTTGCATGGTCATATTGAAAGTTCTGGCAGTGGGTCGATTCGATGGCACTGGCCCAGTGATAGTCAATGTACCACCACTGTTGCTTCACTTACCTCCAGTTGCACCTCCGGCTGTCTTTCTAGGGCAATCACGAGCCATATAGTCCTTCGACCCGCAAGTGAAACAAGCTCCCTTCTTTGGGCTAGGACAATTTGGCGCAATGTGACCCTCCTGGACACAATTAAAACACACTCGCTTACCCTTTAGAGTGTGGTTCTTCCCACAAGTAGTACAAGCTTAAAACTTCTTCTTTTGCTGACTTCCTTGTTATCCTACTATATTTTGATTTTCATTCCACTTCCTCTTATAGTTATTACTTCCACTATTGCTTCCACCAGTTGTGTTTTCATTCTCATTCTTCCTCTTATTTTGTTCCTGATTATACTTAGTTAAGGCATCGCTTCCACCTTCCATGATAATTGCCTTTTCCAGAACTGCTGCAAACGTATTTAACAAAAACATTGAAACATTGCTATATAGCCATGGCTTCAACCCTTGCTCAAATCTTCTTGCCTTACGATGATCTGTGTTGACCTGATACGGAGCAAATCTTGCGAACTTATTAAACTTTGCAGAATACTCTGGCACAGACATAGTTCCTTGCTTTAATTCCAAAAATTGAACCTCCATATGGTTCCGGGAACTCGTCAGAAAGTACATCTCAAAAAAAAATTATTTGAACCTATCCAACGCTATTATTCCCTATCCCCCATAAACCTTATTCGCCTGCCACCAATAACTACCTTCAGATTTCAACATAAACATTGCGAAGGTGGTTTTATAATCCTCATTGACCCTGGCAACGTCGAAAACCTTCTCCATTTCTATGATCCAGGTTTGGGCTTCAACTGGATTCACAAAGCCTTGAAACTTTGGCGGTCCAACCGCTTTGAAGTCTTTGAAAGTCATGACTTGAGCTTGCGGTTGATTCCCAAGTGCTCCTATTAACAAGGTCACCAACTGCTGAACTGGGTTAACATTGGCTTCGTTATTGTTGTTGTTAGTAGACCCCCTAGGGGGTGGTTGTTGGTGTGGTTGTCTTCTTCTAGTAGGCATTTTCTGTTTAAGATATTCGCTTATTAGATCACTACTCAATTTCTTGAATATTTAAGGTTTAACTTAAACTTTCTAAGATTAAAGCTTTTACATTTCAATAAACTTCAATATTTTATTCATTTATAATTTCTAAAACATAGCAAAGGATAACATCTCTTCTATCTACATTAACTTTCCTTATCTTGCAAAGTTCTAAGGTCACATACTTATCTTACCCCATTATTTATCTCAAAATATGGGATTTACAATTTCTTTAACACATACTTAATCACATAACTTTTTACTCTTCCTATTTTGGTATATTAAGACGTCGAGCAGCTTCTCAACGATCGCCTTCCATGATACAAAACATAGTTCTACGATCCAACATATACCATGGCAAGTCTTCAAACTGAGCTCGGTAATAAAAGACTTGGTCCTGGGCCCTATCAATCGCATAATGAAAAGTATAATCCATTTCATTCATCTTGGCCTTCTTCGTCTGAACCTTGTCTTCAGCATGATCTGCACGCTGCGTAGCCTTTACCCAAGCATCATCCGCTATCGCACACTTAGCGGACTCATCCTTCAGATCATCTATTAGCTTATCAACTTCAGTCTTCATCTTTTCATTCTGAGCCAATAGCTGTTCTTGATGACCCTCTGGGTGAACTAGGTTCCATTCCGCATTCCCAAGATATATCTCGAGATACTGAATCTCCTCATCCTTCTACTCTATAGTGGCCTGACGCATATCAGCCAACTCCTTTAGCTCCTCAAACTTAGCCTGTAATTCTATATTATGGTCATATAATTCATCATACGTCCCAACTGCAATGGAGTTTGGTGGAAACTCTACAAGATCCTCTTCTTCATCCTTCACCTCTATCTCCTCAGAGTCCTCCTCCTCAAGATCAAACAAAGGCTCATACCCCTATCCTTCAACAGCGACCAACAGAGAAGACTCCCTCTGAATCAACTGCTCCTGAACAACATAAACATCTCGAGGCTCCTCATCCATAGGAACCTGAGGTATCTCTTCCCTAGCTTGATTGGATCCTTCAACGTTAAACATCCTGACAATAAAATACTTTAAGTTTTATTTACTATGTGACACTCTCCAATACTCATGAGTACATAAAATCTTTTATTATTTATCTTTAATAAATTCCTTAATCTATTCCTTAAAACTCGATAGGAGTTTATCATCTCTATGTTTCAATCTCCTTAAAGGTTAATTCCCAAGGTTCCCCCACCTAAGGTACATAACCTAACGCTTTGATACCAACTTGTGACACCCTTAAATTTGAGTACTTTATTCCCACAGGATTTAGTGCTCACTATCCAAAACAATCACATCCTACTACCCATAATCTAGGATTAAGACATAAATTAAATAACTTAAACAATAATCCTCCCCATTAAAGGGTTACATCAACTTAAAATGAATCTCAGGTAATCTAACCTTAAGTTATTATATAAGTCTGCGAAATACATCATATAATCAAATAATTCTCATAACATAGATTCTGTTAAATAAAATCAAACAAGTTTTCATTATTTGGATCCTGCCCTTGCCCTTGCTAGAAGACGACTCATCAACTTTCTCAACTTTAGCTGCAATGTTATATGCAAGAGTGAGCAAACAGATGCTCATAAATATATAGTGATGACAATAATAACATCATAGAATAAATAATGAATGTTGAACAACGAAGAACTCGAACTTTGAATTAAGATTAGAAAGTTAGATCGAATTACTTATATGAGGGTCTCAAGACCATGAACTATGTCCCAGGTTATTAAGTATTTCTACTTTAACCTTTAACAATCATTAGACTATATGGTCCTTTCTTCTCGTACTTAGGAGGATCAAACCTTCGTACCATATATTGTGAACAAACATCTTAACGCTAACGCGTAAATAATCCCCTATATTAGGGTTGTTCGTCTCAGTTTGACTTAGGAAACCTCACTAAAGAAAGTTTAGTTTGGATTAGGTCTAACAATGGTTCTAAAATTTTAGAATGCTTATCAACTGTGGACTAGTCAAATAAAAGTTCACTATCCATTCAAGGTTCGATACCACAAAATGGTGTGGAACTACAATGATTGAATCAAGAATTGACTCACAATAACATACAATTGAATGAAACATATTATACTCAATGTACTATCTTCAAAAGATTTAGAAAGTCTCGTTCGATATAATGAACATTTTAAGCTTTGATTTAACAAGAAACAATGGTTAGGACTCACCCATCATGAATAGACAACTTGAGCCATCATAATCAAACAATATCAAGTTCAAGATTAGGAAACTTGCTTAGCAAAAAGTAGGACTTAGAAATTTGCGTAATAATAATAGACAAGATAAAATAAAGAACTTGCTCTATGTAAAGAGATAAGGATTAGGAACTTGCCTCGTATGCAAGCTATACCACTATAACACACGTTCGTCAAAAACCCTACATATATCATTAGAATCGCAATACTGATTAGTTACACTAACACTAACCCTATATGTGTTGTTCTCATTTAAATCTAACTTGTTAACATAATTCAAGTTCAAATTTTTAAATTAATATAACATCACTAATCTGAAATCATAAGTCTATCATAGCAACATAACTTTCAAACCACATCTCAAGACTTAAACAAATAACAAGTTAAAGTTTTTCACAACTTGTTTGTAATGAACGAGAATTTTATATGTAATTTAAAAATATTTATTGGGTTAAATAAATGTTTTAATTGATTTATTTATTGAGATAAATAAATATTTGATGAAATTGTTATGCAATAATTTAGCTAAAGTGTGTTATGATAATTAAATTAATGTATGATAATTTTATGATTTGAATATTTAATTTAATGAGATAATTAAATTAAATAAATTATTAAATAATTATAATTTCATTCTAATTTAATTTAACAATTAAATTAGAGATTTATTAGTTTGTTAAGTAAAATTATAATTTATTATGGAAATTATAATTATATGGTAACTGTCAATTTGATTTATGAATTTAATTAATTTAGTTTGTATAATTGGTGTGACATAAGAACCATATTATAAGGAGGATATAAAAATAAACTAAAAGGGGTTTAAGAAAAGCTAGCCAAACATGACTTTATGGCTCTTGGTTTATTTCAACTGATGAAACCTTTCACTTGTATAACTGATGGACTAAATGATATGCATTATTTTAGTGTCAGTTTAGTGTTGTGTAGTATTTCATTTGGCTTAGTCTATTTTTCAAAGAACAAAGAAAAGAGAGAACTAGGGAGAGAAATTGAGAGAGAATTGAGAATTTAGAGAAGACGAGACTTCAGAAATCAAGGGAACAAGCTTGCTAACCATCTTCGCTAGTGTAAACAAGGAGTTAAGGTAAATAACCTAACTCTAGTAACTATAGTTTGGGTTTTCTTGAGTTTTCATTGAAAAGTTAAATTTCTATGGTTGATTGTGGAGATAATAGTTTATATATGTTAGAAAGATGATTATAATATGTTATATGTTGTCTAAAAATGATTTTGAATTGAAAAATTCATGTATTCAGGTTTTTAAAATGAAGATTTGGATTTTTGTGGTTATATGTACAATATAGCTTGTTTTGAAACTGAAATTTATGCTTGAATCATAATATAATATGTAAACTTGTTGTAGACTGTGTTAATACAATCAAATACGAAAAGAATGCAATTCGTATGGTTTAATTTGATTAAGAAATGAAGATTTGGTGATTGATTTTGCTAAATATGTTAAAAATGAAGAAAATAACAAAAACATGATTTTAATCCTTAAAAGTTGATTATTTAAGATGGTTATGTTGTTAGAATCATGATATGCATTCTTGGTGTTGTTGTTAACAAACTTATAGCTTATAGGTATGTTAAATTTCTTCTTAATTAGGAAAATTGGTTTATTTGGGAGTAACTGTAAAGCAGGATATGCAGTCTGCAGTTTATGTCTACGTACCGGTATAGCAGCGCCAGTACCAACGGCAGAAATGGCGCAACTGCGCCGGCTGAGTGTTCTAGGTTTTGAGTACCAACGCAGCTGCGTCGGTGTGCCGGTGCTAAGGCTTGGGGTGGCGCAGCTGCGCCCTCCCCTGAGCAGAAACAGTTTGTTATTTTTTAGTTTTCAGTCCATGACATATTAGCTTAACCTAGTCTAAGGTGCATGATAATGTGTTAAACATGTAATGAGGTTCTATAATTGATTGTAAACATGTATTCAATAATTTCAAATTGTAAAGTTAATAAGTTGTGAAAAACTTTAATTTGCTATTTATTTAAGTCTTGAGATGTGGTTTAAAGGTTACATTGCTATGATAGTCTTATGATTTCAGATTGGTGACGTGATGCTAATTTAAAAAGTCAGAATTTGAATTGTGTTAACAAATTGGATTTAAATTAGAACTAAAACATATAGGGTTAATGTTAGTGTAACTAATCGGTACTGTGATTCTAATGATATATGTAGGGTTTTGACGAACATATCTTATAGTTGTATAGCTTACGCACGAGGCAAGTTCCTAAACCTTATTTCCTTATGTAGAGCAAGTTTTTTATCCTATCTTGTTTATTATTATTACACAAGTATCTAAATCTTACTTTTCGCTAAGCAAGTTTCCTAATCTTGATCTTGATATTATTTGATTAAATTGGCTCAAGTTATTTATTCATATTGAGCGAGTTTCTAATCATTGCTTCTTATTAATTCAAAGCTTGAAATGTTCATTATTTCGAACGAAACTCTCTAATTTCTTTGAAGATAGTCTATTGGATATAAAATATTTTATTCAACTATATATTGTTGTGATTCCATTATTGATTTTAATCGTTGATACTCAATACCTAGTTATTGTTCCGAACTTCGAATGACTAGTGAACCTTTATTGATTTGACTAGTTCATAGTTGATGAGTTCTAGAACCATTGTTAAGCTAATCCAAACTAAACTATCTTTAGTGCGGGAATCCTAAGTCAAACTGAGATGAACAACCCTAATATAGGGGATTATGTACGCTTTAGCGTTTAGATGTTTGTGCACAATACACGGTACGAAGAGTTGATCCCCCTAAGTACGAATGGAAAGGTCCGTATAGTCTAACGATTGTTAAAGGTTGAGGTAGAAATACTTAGTAACCTGAGACATAGTTCATGGTCTTAAGACCCTCAGATATAAATCTCGAACTTGTTTCCTAATCTTGATTTGAAGAACGAGTTCTTTATTATTCAGTATTCATTGCTTACTCTTATGTTATTGCTATTGTCCTCATTATATTTTTGAGTAATTGTTTGCTCACTCTTGCATTTAACACTGCAGCTAAAGGTGAGAAAGTTGATGAGCCGTCTTCTTGCAAAGGCAAAATGTCCAAATGATGAAGACTTGTTTGATTTTATTAAATAGAATTTATGTTATGAGACTTATTTATTTATATGATATTTTTCGCAAACTTATGTAATAGTTTAAGGTTAGACTACCTGGGATTTGTATTAAGTTGATGTAACCCTTTAAAGGGGACGATTATTGTTTAAGTTATTTAAGTTATGTCTTTATCCTTGATTATGGGTAGTTAGATGTAATTATTTTGGATAGTGAGCACCAAATCCCGTGGAAATGAAGTACCCGGATTTGGGGGTGTCACATTATTAACTTTACAACTTAAAATCATCAAATACATGTTTACAATCTATTATACAACCTCATTACATGTTTGACACATTATCATGCACCTTAGACTAGGTTAGACCAACATGTCATGTGTGACACCCCCAAATTCGGGTACTTCGATTCCACGGGATTTGGTGTTCACTGCACAAATATCATCTATCTATCTACCCATAAAAATGCAAACCATATAATAGGTAGAATTAAAATTTTCTCCTTAAAAGGATTACATCATCCGAATAATAAATACAATCCTAGGTTAAATTACCCTTAAAACATCTGTGCGGAATTCTAACAATAAGTCTTAAACAACATCTTTAACTTAAGTCTTAAACAAATACATCATATAAAATAACAAGTCATATCAAATAACAAGTCTCCATCATTTGCTAACTTTGCCCTTGCCCTTACTAGTGGAAGGTTCATCAGTTCTTTCGTTCTTAACTGCAATGTTACTATTAAGCAAGAGTGAGCACAAATGCCCACAAGTATAAAAATGAAATAACAGTATAATAATATGCAAATAAATCAAAGACATCTGAATAAAAGCTCAACTTTTGAATAGAGAGTGAATAACAAGAATCAAAAGAATTCTGAGGGTCATATGGCCTTGAACTATGTCCTAGGTTAACAAGGGTTATACTTGAAACCTTTAACAGTCATAAGACTATGGACCTTCTTCTTGTACTTAGGGGGAACAGCCCCGTAGTACCATACTGTGCACAATATCTTAACGCTAAGCGTAAATAATCCCCTATACAGGGTTGTTCATCTCAGTTTGACATTCGAGTCCGCACCAAAGGAAGTTTGGTTTGGATAATTCTTCAAGGGTTCTGAAATTTAGAACGCTCATCAACTATGGACTAGGTGAATCATTAAGGTTTCACTAGTCTAACAAGGTTCATCAATAATGATATTCAATTTGAATAATAATCTCAAGAAGTATACAATAGAACAATTATTGTATAACTAAATCATATTTTGAAAAGATAATCAATCTTTAATAAATCATTTGAACTTGAATAATAGTAACGATAGCTTATTCAAGGTAAATAATAAGCTTGAACAATAATGACAAATGGGGTTAGGGAACTTGCTCAAATTTAAGAGTTTAAGTTTAGAAAACTTGCCTCGCGCGTAGATTATACTTTAACTAAGCACGTTCTTTGAATTAAATCTTACATACCATACATATACACAATACCAGTTAATTATAAATTAATTAATCAACGTAAACTCATTCTTGTTGTCTACTTTAATTATCGACTATACTTAGTCAATTTATCTCATTATCACATAATTTGTACTTCATAAATAATAATCTAGTTAGGAATTCAATAATTTAAATCACATGTAATTATGTTATTTACATGTTTAAACAATTATTTTTATCATCACATTATTCTTCTATCATATTTGCATGTTCATTACATCAATTCACTAAAACTTGTTAGACTTTAATATTTTAAAAATCTCATTTCTGAATTTTCTGGAGAGTGGCGCTGCGGCGCCACTGATACACGTGATCGTCGCACTGCGGCGCAGTGGCGCTGCAGCCGAACACTTGACGCTGTGGCACTGTGGCGCCGTGGTTCGAGTCTTGGCGCTGCGGTGCGGTGGCACTGCGGCGCGGGATCTCAGTTCTAGAGTTGGCGCCGCGGCGCGAGACTCCAGATTTTGTTTCCCAGTTCGCGAAGAACACAGAGTTCAGCGAAAAGAACACTAAATAATCATAAATTTCACTAATTTAACATACCCACGTGTTAATATTCACATATAATCATTACCCAACATCTGTAAAGTAATTTTAACCCATTAAAACACATAATCACATAATTAAATCATGTTAAATTGGACTGTTCTTGATGTTCTTGAAGTTAATGAACAAAATCATAAATTTAACACTATGAATTCATTATAACACTGAATCCGTTCGTTTAAGGCTTGGTCTCTTCGTATCAACATGCATAATAATGTAGGAGTGTAAAATTTAGGGATAATATACGATCACTACATAAAATTTCACGTATAATGCCATAAGGGCAAAACCCAAACTCTGTAATTTTGCAGCAATCATATACGACGTAAAATTATGAATTGATGATATAGAATCATGCAATATATATATAAAATGCATATATTCACATATACTCACATATGCCTTACAAATTCTCATCATAAAACTCTACAGTACTTGAAAACCATATATGTATAAAAACTTAAATACGTAAAAGTAGAAATTGAGTTTGGGAGAAATTACCCAGAGTATAAACTAATGGAAGAGATGATCAGTGGTGATTCTTTCACAAGTAATTGATAATTATACACTCAAGCTTTTCTCTCAAATTTCTCAATCTTTCTCTCTGTGAACTCTAAAGACTTAGGAAATAATAAGGAAGCAATAAAAGACGTAAGATAATAAGGGTGAAAATTGACGCGCATCATGGTCAGTTGCCCATCATGGGTTAACTGGCCATAACTCCCTCTAAGGCCACGTTTGGCTAGATTAATATTTACAAAACCCATTAATTTAATAAAACTTTTACAATATAGTTTTAATTAATGTCACATCTACTTGCACAATAATACATATATCTTATTTAATTTAATATAAATAAAATATAAAAACTTCTTATAAATTCACATAGTCATATAATTAATATCTCATTAATAAAAAATGTCAATTTATTAAATCTCTAATTAATAATTAAATTAATTAAATACCGATATGCTTATTAAATATTTCTATTAATACAATAAGCTCACATAATCACATACTTTGATAATAAAAATTCTCTACATTAATTTAATAAATTTAACACATATAATTAAATTAATCTAACATAATTACATCAATTAATTATTTAATCCAATAATTAAATTATCAAAAAATATTTATTTAATTCAATAAATATTAAAATAAATTACAAAATTCTCGTTCGTCACATCTTTCCCCCCTTAAAAGGATTCTGTCCCCAGAATCACAACTCAATAAATTCGACCCGTTACATTCTCCCCCCTTACAAAGATTCTGACCCCAGAATCACGACTCAATAAATTAAGTAAATAAATGAGGATAATTCTTCATCATATTCTCTTCCAGTTCCCACGTAGCTTCTTCGGCGTTGTGGTTTCTCCAAATTACCTTAACTGAAGGTATAACTTTATTTCTTAGAACTTGTTCTTTTCGGTCGACAATTTGCACAGGAATTTATTCGTAAGATAAGTCTTTCTCAAATTTGTAGCGGTTCGTATTCAATTACATGCTTGTAATCAGGCTTGTAGGGTCGCAATATAGAAACATGAAAGACGCTATGGATATTCTCGAGTGCTGGAGGTAAGGCTACCTCGTACGCAACTTCTCCGATTCTTCTCAGTACTTCAAAGGGTCCAATGAATCTTGGGCTCAATTTCCCTTTCTTTCCGAGTCTAATCTTTCCTTTCCAGGGAGAGACCTTCAAGAAAACATAACTACCTGATTCAAACTCGATATTTTTACGATGTGGGTCAGCGTATTTCTTATGTCGATCTTGAGCCGCTACCAGTCGTGCTCGGATCACTTTGACTATTTCTGCTGTCTGCTGTACCAATTCTGGCCTAGCAATTGTCTCTCACCAACTTCATCCCAGTAAAGCGGAGTTCTGCACTTTCTGTCGTATAAAGCTTCATAAGGCGGCATGCCAATACTAGCGTGGTAACTGTTGTTGTAGCCGAACTCTACTAATGGTAGGTGATCATCCCAATTTCCTTTAAAGTCCATCACACAGGCTCTTAGCATATCTTCTAATGTCTGAATCGTTCTCTCACTCTGTCCGTCTGTTTGAGAGTGGTAAGCTGTACTCATTCGTAATTGCGTACCCATGCATTCCTGAAGATGTTTCCAGAAATTTGATGTGAAGCGCGGATCCCTATCTAAAACAATTGATACCGGAACTCCGTGCCTCAAAACAATCTCTTTCACCTATAGCCTGGCCAATTGATCTAAGTTAAATCTTATTTTGATCGGAAGGAAGTGTGCAGATTTTGTCAGTCGGTCGACGATAACCCATACTGCGTCGTAGCCTTTCTGAGTCATCGGAAGGCCAACCACAAATTACATTGTAATATGCTCCCATTTCCATTCTGGGATTTCCAACGGTTGAAGTAATCCACTTGGTCTCTGATGTTCTACTTTTACCTTCTGATAGGTCAGACACTTGGCAACACATTCTGTAACATCACGTTTCAAATTCGGCCACCAAAAATGTTGTCGAAGATCTTGGTATATTTTGGTACTACCAGGGTGAATCGAATATCATGAACTATGAGCCTCGCTTAAAATATCTTCTTTAATCTCTTGTACTGGCGGTACCCAAATTCTACTCTAAAATCTCAGTATTCCTTCCTTATCCATCTTAAATCTCGGTTCGGTCCCTTCGGATATCTTCTTTGCCACCTTTTTGCATTCATCATCCTGACGCTGAGCCTCCTTCACTTTATCTAGTAAAGTTGTATTAGATTGCATCTGAAATAGCTTCTCATCAATCTCCATTGGATACTTCACTTCTAACTCCAGTTTCTCCATTTCTGTGATTAGTTCCTCCTGAGCAGTCAACATCATCAATTTCTCACGACCCTTTCTACTTAAGGCATCGGCAACTACATTCGCCTTACCCGGATGGTATAAAATCACACAGTCATAATCTTTAATTAATTCTAACCATCTTCTTTGACGCATATTCAAATCTTTCTGTGTGAAAATATATTTCAGACTCTTGTGGTCCGTATATATCTCACACTTCTCCCCATAGAGATAGTGCCTCCAAATTTTTAAAGCAAAAACAACTGCAGCTAACTCCAAATCATGGGTCGGGTAACCCTTCTCATAATCCTTCAACTGTCGTGATGCATACGCGATGACTTTACCGTTTTGCATTAGCACACAGCCAAGTCCTTTATGGGATGCATCACCAAAAACAACAAAATTTCATGTATCATCCGGAAGAGATAACACAGGTGTCGTACTCAACCTCTTCTTTAATTCTTGGAAGCTCTCCGTCCAAACAAATTTCACAGCTTTTCGAGTTAAATTCGTTAATGGAGTTGCGATCTTGGAAAAATCTTGAATGAATCTTCTATAATATCCCGCCAATCTAAGAAAACTTCTTACTTCTGACGGCGATCTCGGTTGTCCCAGTTAATCACGGCTTCTACTTTGAATGGATCTACCGAAATTCCGTTTTTATCGATCACGTGACCAAGAAATCGTACTCGCTCGATCCAGAATTCGCATTTCGAAAATTTAGCGTACAACTTCTCCCTTCTCAATACTTCCAACGTTAACCACAAATGTTCTTCGTGTTCTTCTTTGGTTTTGGAATATACCAGAATGTCGTCTATAAATACCACTACGAATTTGTCCAAAAATGGCTTGAACACACCATTCATTAGTCCCATAAATGTTGCAGGAGCATTCGTTAGACCAAACGACATTACTAAAAATTCATAGTGATCGTATCACGTTCTGAACGCTGTCTTCGTTACATCCTCTGGCCTCACCTTTAGTTGGTGATAACCACTCCTCAAGTCTATCTTGGAAAAGTATCTTGCTCCCTTTAATTGATCAAACAGATCGTCGATTCTTGGTAATGGATATCTATTCTTAATCGTGACCTTGTTCAGTTCTCTATAGTCAATGCAGAGCCGCATTGATCCATCCTTCTTTTTTACGAATAACACCGGCGCTCCCCACGGCGATACGCTCGGTTGAATGTACTTTTTATCCAGCAATTCTTGTAGTTGGACCATCAGTTCTTTCATCTTTACTGGTGCCATTCGGTATGGTGCCTTCGATATTGGAGCGGTTCCGGGCGCCAAATCGATCACGAAATCTACCTCTCTATCTGGTGGAAGTCCTGGTAAATCATCTGAAAATACGTCGACGAAGTCCCTCACAATCGGTATCTCTTCTACCTTCAGATTCTCTTTTCAACTATCGACTATGTAAGCTAAGTATCCTACACAGCCTTGTCTTAATAACTTCCTGGCCTGCATCATCGTCAGACAACTCGCTTGTCTAGGCGAACTGCTACCATAAAACACAACCTTTGACGGAGTCATAAGGTTAATACGCTTCTTCTGGCAGTCAATTACCGCCCCACAATTGGATAACCAATCCATACCCAAAATAACGTCAAATTCCCCAAGCCGAATAGGAATATGATCTACGTTCATGATATTACCCTTAATATCCACCCTACAGTTCTTAAACACGTACTTAACATGAATTATCTCTCTATTCGTAATTTCTATATTCATGGGATATTCCAACTCATCCATAAGCAAATCTAAGCTATTAGCGAAGTCTTCGGATATAAAGGAACAAGTAGCACCCGAATCAAATAAAACATAAGCATTAATTTCATTGATCGGAATGATACCTGACACCACCTCACGGGACTGAATTGCGTCCTGCACTGTCATATTGAAAGTTCTGGCAGTCGGTCGGTTTGTTGCAGGTGGTCCGGTAATGGTTAAGGTATTTCCACTGCTATTTCCATAGTTAGCTCCTTGCACTGCTCCTCCTGATCCCTTCTTGGGGCAATCTCTTGCTAGATGATCCTTAGAACCACAGTTAAAATAAGCACCCTTCTTTGGGTTTGGACAGTTTGGTGCTATGTGGCCTTCCTGACCACAATTATAGCACACTCACTTCCATTTCATTCAAACTCCCAGATGAGCTTTTCCACAGTTTGAGCACACTTCAATTTTCTTCTTCTGCCTACCTTGTTGACTTCCAACTGACGAATTATCCCTCCACTTCATCTTCTGATTATGAGTACCCCCAATGTTACTCCCACCAGTCTTGTTATTTCTTTCACCTTCACTCTTCTTCTTCTTCTGCTCTTGATTGTACTTGGTCACCGCATCGCTCCCACCTTCAGCGAGGATGGCCTTTTCCAGTACTCCGGCAAATGTGTTTATCTGAAATATTGACACCTTACTGTAAACCCAAGGCTTTAGTCCTTGTTCAAATCTTCTGGCCTTTCTTTCGTAAGTGTGTACTTGGTACGGGGCAAACCTTGCCAACTTATCGAATTTAGCTGCGTATTCAGGTACGCTCATGTTTCCTTGCTTCAGTTCCAGAAATTGAATTTCCATCTGATTTTGCGAACTAGTTGGGAAGTACATTTCGAAAAATATTTCTTTAAATCTCTCCCACATAATTACACCTTCACCTCCTCGCACTTTGTTTGCTTGCCACCAATAGCTAGCCTCAGACTTCAACATAAACGTTGCGAAAGCGGTCTTCTGGTCTTCTCTAACCCTAGCAACGTCGAATACTTTCTCCATTTCTATGACCCACGTTTGAGCCTCGATTGGGTTCCTGGAACCTTTGAACTCTGGCGGTCCCACCGCCTTGAAGTCTTTAAACGTTGTGTTTGGTGGAGCTTGAGGTTGATTGTTCATTGCTCTCGTCAGTAAGTTCACCAACTGCTGAACAGGATTAGCGTTGGCGTTATTGTTATTATTGGTTGACTCTTCCTGAGCCGGTTAACGTTGTTGTCTTCTCCTTGGTGGCATTTTCTGTTAAATACACGCTTATTAAAACTTTATTTATTTCTCTAAATAGTTAAGGCATTACTCAACAATTTAACATACTCATTTATCACATCATCTCAAACAACTTAATATATTTAATTTAACTCAAAGTTTTAATATCAAACTATAGCATAACTGCTATTTACATCAACTATCCTGGAATAAAGAATCCACAGGACTTAAAATATTAACATATTCCTTCGTTCATAAACACATCGGAATTTACATATAAAAACTAATTAAGTCTTTCACATAATTAAACGGATTCTAATCTTATCTATCAAGGTGCTGAATTGCCTTGCCACGCTCCTCATCCATGATATAAGACATCGTCCTACGATCCAACATATACGACGGAAGTCCTTCGAACTGGATGGGGTATCTCAAAACTCATTCTTGATCCTCATCTATTGCATGATTAAGTGTGGAGTATGTCTCTTCAAGCTTTACCTTCTTTGCACGACTATCATCTTCTGCACGATCAGCTCGACGTGATTCTCTTACCCATCCTTCCTCTGCTATTTTCAGTCTTCCGGAGGTTTCTTTTAATTCCTTTTTCAGCTTCTCTATTTCCTCGGTCTTATCTTCGGTTTGACCCTTTTCATGGACCAAATCCCATTCTACATTTTCCAATCGTGAGTGAAAATCGAAATCTCCCTCTCCTTCTCCTCTAAAGTAGACTGCTGAATAGTCGCTCGCTCAGTCAATTCCTGAACCTCGTCTTGTAATTCCACGTTACGGTCGTATAATGTGTCATACATCTCAGCATCAACGGTGTACCGTGGTAACTCCTCTTCTTCCTCTTCCTCATCAAACTCCTCCTCAGGATCCTCCTCAGGATCAGTCTCGGGCTCATGCTCTTGACCAACAACGGTGATCAATGGAGATGACTCCCTCTGAACTAACTGTTCCCTAATAACATGTATGTCTCGGGGCTCCTCCTTTGTAGGTACTATAGGTAATCGGGGTTCTTCCTCCCCAGCTTGACTAGCTTCTCCAACATTCGTCATCCTCACACCAAAATTTTAAGCTTTAGTTACTAAGTTGTACTAACGAGCACATAAATTAACACATAAACACATAATGTATTTTATTATCTTCAATGAATTACCAAAAATTCATTTCTTAAAACTCGATAAGAGTTTTCCTTTACTATCTTCATTCTATAAGGCTACTACCTAAGGTTGTTCCCCCACCTAAGGTTCATAACCTACAGCTCTGATACCAACCTGTGACACCTCCAAATTTGGGTACTTCGATTCCACGGGATTTGGTGTTCACTGCACAAATATCATTTATCTATCTACCCATAAAAATGCAAACCATACAATAGATAGAATTAAAATCTTCTCCTTAAAAGGATTACATCATTTGAATAATAAATACAATCCCAGGTTAAACTAACCTTAAAACATCTGTGCGGAATTCTAACAATAAGTCTTAAACAACATCTTTAACTTAAGTCTTAAACAAATACATCATATAAAATAACAAGTCATATCAAATAACAAGTCTCCGTCATTTGCTAACTTTGCCCTTGCCCTTACTAGTGGAAGGTTCATCAGTTCTTTCGTTCTTAACTGCAATGTTATTATTAAGCAAGAGTGAGCACAAATGCCCACAAGTATAAAAATGAAATAACAGTATAATAACATGCGAATAAATCAAAGACATCTGAATAAAAGCTCAACTTTTGAATCAAGAGTGAATAACAAGAATCAAAAGAGTTCTGAGGGTCATATGACCTTGAACTATGTCCTAGGTTAACAAGGGTTATACTTGAAATCTTTAACAGTCATAAGACTATGGACCTTCTTCTCGTACTTAGGGGGATCAACCCTTAGTACCATACTGTGCACAATATCTTAACGGTAAGCATAAATAATCCCCTATACAGGGTTGTTCATCTCAGTTTGACATTCGAGTCCGCACCAAAGGAAGTTTGGTTTGGATAATTCTTCAAGGGTTCTGAAATTTAGAACGCTCATCAACTATGGACTAGTTGAATCATTAAGGTTTCACTAGTCTAATAAGGTTCAACAATAATGATATTCAATTTGAATAATAATCTCAAGAAATATACAATAGAACAATTATTGTATAACTAAATCATACTTTGAAAAGATAATCAATCTTTAATAAATCATTTGAACTTGAATAATAGTAACGATAGCTTATTCAAGGTAAATAATAAACTTGAACAATAAAGATAAATATGGTTAGGGAACTTGCTCAAATTTAAGAGTTTAAGTTTAGGAAACTTGCCTCGCGCGTAGATTATACTTTAACTAAGCACATTCTTTGAATTAAATCCTACATACCATACATATACACAATACCAGTTAATTATAAATTAATTAATCAACGTAAACTCATTCTCGTTGTCTACTTTAATTATTGACTATACTTAGTCAATTTATCTCATTATCACATAATTTGTACTTCATGAATAATAATCTAGTTAGGAATTCAATAATTTAAATTACATGTAATTATGTTATTTACGTATTTAAAAAACTATTTTTATCATCACATTATTCTTCTATCATATTTGCATGTTCATTACATCAATTCACTAACACTTGTTAGACTTTAATATTTTAAAAATCTCATTTCTGAATTTTCTGGAGAGTGGCGCTGCGGCGCCACTGATACACGTGATCATCGCACTGCGGCGCGGTGGCGCTGCAGCCAAACACTTGACGATGTGGGGCTGTGGCGCCTTGGTTCGAGTCTTGGCGCTACGGCACGTGATCTCAGTTCTAGAGTTGGCGCCTGATGAGTGAGTTTTATACACATGAATTGGATACATTCGGGCTTAATTTATTGTTGTTCTCAAATCTTTTAGGGTGTTTTTATGGGTTTGTATCTATTCATGCATGTTTTATATTGTTTTGTAGGAATTGGGACAAAAGTTACATGGATCGACGTTCGGGGTGGCTAGATGCGCGTTTTCGGCTTGCCATTTACACAGCAGTCACTTCAGAGCCAATTTCACTATAGCTCCTGACCTTATTTCGAAAAACTTCAACAACAAAAGTTGTAGATATACTTCTCCTCTTTCTGGAACATCTTGAATCATCAAAATCGGAGTTCGTATGAAGAAGTTATGGCCATTTTCCCAGAGGTCGTCGGAGCAGAAAATTCCAGAAAAACTTCCAGCGCCGGGGCGCTAGGGGGCAGAATCCCAGCGCCGTGCCCAGCGCCGGGGCGCTGGGGAAGTCAGTGGAAAGGCTTGGACGGATTTTGGGGCGAATTTTGATATCTTTTTGACTCCAAATTGGATTGGGTGTGTTCCTAACCTAAAAATTAGACTTGTAACCTATAAATAGATGATGGGAGGCATAAAATAAAGGGGGATTACATAGATTAGACTAGATAAAACACTCCATTAGATTAGAATCTAAACCCTAGTTCTTAATTAGCCATTAGAGATTGAAGCAACTTGGAGATCATTGAAGATCAAGAGCAAGAGCAAGAGGGGAGCATCAGATTTGCTGACAACAGATTCTATTCTCTTCTCTTATTATACTTTTATCTTTTAATGTCTATTCAATTGTGGATTCTTTGTTTCAATTCATTAATTATGAACTAACTCTTTTATTAAGATTTCAATTGAACCTTTTATGTCTATGAATTAGTTATTCGATTTATTCCAATTATTTATGTCAAAGTGAATTGTTTATCTTGTCTTGAGCTTATTGATTAATTATCTGATCAGTAATTACCTTGTTACTCTAGAAGGAATCGGAAGAGGAATTCTAGGGTTAGAACTGGGCATGATAACATGTGACTTAGTTATTTGCATGGTGAATAATTAGGTTTGTGAATAGAATGGAAATATCTGTTTACCGCATGTAACACATATGGAATTGGGATTGAAAAGAGTTTAATTCAATTGTTTTGCATAGGAATATAGCAAGATTAATCTGGATTAAATAGAAGTCAATTGATCACTTGGAAAATGACTTTTGGCATTTGAGAATTTCTATTAACAATTCAGTAGGCATAATAATTGGGATAGTTGGATAATTGATTTATAGTTTATAATTGGGAATATTGAAGTCTTAATCTTTATTTATTTGAATTAATTTTAGAGTAATCTAGATTTAATTGATTAATTTAGTTTTCTTAATTAGAAAAATCACAATTTATGGTTGTTTAAATAAAATTGATTTGGTTAAGAGTTAGTACTTGGTAATTTTTATTAAATAATTCCTCGTGGGAACGATACTTTTCTTATCACTTTATTACTTGTTGACCGTGTATACTTGCACGTATTCATTGATTGCGAAATCGATCAACAAGTTTTTGGCGCCGCTGCCGGGGAATTAATTTAATAATTATTTACCAATATTAATTTCAATCAATTTAGTCTTAATTTAAACAATTTTATTTTTATTTTTAATTCTCTTCCTATATTTCTCTCTTTTTAGGTACCATGGATGACTTTGCGTATCAATGGCCATACACGAACATGACTCAACCAAGGGGAGCGGAGATTGACAGACTCGAGAAACTTTCTGCATTGGCAGCACAGGTGGCCGCAATAGCTAAGAAAATAGAGACATGGAGTCCACCATCCACGCAGCAAGTAGCTATGGTTTGTGAGTTATGTGATGGGAGTCATGCTACAGATCAATGTGCCATAAATGCCAAATTAGCTCAGTTCGTAGGGAGCTACAGTCATGTATATCCTAACAATTATCATCAGGATTGGGGGTATCACCCGGATTTTTCATGGAGTAACAATCAAGATCAATTTTATGCTCCAAGTCCAACATACCCACCGAATTTCTCGTGTCCACCTCCACTACAACAGGAAGACCATTCAAATTTGGAGGAAGCCTTGGAAAAATTTATTAAAGCTTCTAAAAAAAGGAACGAGGAACAAGACAAAAAATTGAATCAAATAGAACTGAATATGAAAAGCCAAGGTGCGTCGATAATGAATCTGGAAAATCAATTGGGGAAGATAGCACAAGCGTTGAACAACCATCCTCAATACACTTGGCTCTATGACATGGATGACGAAACTGATGATGAGTCCGAACCAAATCTGCAACCGGATGTGCCAAATGATATAGATGTTGAAAGAGAGAAAACAATTGGGAACAAACAAAAGGAGATCAACGAAGATTTAACTGTAAGATTCAACGAAGATGAATCGATTTCATTAATGTCCCATGTACCTTCTCCACCAAAGTTCAAGAATCCGGGCAGTTTTGCAAAACCATGCCCAATTGGCAGTCATGTCGTCGGCAAAACTCTTTATGACATAAGAGCTAGTACAACTGTGGAGTCATGGTGGGATGAAAAAGAGAAGATAGAGGAAGAGCCCATTGTGTTTGACAAGCTTCCATTCCACACTCTGATCACAGACACAATGGGGAAAGCACCTAGTTGTTTGTCATATTTAACGGGGATCCGATCTAAAAAGAAAATGCTAGGTGACTTAGATTCAATGGTCATTACAAATGGGAACCTACCAAAAGTTATATTATTTCCGATGGATGGAGGGTTCCTCAAATTTCGTAGGGGAATTGGATAGAGAATTAAAGAAGTCAGGCTGAGACTATAAAACAAGCGCTTTTTGGGAGGCAACCCAAGTTTAATTTTTATTTTTAGTTTTTATTAGGTTTTATATTAGTAGTTTTGAATTTGCATTTATTTAGGTTTAATAAAAGTGTTTCTATCATGGTTTACAGGTTAGTCAAGTCAAATTCATGTGGTGCCCAATTTTTCCATGTCCCTAGCCTATTCTCCAAACTTAGCGGACAAGGAGGAAGATTGCTATATTTTCAGGGAAGTCATCTGCTTTAATTTTTTCTAATTTAGTCATTGAGGACAATGTCTAGTTTAAGTTTGGGAGCATTTTAGTATCGTATTGCATATAGTTAGTTATCTGCATAGTAGTTAATTTTTTTTTGTGTGTTAGCATTGTGTTTTTTTTAGGTTGCATATAGTACATGGTAGTTATTTGCATATTCATATATGTGTTGCATTAGTATGTGTTCATGTAGTTTAATTGTATTTTTTTATTATTTTTTATTTTTATTTTTTTTTTATTTTTTGCATGAATCTGTGCGATTAGTTGGTGTGGTCTTAGCTCGGCCTATGATAAGATTGGTATTAATTGTTAACTTGAACAGTGTTGATAATTGATGATGAGTTCTAATTTTAATCATGATGATAATCTGAGCCTGTCTGAAACTTATGTATCCGGTTAGCACTTAAAGTTTAACTGTTTTAATCCACTTGGTTCAAGGGTTTCATAATTTGTTTCTGAGGGAAAATCTTGGTTAAAATTTAAGGAAATTAGTGAACTGGCGGTAAAGGTTGGAATGACGTAAAAGCTTGAGTTTGGGGGAATCTATGGGGTATATATATACAAAATGAAAATGAAAAAAAAAAAGAAAAAAAAAGAAACGATGAAAAGAAAAAAAATAGAAAATCTAGAAAAAGAAAAAAAAATGAATAAACACCGTGGCATGCTTGTCTAGTTTTGTGGCCTTTGTTACTTGAGTAAGTAAGCCCGAGGGGATTGTCTTTACACCTAGCGCCCTAAGGTCTTAATGACTTGGGAGTCGTTGGTCGAAAGCTCGATAAGGTAGCACTAAAAAGCCTAAGGGAATAAGACATTGCACAGCCGTGAGAAAATAAAAAAAATGAAAAAAACACGAGAAAGAGCAAAATGCCCTCGTGGTTGAATAAAAGTATAAATAAATCTTGTATTTACCCTTCGACTTGGTAATTGCTTAGTTTTAACCGGAGTTGTCATGTTCATAAAAGTAATTGAATTGGAACTGAAATTTTCCTTCTAAGAAGTTTGTTATGTGATTATCGTGAACTGTGGTAGGTTAGAATGGTTAACAAGCACACACACACAACATGGGTGTTGACAGGTTTGGATTGACTAATTAGTTAGAGTTATGAATTTTGATTTGATCGGATATATTGTTTGAGTACCAATGATATCTTTGAGGCATGTTGCTATATACTATACTGATTTATTACTGGATTCGTAGGTATATTATAAAGTAGATCATGCATATGCATTCATGTAGTTGAGTTAGTTTGATTATTTTTAGTTCTCTTGTGTTTTTGCTTGAGGACAAGCAAATGTTTAAGTTTGGGGGTATTTGATGAGTGAGTTTTATACACATGAATTGGATACATTCGGGCTTAATTTATTGTTGTTCTCAAGTCTTTTAGGGTGTTTTTATGTGTTTGTGTCTATTCATGCATGTTTTATATTGTTTTGTAGGAATTGGGACAAAAGTTACATGGATTGACGTTAGGGGTGGCTAGATGCGCGTTTTCGGCTTGCCAATTACATAGCAGTCATTTCAGAGCCAATTTTACTATAGCTCCTGACCTTATTTCGAAAAACTTCAAGAACAAAAGTTGTAGATCTACTTCTCCTCTTTCCGGAACATCTTGAATCATCAAAATCGGAGTTCGTATGAAGAAGTTATGGCCATTTTCCCAGAGGACGTCGGAGTAGAAAATTTCAGAAAAACTTCCAGCGCTGGGGCGCTAGGGGGCAGAATCCCAGCGCCGTGCCCAGCGCCGGGGCACTGGGGAAGTCAGTGGAAAGGCTTGGACGAGTTTTGGGGCGAATTTTGACATCTTTTTGACTCCAAATTGGATTCGGTTTGTTCCTAACCTAAAAATTAGACTTGTAACCTATAAATAGATGATGGGAGGCATAAAATAAAGGGGGATTACATAGATTAGACTAGATAAAACACTCCATTAGATTAGAATCTAAACCCTAGTTCTTAATTAGCCATTAGAGATTGAAGCAACTTGGAGATCATTGAAGATCAAGAGCAGGAGCAAGAGGGGAGCATCAGATTTGCTGACAACAGATTCTATTCTCTTCTCTTATCATACTTTTATCTTTTAATGTCTATTCAATTGTGGATTCTTGGTTTCAATTCATTAATTATGAACTAACTCTTTTATTAAGATTTCAATTGAACCTTTTATGTATATGAATTAGTTATTCGATTTATTCCAATTATTTATGTCAAAGTGAATTGTTTATCTTGTCTTGAGCTTATTGATTAATTATCTGATCAGTAATTACCTTGTTACTCTAGAAGGAATCGGAAGAGGAATTCTAGGGTTAGAACTGGGCATGATAACATGTGACTTAGTTATTTGCATGGTGAATAATTAGGTTTGTGAATAGAATGGAAATATCTGTTTACCGCATGTAACACATAAGGAATTGGGATTGAAAAGAGTTTAATTCAATTGTTTTGCATAGGAATATAGCAAGATTAATCTGGATTAAATAGAAGTCAATTGATCACTTGGAAAAGGACTTTTGGCATTTGAGAATTTCTATTAACAATTCAGTAGGCATAATAATTGGGATAGTTGGATAATTGATTTATAGTTTATAATTGGGGATATTGAAGTCTTAATCTTTATTTATTTGAATGAATTTTAGAGTAATCTAGATTTAATTGATTAATTTAGTTTTCTTAATTAGAAAAATCACAATTTATGGTTGTTTAAATAAAATTGATTTGGTTAAAAGCTAGTACTTGGTAATTTTTATTAAATAATTCCTCGTGGGAACGATACTTTTCTTATCACTTTATTACTTGTTGACCGTGTATACTTGCACGTATTCATTGATTGCGAAATCGATCAACAGTGCCGCGGCGCGAGACTCCAGATTCTGTTTCCCAGTTCGCGAAGAACACAAAGTTCAGCGAAAAGAACACTAAATAATCATTAATTTCACTAATTTAACATACCCACATGTTAATATTCACATATAATCATTACCCAACATCTGTAAATTAATTTTGACCCATTAAAACACATAATCACAGAATTAAATCATATAAAATTGGACTGTTCTTGATGTTCTTGAAGTTAATGAACAAAATCATAAATTTAACACTATGAATTCATTATAACACCGAATCCTTTCGTTTAAGGCTTGGTCTCTTCGTATCAACATGCATAATAATGTAGGAGTGTAAAATTTAGGGATAATATACGATCACTACATAAAATTTCACGTATAAGGTTATAAGGCCAAAACCCAAACTCTGTAATTTTGCAACAATCATATATGACGTAAAATTATGAATTGATGATATGAAATCATGCAATATATATATAAAACACATATATTCACATATATTCACATAAGCCTTACAAATTCCCATCATAAAACTTTACAGTACTTGAAAACCATATATATAAAAACTTAAATACGTAAAAGTAGAAATTGAGTTTGGGAGAAATTACCCAGAGTATAAACTAATGGAAGAGATGATCAGTGGTGATTCTTTCACAAGTAATTGATAATTATACACTCAAGCTTTTCTCTCAAATTTCTCAATCTTTCTCTCTGTGAACTCTAAAGACTTAGGAAATAATAAGGAAGAAATTAAAGACGTAAGATAATAAGGGAGAAAACTGACGCGCATCATGGTCAGTTGCCTATCATGGGTTAACTGGCCATAACTCCCTCTAAGGCCACGTTTGGCTAGATTAATATTTACAAAACCCATTAATTTAATAAAACTTTTACAATATAGTTTTAATTAATGTCACATCCACTTGCACAATAATCCATATATCTTATTTAATTTAATATAAATAAAATATAATAACTTCTTATAAATTCACATAGTCATATAATTAATATCTCATTAATAAATAATGTCAATTTATTAAATCTCTAATTAATAATTAAATTAATTAAATACCAATATGCTTATTAAATATTTCTATTAATACAATAAGCTCACATAATCACATACTTTGATAATAAAAATTCTCTACATTAATTTAATAAATGTAACACATATAATTAAATTAATCTAACATGATTGCATCAATTAATTATTTAATCCAATAATTAAATCATCGAAAAATATTTATTTAATTCAATAAATATTAAAATAAATTACAAAATTCTCGTTCATCACATCATGGATTGAAAACTAAAAAAAAAACAAATTGTTTCTGCTCAGGGGAGGGCGCAGCTGCGCTATCCCAAGCATTGACACTGGTGTAGCTGCGTTGGTGCTCAATCCCATAAAACTCAGCAGGCGCAACTGCGCCGTTTCTGCCCTTGGTACCGGCATAGATGTGCCAGTACACAGACAGAAACTTGCAGACTGCGTCCCTGCTTCACAGTTCATTCCCAAACAACCTAATTTTTCCTAATTTAAGCAGAAATTAAAAAACCCAGAAACTATAAACTTATTAACAACATCACTAAGCATGCATATCATGATTTTAACAACATAAACATCTAACACCATCAATTCTAAAGGATTAAAACCATGTTTTTAAATGTTTCTTCATTTTCCAACATGTTTAGTGAATTCATTCACCAAATCTTCGTTTCTTAACCAAATTAAACCATACGAATTGCGTTCTTTTCGCAATTCAACATATTGACATATTTAACAATCAATTTATAGATTATCAAATAAGTTAAACAGTAATTTTGACTCTAAAATCATACATGTAATATATACATACATACATACATACATATATATATATATATATATATATATATATATATATATATATATATATATATATATATCACCAAAACTCAAGAATAACAATAACCTCCATTTATAACATGATTTCATAGATTTCAACCTCTGAAATTTGTCCCTCAATGATAACCAATAGATTATATATACACGAACCCATACATACAATTCAATTCCTCACAAATTAGCCATAGAAATTCAATTTCCCATAAAACTCGAGAACACAATAAAAGTTTAAAATTAGGAATTCACCTATTATTGGATTAACTAGATGATGATAAAGAAAAACTTGAAAAAGCCTTGAAGAAACTTGATGGCTCCACCCTCCTTCTCTGATCAAAAAAATTCTCTCTAACTCTTCTCAATTTTCTTTATATCTCTCTGTGTTTTCTTCCTCTTAGTCTAAGTATTTAGAACACAATACGTATAAACTAAACTGAAATACATATAACACACGTTCATATCAATTTGAAAAACTAACATGCATATCAGTTAAATTATGCCAAAAGCCACAAGGCTTTGTTTGCCTTGCACTCTAAAAGGTCCCCCTCAATTTATTTTTATATTTCCCTTATTATATAGTATACAAATGTCACACTTATTAAATTTAAATCATACTCTTTTATTATCCACATAATTTTATTTAGCCAACATAATTCTTAATATTTATTTAATAAATATTAACCTTCTAAATTAATCATTCCTTTAATTCCATTACTTAATTAAATTAAAATAACACCATTACACAATATTATAATTTTTAAACAATTAATTTAATTTAATTATTTCATTAAATTAAATTTTCAATACATAAAATTACCACACATTAGTTTAGTTAATATTCACACTTAACTAAATTATTACACAACAATTTCTTCGAATATTTATTTATCTCAATAAATAAATCAACTCAAATATTTAATTAATTCAATAAATATTTAATATTAATTATAAAATTCTCGTTCGTTACAGTTCTAGTAATTAGTGATTAAGCAATTACACTATTAAAGCAAATCACATTAGACAATCCACATAAATAATCAATCAAATCTCACAAAGAAGTACATAAATCTCAACTAAACATTAAGATTCATTATAACCCCATAATGGGAATTAGTTCATATATAAATCAAATTCCATCACTAAAGATTGTTCATACATTAGAAGCCAAAATGAAAAGAAAAGAGATATTAATGAGTGAGAGATTAAAATCTAGTCTCCTTCTCTAAACTGAGCATACAATGTTGAATCCAAGCTTCAATGCCCAAATTAACCCATAATCTAACCTAATTTAGAAAAATGTAGTAGAAAGCAAGAGAGATGCAAAAATAAAGAGATGAATATGCCTTAAATTCTCTCTATGCTTCTCTATATATGTAACAGAGGCAATAAAAACGATCTATATCTATGCCCTAACGTGAAATGGCCCCTTCTTCAAGTAAGGGGTCGATTGTGACACCCCCAAATTCGGGTTACCTGACCCCCAAGTTTGGTGTTCACGATCCGCAATATAATAACATCTAACTACCCATTTAAATATGAATAGGAATGCATAACTCATTAACATAAGTTGTTAATACATAAGTCCCAGGTTTTCTAACCTTAACATTACAATCATACCCTTTAGACTATACAAAAAAGGTTTACAATACAACATAATAATAATACTGTTCATTATAACTACTCCAATATCTTGCATTTGCCTTTGTTCTTTTTTGACCCGCTGGCCTCTTCGTTCCTAGCTGAAATGTTTTATTTATAGCAAGGGTGAGCAACAAGTTTGCCCCGCAAGTTAAAACATACAATAAAGGTATATGAATCAACAAGAATAGACTATCTATTTTGATAGAATGAAACTAAAGTTCGGGGAACTTTGAAATAGCTGAACAAATCGTTAATCAATAACAATTCTTCTTGTATTCTAGGCAACACAATAATTTGATAATTAAAGAGTACAACGCTTTCAAAGTTTCTACGATATTCTATTGAATACTCAAGAATTAATTCTAAGCAATAACAAAGTGGAATAATTTTCAAATTTATGCTGAGTGATCCCACCAGATCTTGGAACTTATTTTCTCGGGTATCTATCAAAGATTTACTTTGATACATACGCAGGCGTATCAGATAACCATAAAGATTAAATCATACCCCTCTGCATGTACTTAGAGCCGGCCAACTCATTGTACCCTATATTATGTATAATACTTAACAGCGCGCAATGGTCGAATATACGACCTATAATGTTCCCTTTATATAAAAGGTTGTTCTTCTCAGTTTCAGAATCAAGATTTTAATTTAACAACGAAATACTGTGATTTCAAATTCTATCTACTTATCGATCTAGCCGAAACAACTGGCATCGATTTATCAATAACAATTGATTTCTCTTCTCGTATTTATCAAGTTCTAACAAATGTTTGTCTAGCTAGAATAATTAGCTAAGACATTTCTGAATATAATTTGATAATAAATAGGAATTATCTGTACTATCAGAATTAGTTTCTGCAGATATAAATATCCAACAACAGTAATTCTACGAATATATATTTTCCGAATCAGTAATTCAATTTGAATTTTAATCATGCACTAACTGCGAATAATCAACAATAAATTCCTTGGACATGGTATAATTAGCAATAATTAACCATTATAACATTTGAATGAATATAACTCAATGTTGAGTTAGAAAACTTGCCTTTCGCGTTGATTACAGCTACACAATATAATTAATTGCGTTCGTAAGACCTATAGTCAACAATGTCAGTCTCTCAATTAGCACAATTATTTATAACACATAACACTATATTTTTTAGTCAAACTTCTCCTAGACACATTACTACATAGTCACATCAGTGTTTATAACCTATACAAACACTTATCAATTCTAACTATTTCGGTCTGGTTAGACTTCGGTCCATTCTCGGTGTTCTGGTCACCCTATCTGACAATTAACACATTGATTGTCAATTAAACTTGGTCTCTAAGCTTCAATATTATTTTAGATAAGTCAAATATCATTTATAATATTTTTCGGAAGCTTTTAATAATTTATAAACAATTATTATAATTTATAATAATTTTTTAAACACTTAAATTATTTTTAAATGATTTAATTATCAAATAATCTTATCATTATTAATATTTAATAATATAAAAATATTAATAACATACTTGTCAAAATATTAAAGTTATTATTAATAACTTAAAATATTTTTAAATCATCAATATTCTACTTAAATGATTTTTAAAGTAATTCAAATTATTTTTAAATCATCACCATTAATATTTAAATATTAATAAAATTATTATCCAAATATTAAAAGTCAGTAATTATAACTTAAAATACTTTTAAAACATTTTTCTCATTTTAAATGATTTTTAAATCAATAAAATCATTTTTAATTTATTTATTTAATAGTATAATTAAATAAATCTAATATCATTAAAATTAATTTATTGATGAGAATTCTCCAAAAATATTAAAAATTATATTTTATAATTTAAAATATTTTCTAACACTTTATTCTTATTTAAAATAATTTTTAAATCATTAAAATCATTTTTAACTTATTTATTTAAATTAGTAATTAAATAAATCTAATATCATTAATATTAAATTATTGATGAAAATTCTCTAAAAATATTAAAAGTCACATTTTATAACTCAAAATATTTTTAAATACATTATTCTTATTTAAAATAATTTTTCATAATATTAAATTATTTTTTTCTAATTTATTTAGTGCACTAAGTAAATAAATTAAATACCTTTAATATTTAAATAATTATAAATATTAAAGAAAAATATTCCAATTGGTCAAAAATTATTTTTCATAATTTAAAATAATTTTTAAAACTATTTTTGGTAATTTTTAGAATTTATTTCTATTTTTAATCATTTTTCAGAAATTCAGAAAATAAAATAATTAAAATCGTCGCTGTTGGTCTTTAGCGACAGAGAGTGTCGCTGTTGGTGTTCTTGAGCTCAAAAACACTGACAGCTTCGTGTTTCTAGGGTCACGTTTGACCACGATTAATTCTCTATGTATTGTGTGACGCCCCCAAAATAGGTATACAACACTCATTCTGAGTCGCCAAATACATGGTACAGAAAGCAAACTACAACTTCAATAATACAATTGTCGTGTAAAATACGACAACACATATTGTGAGTTTAAATACAAATATTGTCTTCTGGACAATATCCACACTCAAATAAGTCCTCAATATAATTATTCAAACACTATTTTATAGAAATAGTGAGGACTGCTAAAACATCTTTCTAGAACCATCACTCCATACCCCGACTAGATCCTGCTATGTTCTCACCTCCTGAGAAGAAAAATGGAACAAAAAGGAAAAGAGTGAGCTCAACTAGCCCAGTAAAGAATATTATGACTAAGATAATATACAACAAATTATCATTAGTATTCAACAGGAAAAAATCTGATAGAATATAATCGACAACAAGTTTTAGATCAACAACTGCAGCGGAAACAACAAACAATTAGAAGAGTCAAGTAGAGAAAGAATTCTACTATCTTCTAAGATTTAAAAGTCCATCATCAATATTTTATCCCTGTAACATCGATTAATAATCATCTTTAACCAAATATTCATCTTTGCACTACAGGCCAAAGATATTCATTTGTATCACCAGTCGGTGATGTTCATCTCAACACCTGTTCATCTTTGCACTACAGGCCAAAGATATTTATCAAGTAATCATACATCTTTGCACTACAGGCCAAAGATATTCAGTAATATCATCATTTAGGACTGAGGATGATAAAAAATATCTTAAAGGAAACGAATCTAGTGAGACAGAAGGACAAATAGTAGGGATTCATATAACAATTTATCCAAGATCAATAATACTTCATAATAATTAATTGTGAAACAGAATTCAAAAATAAAGATCAAAACATGGATACAATCAAAGATAGTAACCATAATAGACATCTTGGACAAAAAGAGAAAATTTTATTTTTCGGTGAATAGTGCCGTATTTGTGAATAGTACCGTATACGTGAATAGTGCCGTATACGTGAATAGTAACTCCGACACAAAAAGTTCCAAATTTGATAAAAAGTTTATATCAATATTTCAGCATAATGATATTTAAGAAAATAATATCATTTAAGAAGAAAATAATATCGCTTACCTCAAAATATCAGTACTTCTGGTCGGAATACCGGTATAAGGCTGAAAGAAACTTGCACTGATGAATAGAAACTCTCAAAGTATCTAAATACTCACAAAATATACTCAATAATCTAGAGAGAGAAGGAGATAAAACTTGTTTCAGGTGTGATTTTCAATTCTAACTTAGCCCTCTATTTATAGGAAAATTTTAGTAGGCTTGACCTACAACCTGATGGCTTTACCTGCTACAATTTCCACCCACCACATTTGAAATATAATTCAGCACATTTCTTCACCAACCAGAAGTGGGGCCCACCAATTCTAGAATTTTCTACCAAAATGATTAACTCCAAAAATTCAACAATTTCTGAACTAGTCATCTCGTAAAATTCATAATAAATCACACGTTCATTTTTGACGGTTCAAAATTTGTGGACATATACTCAACTTATATATGTATAACATATCCAAAAATTACCACGATCCAACGGTCGGATTAAAAATTATAACCCCCGCAAAATATCTCAAAAACCCTGATTTTTAATACCTCTATTCCGACAAAAATACGGATAAAAACCTCAACATTAACTCCTTCATTTTTAACCACAAAAATATATCCCTCATTTATATCCACATAAAATAAATATTTCCTTATCATATGAATCAATAATTAATTATTCACAAATAATATTACAGAATCACATTTATGACAACCAGGCCGTTCCCAGGAAAGAGGGGGCTTTCCAATAAGGATTTCTCCTTACTAGCGCGTAATTAGATGACCAAACCTCTCCTTAGACAGAACTTTCTAGACATTGCCAATAATGTTATCTAATAATATTATTCAAATAATATGAATTATTGATCTGATAATGAAAAATACTGTGCAGCAACAATTATTGAAACAACAATAATATAAAATATCAACGCAGCAATTATTGAATCAATAAAATAAAATATTGAACAGTAACTACTGTAACAATTATTGAATAGTGCCTTCTTACGTAAGAATCAATAATTGGTGCAATACCGTGTGCTACTGTATTTTAACCACCGGGTATTCCAACAGTATTAACGGTAACAACTACGCCGTTATTTATAAACAACTTATACTTGTCGTTTTCTTCATCCAATCGCTTTCCATTATGGGGCCCACACAAGGCTGCGCCGTCGTACGAATATTCCCCGACAGCAAGAATATTCCACGACCAAACGAATATTTCCCGACAAAATGAATATTTTATAACCACTTGCTTATTTTGTAAAATTTGCACATTTCACCCATAACCAAAGTATTATATCAAATTAACCCCTTATTATTCACAATAATATTTAGAGAAAAATTGATTTTATTCATTAATAAGTTGGGGTCTTACAACCTCCCCTCCTTATGAAATTTCGTCCTCGAAATTGACGTATATACCTGATATTTCAAAAAGGTGAGGATACCTCGCTTTCATTTCTGATTCCAACTCCCAGGTCATTTCTTCAATAGCATGGTTTCTCCACAAAACCTTAACTTGTGGTATAACCTTCGTGCGTATGACATGCTCTTTCCTATCTAAGATCTTAACAGGTACCTCCTCGTACGTTAAATCTTCAGCTATCTCGTCTGGTTCTAACTCAATAATGTGGTTCGGGTCTTTAACATATTTACGAAGCATAGATATGTGAAAAATATTATGAACACGAGACATGCTTGGAGGTAATGCGAGTCTATATGTCACATTTCCTATTCGCTCAAGAATCTCAAATGGACCAACAAATCTTGGATTGAGCTTTCTTCTCTTCCCAAATCTTGTAACTCCCTTCTATGGTGCAACACGTAACAATACATGATCCCCAATATTAAATTCCACGTCCTTCCGATGAAGATCCACATAATTCTTTTGTCGATCCTGTGCCGTTTGTATACGTTGTCGAATCGTTTGGATCTTCTCTGTAGTAATGCGTACCAACTCTGGTCCCAACAATGTTGCTTCACCCACCTCGTCCCAGCATACTGGAGAACGATATTTTCTTCCATACAACGCCTCGAATGGAGCCACACCAATGCTCGCCTGATAACTGTTGTTGTAGGAGAATTCTACCAATGGTATGTACTTATCCCAACTCCCTTTGAGATCTAGGACACAAAGTCTTAATAGATCCTCAAGAGTTTGAATAGTCCTCTCTGATTGTCCGTCCGTTTGAGAATGGTATGCCGAACTGAATCGTAAATCCGTGCCCATAGCTCTCTGCAAGCTAACCTAAAATCGTGAAGTGAATCTTGGGTCACGATCCGAAACTATGGATACTGGCATGCCATGCAATCTCACAATCTCGTTCACGTACATACTAGCAAGACGTTCAAGGGAATAAGTCTCACGTATCGACAAGAAATGAGCGGACTTGGTTAATCTATCAACAATAACCCAAATCGCATCTATGCCTTGAGAAACCTTGGGAAGACCCGTAACAAAATCTATAGTAATGTGTTCCCACTTCCATTTCGTAATCTCAAGTGGTTGCAATGGACCCTTTGGTACTTGATGCTCCGATTTTACACGTTGACAAGTTAAACATCTCGAGATAAACTCCGCGATCTCTCTTTTCATATTACTCCACCAAAATGTATGTCGAAGATCGTGATACATTTTGGTACTCCCAGGATGGATTGCAAACGGTGTGTTGTGTGCCTCCATCATTATTCTATGCTTCAAGTCAAAATCGTTAGGAACACAAAGTCTGGAGTTGACTCGAAGTATTCCTTCTTCATCGATTCTTACTTCTGGAATAGCACCTTCTTGCACTTTCTTCTTCATACGCATCAGCTCCATGTCCGTAGCTTGAGCAGCTTTAACTTTATCGATTAAAGTCGGTTCTACTCGTATATTTGATATCATCATATGGGTACTTGGAGCCTTCATCTCTATCTCCATCCTTTGCAAGTCATACAAAATGGGCCTTTGTGTTAACAACATTGCACTCGTACCCGCGTATGATCTTCTACTCAATGCATCAGCTACTACGTTCTCTTTTCCAGGATGATATTGGATGGTATGATCGTAATCTTTCAACAGCTCAAGCCAACGTCGTTGCCGCATGTTGAGTTCCTTTTGGGTGAAGAAATATTTGAGGCTTTTATAATCCGTATAGATCTCCACTTTCTCCCCATACAGGTAGTGTCTCCAAATCTTCAACGCGAAAACGACTGCTGCCAACTCCAAATCATGAGTAGGATAATTCCTCTCATATTCTTTGAGTTGTCGCGAGGCATAGGCTATGACTTTCCCATGTTGCATGAGAACACATCCTAACCCTTTGCCTAAAGCATCGCTGTAGATAACAAATTCATCCGAACCAGATGGTATTGTCAGAGCAGGTGCCGAAATGAGTCTCCTTTTGAGTTCTTGAAAACTCTTCTCACATTCCTCACTCCATACGAATTTTATATCTTTCCGAGTCAGCTAAGTTAACAGAGTAGCGATTCGAGAAAATCCTTCCACGAATCTCCGATAGTAACCAGCTAAGCCCAGAAAGCTACGTATTTCGATTACCGACTTAGATTGCTCTCAACTGTAACTCATATCCCAACCTTGGATAGAACGTCACAATAACACCTATCAGTTTACTACCGCACGAATATTGCATCCCCTACGGAGAGTTTAGCTTCAGTGCATTCCACAAAGGAAGTCACCAGATATAGGCTCGGGTACAAACTTCTACAGTTAAGTTTTTAACTCCTGAAGTTCAATAGGAGTCATTCGATATGAGATTTTAGAAATGGGTTTTGTATCGGGTTGAAGATCAATACAAAAATTCAATATCATGCTCTGGGTTAGGCCAGAAAATTCTTCAGGAAATACGTCAGGAAATTCACTAACAACAGAAATATCATTCAAATCTGACGTATTTTTGTTCAAGTCCATGACATGGGCTAAGAAAGCTTGACATCCGTTTTTCAATAAACGAATGACTTTACGGCTTGATATGAAAGAGTTTGACTTCAATGGTTTGGTTGCTTGAATTCGAATAACAGGTTGCTTAGGAATATGAAAACTAACAACCTTACGAAAACAATCAATTTTGGCATGATGAGTAGTTAACCAATTAATTCCTAAAATTACATCAAAAGCAAGTATAGATAAGATCAACAGGTAATGTGATGGTGCCAACTTGAATCAAGCAAGATTTATAAACAGTAGATGTAACGAAAGTTTCTCCTAATGGAGTTTTCACAGATAAATCAAAGTCTAATTTCTCCGGAGTCAAGTTTAAACGTTGAGCACAAGCAGGAGAAATAAATGAATGGGTAGAACCGGTATCTAATAAGGTATAGACTTCGCAAAAATTTATAATTAACTAACCCGTTATACCTTCATTCAGGTTCCTCGCGTTTTGGGCAGTCACGACAAACGCCCTTCCATGAACCGCTGATTTCGACTTATCCGGGATAACTTTTGGAGTCACCATCCCCGCTGAACTTGGTTTTGCTACAGAACACTCTCGAGCTATATGACCCTCATTTCCATAGTTATAACATACCTTGGATTGTTGTGGGCAGTTTGGGCTGATATGTCCCTCTTTCCCATATTTGTAACATACGACCGGTGGTCGTTCTCCTCCCCTAGAAACAGTTGATGTTTGCGCTGACGTCTTCACGTTATCATTGTTGTACCTTCTCTTCTTGAAATCTCCTCCTGACTCGCTCCTTCTATTATCACGACCACGATTACCACCAGAGTGATTACCACCAGAGTGGTTACCACTTTTGTCCGAATGTTTTCCTCCCTGCTGGTTTTCATTACTTCGATGACTGCCGCCACCGGTATGACCCTGGTTGTGGTCCCTCGGTTGCACATACTCATTATCTCGTTCTAATAATTGAGCCCTGTTTACAACATCTGAATATAAAGAAAATTTATGAGAGATAAGATATTGCCGAATCTCGGGTTTTAGTCCTCTCAGAAACATCCTTGTCATTCGTTCCTCATTTTCGACCAAATGAGGTGCAAACCTGGATAACTCTGCAAACTTTGCCTCGTACTGGGATACCGTCATGTTGTTTTGTTCCAGTCTGATAAACTCCACCTCCTTCATATGACGAATACTTTCAGGAAAGTACTTGTCATTGAACAGTTTTTGAAATGTTTCCCAGGACATGTTGAGTGCGTCAGGCTGGGTACGCTTCACAGACTCCCACCAGTAGTCTGCCTCACCGCAGAACATAAAAGTGGCAAATGGAACCTTCTGTTCCTCCGTGCATCCCAAGATATCGAATATCTTGGTAATTTGCTTGACCCACGTTTCTGCCATGATCGGATCCAGCTTTCCCTTAAATTCCGGTGGTCCCAACTCTTTGAACTGCTTAGCTGTGACAAACCGCGCGTTGTTATCATTTCCACCAGTATTCTGCACACGAGTCTCCCTCGTCTGATTTTGCATGAACTGCAAAAAGCTCCTAAACATTCCATCATTCATCGTTTGCTCGGTAATGTTGTTTACAGGAGGAATATTGCTTTCCTGTTACACGTTCCCCTGGGTGGTGATCAAAGGTGTCTCCACGGTTTGATTTACTCCATTATTAACGTTCTCAGCTGCCATTCTTAAATACTGCCATAAAACAAGGGTTAATAGTCATGTCATATATTATCCCTATACTCTGACCGACCAAATAAACACCAAATAAACTTAGTCAGGTCATACTAGCGAAGGAATTCCCCGTCTCTCCCCTCCTAGTTCTTGTCTCACATCTCAGCCAGGGATCATATCCCTAAGCTCTGATACCAACTGTGACGCCCCCAAAATAGGTATACAACACCCATTCTGAGTCGCCAAATACATGGTACAGAAAGCAAACTACAACTTCAATAATACAATTGTCGTGCAAAATACGACAACACATACTGTGAGTTTAAATACAAATATTATCTTCTGGAAAATATCCACACTCAAATAAGTCCTCAATATAATTATTCAAACACTATTTTACAGAAATAGTGAGGACTGCTAAAACATCTTTCTAGAACCATCACTCCATACCCCGACTAGATCCTGCTATGATCTCACCTCCTGAGAAGAAAAATGGAACAAAAAGGAAAAGGGTGAGCTCAACTAGCCCAGTAAAGAATATTATGTCTAAGATAATATACAACAAATTATCATTAGTATTCAACAGGGAAAAATCTGATAGAATATAATCGACAACAAGTTTTAGATCAACAACTGCAGCGGAAACAACAAACCATTAGAAGAGTCAAGTAGAGAAAGAATTCTACTATCTTCTAAGATTTAAAAGTCCATCATCAATATTTTATCCCTGTAACATCGATTAATAATCATCTTTAACCAAATATTCACCTTTGCACTACAGGCCAAAGATATTCATTTGTATCACCAGTCGGTCATGTTCATCTCAACACCTGTTCATCTTTACACTACAGGCCAAAGATATTCATCAAGTAATCATACATTTTTGTACTACAGGCCAAAGATATTCAGTAATATCATCATTTAGGACTGAGGATGATGAAAAATATCTTAAAAAAAATGAATCCAGTGAGACAGAAGGACAAATAGTAGGGATTCGTATAACAGTTTATCCAAGATCAATAATACTTCATAATAATCAATTGTGAAGCAGAATTCAAAAATAAAGATCAAAACATGGATACAATCAAAGATAGTAACCATAATAGACATCTTGGACAAAAAGAGAAAATTTTATTTTTCGGTAAATAGTGCCGTATTTGTGAATAGTACCGTATACGTGAATAGTGCCGTATACGTGAATAGTAACTCCGACACAAAAAGTTTCAAATTTGATAAAAAGTTTATATCAATATTTCAGCATAATGATACTGAAGAAAATAATATCATTTAAGAAGAAAATAATATCTCTTACCTCAAAATATCAGTACTTCTGGTCGGAATACCGGTATAAGGCTGAAAGAAACTTGCACTGATAAATAGAAACTCTCAAAGTATCTAAATACTCACAAAATACACTCAATAATCTAGAGAGAGAAGGAGAGAAAACTTGTTTCAGGTGTGATTTTCAATTCTAACTTAGCCCTCTATTTATAGGAAAATTTTAGTAGGCTTGACCTGCAACCTGATGGCTTTACCTGCTACTATTCCCACCCACCACATTTGAAATATAATTCAGCACATTTCTTCACCAACCACAAGTGGGGCCTACCAATTCTAGAATTTTCCACCAAAATGATTAACTCCGAAAATTCAACAATTTCTGAACCAGTCATCTCGTAAAATTCATAATAAATCACACATTCATTTTTAACGGTTCAAAATTTGTGGACATATACTCAACTTATATATGTATAACATATCCAAAAATTACCACGATCCAACGGTCGGATTAAAAATTATAACCCCCGCAAAATATCTCAAAAACCCTGATTTTTAATACCTTTATTCCGACAAAAATACGGATAAAAACCTCAACATTAACTCCTTCATTTTTAACCACAAAAATATATCCCTCATTTATATCCACATAAAATAAATATTTTCTTATCATATGAATCAATAATTAATTATTCACAAATAATATTACAGAATCACATTTATTACAACCAGGCCGTTCCCAGGAAAGAGGGGGCTTTCCAATAAGGATTTCTCCTTACTGGCGCGCAATTAGATGACTAAACCTCTCCTTAGACAGAACTTTCTAGACATTGCCAATAATGTTATCTAATAATATTATTCAAATAATATGAATTATTGATCTGATAATGACAAATATTGTACAGCAACAATTATTGAAACAACAATAATATAAAATATCAACGCAGCAATTATTGAATCAATAAAATAAAATATTGAACAGTAACTACTGTAACAATTATTGAATAGTGCCTTCTTACGTAAGAATCAATAATTGGTGCAATACCGTGTGCTACTGTATTTTAACCACCGGGTATGCCAACAGTATTAACGGTAACAACTACGCCGTTATTTATAAACAACTTATACTTGTCGTTTTTTTCATCCAATCGCTTTCCATTATGGGGCCCACACAAGGCTGTGCCGTCGTACGAATATTCCCCGACAGCAAGAATATTCCACGACAAAACGAATATTCTCTGACAAAATGAATATTTTATAACCGCTTGCTTATTTTGCAAAATTTGCACATTTCACCCATAACCAAAGTATTATATCAAATTAACCCCTTATTATTCACAATAATATTTAGAGAAAACTTGATTTTATTCATTAATAAGTTGGGGTCTTACATATTGCGTTTTTGGGCTATCTTGAACCGTGATTGTGTAGTGTTTTTGTAACACTACAACAAATAACCATCATCATGGTCTAATAATATCTCAACTGCAAGATCCAAAGCCTCAAAGTGGCTGTCAGAAGCTTCTGGGCTTTCTGGGTTACCCAGAAACGTAGACAGCTTCGACTGTCTACTTTGTGGTTTGATTTTCTTCGAGCCCCGGTCATCAAATAAGGTATTTTATAGTCTAAAGCTATAGTACTAGTGTCAAAGTACATTTACATCACAACATAACAGTTAATCAACATCTACATCGCCAGATTCAACTTGGTCAAACGTTGTCAAAAACATTGTTCTAAAAATTTCTGGGTTTTTCCAGAAACGTTCTCCGTGTCTGAGTGGCCTATTTTGACCACATATTCCTTTTGATCTGTTAACTGTTTTAGTGTTATAAAAACATGGATCTCGAGTACAAAAATCCGGCTATATTCTGGTTACAACAAAAACATAAAAACACATAAAACCTGACAGATCAAGCATCCTAAAGATATTGTCAGACGCTGAAAACAGCTTTCTGGGCTACCCAGATTTCGGCTGGTCAACGTCGGTCAACTCACTTTGACCATTAATATCGTGCAATCGGGACATCTGATGGCTATAAAACCACTTGCAGATTAAAGACCTCATACCAAATAACAGATCCAAAACATAAAACAACAAGAATCATAAACAGACACGAATCTGTGGCACCTGACATTTGCTTGTCAGACCACAAACCATGTTCTTGACAGTTTTGGAAAAACTCAATTTTAAAGCATTTTGATGCTATGGATCTATGTTATATCAACATAGATCCTCATTAAACATCATCTAGAAAAGATCTAAACACATAAACAAAAACTTTTTCATAGCAACATGGATCAAAATAAAAATTAGGTTTATTCCTTTTCTTGAATAATCTTAGATCTTGGCCCTCCAATCTGTTATTGGTTGATCTAGGGGTTGTTCTATGACTGATCTACTTGCTAAATTCAGAGCTTCTAGTGAGAGAGGGAGTTGGTGAGAACAAAAGAGAAAAATGGCAAAGTTTATGCACTTTCTCTCTCTTAATCTATATATATTATGATATATAGCCTTAGATCTGATGTTGCTGGCAATGCTAGACTAATTTGTTGAGATATTTGAGTCACAATGTCAAAGCATTAGGTTACCAACTAAAGTTTTAGCAAAAATTACAAGTTATCTAATTAAAAATCCAAAAAGAGCATTTTCGTCATTTGGTAAATACATTTAATGGCATTCTTGCCAATTAGTCAAACCCTTGGGGTTTAGGGTTTGGGTTTAGGATTTGAACACTTTGGGGTTTAGGGTTTAAACCCTTTAGATTTGTAATCTAATTTCCAATATTTTCGAATTTCGGTTTTCAAAATATAAAATTAATTTTCAAAAATTATAATTAGGATTCAATAAATATATTAATATTTCCTAATCATAAAATTCAATCTTGCTAATTAGGATTAATATCCCTAATTAAAATTGTTTAATTTAGCAATTAGGGTTAAAATGGTCATTAGGATTTATAACCCACGAATTAGGGTTCTAATAAGAAAAATAAATTTTCTAAATTACAATTAGGGTTTGCTCGCTCCGTCTTCCACAACTCCCCTAGAAGAAACACTTTACTTCGGAGTTCCTGGACTTCTACGGATAACTGATCTTGTTCTTCAACTTTAGTCTTATTCTTTAAATCCACCTTAGCTGGCTCAGACTCTGCCTCCTCATCTCCACTCAGATACATCTCGGGATAATCATCATGATCACTCCCGAGATTAACCATGGGTTCATCTTTTCCCACCTTCTCCACTGATTCACTTTGCGCTGGCACCTCGGCTTCTGATACCGGTGCAACAGCCGCTAGCATCTCCACACTCTTTTCACCTTTTCCGAACATCCTATAATCAGTTGAAATAACTTGATTAGTATAAAATTCTCACACTATGTGTCCACTTATCTCACTATTGATGCACTTCGGCAATCCCTCACTTAGAACTCTAAATGAGTTTTCTTTTTCTCGCGTATAGTTATAATCCTAGGGTTTTCCCCCACCCCACTTAAAGTTTATAATCTACAGCTCTTCTACTAGCTGGTGACACCTTGGTCACTACAGCTCTGATACCAACCTGTGACACCCCCAAATCTGGGTTACCTGACCCCCGAGTTTGGTGTTCACGATCCGCAATATAATAATATCTAACTACCCATTTAAATATAAATAGGAATGCATAACTCATTAACATAAGTTGTTAATACATAAGTCCCAGGTTTTCTAACCTTAACATTACAATCATACCCTTTAGACTATACAATAAGGGATTACAATACAACATAATAATAATATTGTTCATTATAACTACTCCAACATCTTGCCTTCTTCTTTGACCTGCTGGCCTCTTCGTTCCTAGCTGAAATGTTTTATTTATAGCAAGGGTGAGAAACAAGTTTGCCTCGCAAGTTAAAACATACAATAAAGGTATATTAATCAACAAGAATAGACTATCTATTTTGATAGAATGAAACTAAAGTTCGGGGAACTTTGAAATAGCTGAACAAATCGTTAATCAATAACAATTCTTCTTGTATTTTAGGCAACGCAATAATTTGATAATGAAAGAGTACAACGCTTTCAAAGTTTCTACGATATTCTATTGAATACTCAAGAATAAATTCTAAGCAATAACAAAGTGGAATAATTTCCAGATTTATACTGAGTGATCCCACCAGATCTTAGAACTTATTTTCTCGGGTATCTATCAAAGATTTACTTTGATACATACGCAGGCATATCAGATAACCATAAAGATTAAATCATACCCATCTGCAAGTACTTAGAGCCGGCCAACTCTTTGTACCCTATATTATGCATAATACTTAACAGCGCGCAATGGTCGAATATACGACCTAAAATGTTTCCTTTATATAAAAGGTTGTTCTTCTCAGTTTCAAAATCAAGATTTTGATTTAACAACGAAATACTGTGATTTCAAATTCTATCTACTTATCGATCTAGCCGAAACAACTGGCATCGATTTATCAATAACAATTGATTTCTCTTCTCGTATTTATCAAGTTCTAATAAATGTTTGTCTAGCCAGAATAATTAGCTAAGACATTTCTCAATATAATTTGATAATAAACAGGAATTATCTGTACCTTAAAAATTAGTTTCTGCAGATATAAATATCCAACAACAGTAATTCTACGAATATATATTTTCCGAATCAGTAATTCAATTTAAATTTTAATCATGCACTAACTGCGAATAATCAACAATAAATTCCCTGGACATGGTATAATTAGCAATAATTAACTATTATAATATTTGAATGAATATAACTCAAGGTCGAGTTAGGAAACTTGCCTTTTCGCGTTGATTACAGCTACACAATATAATTAACTGCATTCGTAAGACCTATAATCAACAATATCGGTCTCACAATTAGCCAATCATTTATAACACGTAACACTTTATTTTTCAGTCAAACTTCTCCTAGACACATTACCACATAGTCACATCAGTGTTTATAACCTATATAAAAACTTATCAAGTCTAACAATTTCGGTCTGGTTGGACTTCGGTCCATTCTCAGTATTCTGGTCACCCTATCCGACAATTAACACATTGATTGTCAATTAAACTTGGTCTCTAAGCTTCAATATTATTTTAGATAAGTTAAATATCATTTATAATATTTTTCGGAAGCTTTTATTAATTTATAAACAATTATTATAATTTATAATAATTTTTCAAACACTTAAATCATTTTTAAATGATTTAATTATCAAATAATCTTATCATTATTAATATTTAATAATATAAAAATATTAATAACATACTTGTCAAAATATTAAAGTTATTATTAATAACTTAAAATATTTTTGAATCATCAATATTCTACTTAAATGATTTTTAAAGTAATTCAAATCATTTTTAAATCATCACCATTAATATTTAAATATTAATAAAATTATTATCCAAATATTAAAAGTCATTAATTATAACTTAAAATACTTTTAAAATATTATTCTCATTTTTAAATGATTTTTAAATCAATAAAATCATTTTTAATTCATTTATTTAATATTATAATTAAATAAATATAATATCATTAATATTAATTTATTAATGAGAATTCTCCAAAAATATTGAAAATTATATTTTATAATTTAAAATATTTTCTAACACTTTATTCTTATTTAAAATGATTTTTAAATCATTAAAATCATTTTTAACTTATTTATTTAATTTAGTAATTAAATAAATCTAATATCATTAATATTAAATTATTAATGAAAATTCTCTAAAAATATTAAAAGTCACATTTTATAACTCAAAATATTTTTAAATACATTATTTTTATTTAAAATAATTTTTCATAATATTAAATTATTTTTCTCTAATTTATTTAGTACACTAAGTAAATAAATTAAATACCTTTAATATTTAAATAATTATAAATATTAAAGAAAAATATTCCAATTGGTCAAAAATTATTTATCATAATTTAAAATAATTTTTAAAACCATTTTTGGTAATTTTTAGAATTTATTTCTATTTTTTAATCATTTTCTGAAAATTCATAAAATAAAATAATTAAAACCGTCGCTGTTGGTCTTTAGTAACAGAAAGCGTCGCTGTTGGTGTTCTTGAGCTCAAGAACACTAACAGCTTCGTGTTTCTAGGGTCACGTTTGACCACGATTAATTCTCTATGTATTGCGTTTCTGGGCTATCCTGAACCGTGATTGTGTAGTATTTTTGTAACACTACAACAAATAACCATCATCATGGTCTAATAATATCTCAACTGCAAGATCTAAAGCCTCAAAGTGGCTGTCAGAAGCTTCTGGGCTTTCTGGGTTACCTAGAAACCTAGACAGCTTCGACTGTCTACTTTGTGGTTTCATTTTCTTCCAGCCCGGTCATCAAATAAGGTATTTTATGGTCCAAAGCTATAGTACTAGTGTCAAAGTATATTTACATCACAACATAACAGTTAATCAACATCTACATCGCCAGATTCAACTTGGTCAAACGTTGTCAGAAACATGGTTACTAAAATTTCTGGGTTTTTCCAGAAACGTGCTCCGTGTCTGAGTGGCCTATTTTGACCACTTATTCCTTTTGATCTGTTAACTGTTTTAGTGTTATAAAAACATGGATCTCGAGTACATACATCCGGCTATAATCTGGTTACAACAAAAACATAAAAACACATAAAACCTGACAGATCAAGCATCCTAAAGATATTGTCAGACGCTGAAAACAGCTTTCTGGGTTACCCAGATTTCAGCTGGTCAACGTCGGTCAACTCACTTTGACCATTAATATCGTGCAATCGGGACATCTGATGGCTATAAAACCACTTGTAGATTAAAGACCTCATACCAAATAACAGATCCAAAACATAAAACAACAAGAATCATAAACAGACACGAATCTGTGGCACCTGACATTTGCTTGTCAGACCACAAACCATGTTCTTGGCAGTTTTGTAAAAACTCAATTTTAAAGCATTTTGATGCTATGGATCTATGTTATATCAACATAGATCATCATTAAACATCATCTAGCAAAGATCTAAACACATAAACAAAAACTTTTTCATAGAAACATGGATCAAAATAAAAATTAGGTTTATACCTTTTCTTGAATAATCTTAGATCTTGGCCCTCCAATCTGTTATTGGTTGATCTAGGGGATGTTCTATGACTGATCTACTTGCTAAATTCGGAGCTTCTAGTGAGAGAGGGAGTTGGTGAGAGCAAAAGAGAAAAATGGCAAAGTTTATGCACTTTCTCTCTCTTAATCTATATATATTATGATATATATCCTTAGATCTGATGTTGCTGACAATGCTAGACTGATTTGTTGAGATATTTGAGTCACAATGTCAAAGCATTAGGTTACCAACTAAAGTTTTAGCAAAAATTACAAGTTATCTAATTAAAAATCCAAAAAGGGCATTTTGGTCATTTGGTAAATATATTTAATGGCATTCTTGCCAATTAGCCAAACCCTTAGGGTTTAGGGTTTGGGTTTAGGGTTTGAACACTTTAGGGTTTAGGGTTTAAACCCTTTAGATTTGCAATCTAATTTCCAATATTTTCGAATTTCGGTTTTCAAAATAGAAAATTAATTTTCCAAAATTATAATTAGGATTCAATAAATATATTAATATTTCCTAATCATAAAATTCAATCTTGCTAATTGGGATTAATATCCCTAATTAAAATTGCTTAATTTAGAAATTAGGGTCAAAATGGTCATTAGGGTTTATAACCCACGAATTAAGGTTTTAATAAGAAAAATAAATTTTCTAAATTATAATTAGGGTTTGTAAAATAAAAATTAAGATAACAAAAATATAATTAGGGTTTTCTAATCATAATTAAATTTAATAAACACATTAAGCTTGCCAATTAGGATTAGGCTTTCCTAATTTAGGATTTAGAATTCCCGAATATAAAATTAGGGTTTTTAACCGTACAATTGGTTTTCTAAATCTGAGATTATGGTTTCTAATCCCTTATTAGGGTTTATAAATCTTAAACCTTCTCCGATCAGTCATTGATCAATAAATTTCTTCGATACAAACAGAAACTCATTAAAATAATTAATTTAATTATATTTTCTACCGAATCCCTATCCCGAAATTATGGTTAGGGTTTCTAAAGCTGTTAAGCACAACTCTACTCTAATTTTATTAGTCAGTACACAAATTAACTTTCTCGAGACTCGTATCACTAACACTTGTCACATAAATGATAATTAATATTAATATTAATAAAAAAAAATTATTCGCAAATTTTTGATTATTCGAAATCTCGGGTTCTCACATCGATTGGTGCAATAAGTGAAAAGTCAGCATATCAGTCTTCAGTAACCGGCACAGCTGCGCCAGCTTTGTGATTTTTATGGGCACAGCTGCACGCTAGGGCATTCAGCAGTTGGGATTGGGCGCAACTGCACTCCCTTCTTTTGCAATTTGGGCACAACTGCACTCTGATGTAGTATGCTCTTCTGCTGTCTGCTTCCTGCTGCAAATTAGTTTCTTGTACTCCATATTGTCTTTTGCTTACTCTAGCTTTCTCTTCTATATGCCTTAGTCACTTTTTCTCCCATGCACCATGTTCCATGTTCGCCATGCCTATTTGTCCTCCATTTTACGAGTAATGCCACCGAGCGAGTTTCTGAACGTGAATCATACAAAAAGAGAAGAAATGCATAAAAAGTAACTAAAACGACTAAGATTAAAAAACAATTATGGTAAGTTAGCATCCAATAAGTAGGTATAAATCCTACTTATCAATGAACTCAAGAACAAACTCATTCGGATATTGAATGAATAAATTATAGATGAACGAACGGTAAACATAAATAATGTAGAATGAACGAGAAGGACATTTGAGCTAAGATTAAGATTAGTTAAATTTCAGTGAAAATTATTCTTAATGGGGGAATTTGAAAAGAACGTAGTAAACTTTCCAACGCCTTAAGAACGAGCTCATTCCGATATCGAACGAGCAAGTTATGAAGGAATGAAGTAGATGCGTCAAAATAGACAAAATTTAAAATTTTTGCAAAATGGGTAGAGGGAGTTTTGCTATTGGGTGCTGCAGCGCCGGCCATAGGCATATTTGGGGAGCCACAACACCGGAATAGTGCACGAGCATGACAATCTTGATGTATTGTAGTAAAATGGGCATAACATTTTTATACGAACTTCGATTTGGATGATTCAAGAGGATCTAAAAAGACAAGGAGTAGACCTATAACTTTCGTTCTTTAAGTTTTTAAATTTGAGGTTGGGAACAGTTTCGAAAATCGCCATTGTTAGGGATGTTGTGCAATTAGAAGAAAACTGTGGAGGTTTCTGTTGGTCGATTTTGCAATGGATAAACACGTGTAAGTATACGCAGTCAATAAGTAATATAATGATAAGAGAGTTGTCGAACCCACGAGGAATTATCTCTAATGATTAACCAAATACTAACCGTATATCGTCTCACTCTTTTTTAAACAATTGATTGAAGGGATAAAAGCTAAAGACTACAATTATGCTACAAAACATAAATAAATAACATAAATAGATAGTTAAAGAGCTAAGAATACAATATCCCCACACAAGCATTTTGTCGAACAATTGGCGTTTAATGCTTCATTTACATCTCTTAATTCTCCATTTGATCATAATGGTCATGATAAATTTTCAACCAAGAATTCATCAGTATTCATAAGCCTCTTCCTAGGTTCATATAAAAATATCCTCTATAGATCCACCGAAAAGGGAATAGAACTAAAAGGAACATCCTAGCTATATAGCCCATCATATTCCTATGTGAATTAACATTAGATAAGGAATTCAAGCTTAGATTTTCAAATTGGCTACACATGGCATATGGCATATAGTTATATTCCTATCCTACATGCAAATTATGCATTCCAACACATGTAGAACAAGCATAATCACATGTCAATATATTCATGGTCTACATCTACAATCCATTTTCCAATTTCATATAGACTACCAAATTAATTACTAATTCCTTAGCAATTAAACATTAAACACAAAATATAGAGAACCAATTCATATAGTGTCAATCAAAGAGAAAGTTATTCAATACAAGCTAAGTAAAGGGTTCAATTACATTCAAGGATCCCAAACTAATAAATATATAAAGGAAAAACAAAGAAAAGATAAAGGAGTGGCTTCTCCATTTTGTTAGATAAAACTCCATTGGAGCACCTCCATTGATGCTCTTGAAGAACCATGGCCAAAGGCCATGGCCCCCCTATTTGAATAACCTAAGCCTTTTCGAGATATCGGTATATCGAAATGACATTCCATCGAAAGATTTGACGATAATATGTCGTGAAAAGTTATGTTAGCCAATAAAAGTTTTTCTCAAAAAATGTGCTAAAATCAGACAAATAAAAAGATGAAAAGTACTGTTATGTACTTTTCAACCATTTAGCTACATTTTAGAAAAACGTGATGGAAAACACTATTCATTAAAAAGTGTTTTTCAAAGTTTTGAAGAACGCGTAAAAGTAAATTTTTAGAGGAATGACGAAATATCAAAAAATATTTAGATTTCGAGAATCACAGTTTTTCGAGCTGTCAAACGAATTTCGCAACACAGAACAGCGAAGCTTCCAGGAGAAGCTTCGTTAAGGAGGTGGGAATAGTAAAGAGGTGGGTGCATTTTGGTAAAAAGTTGCCAAATGAGCATTTTACCCTTAGCCTTAGTTTTTTATATAAACAAGCCTTAAGCTCATTTGTTTGGTTAATGAAAAATCAACCAACATCTTGAGAGAGAGATCAAGAGGTCGGATGAGGGAGAAGAAGGAAGTGAACAACAAAAGCTAGCAATTCGCCAGTTTTATCTAAAGGAAAAAGATTAACGAACAAAGGTAACCCTAAAACCTAGTCTAATCATAATTTTCTTTAAGTTTTTATATGGAATCATATAACTTAATAAAAATAGAAGTAGCAGATGTTAAGAATGATTTTCATATGGTTGAAATCATGACATAATGAAGAAATAAGAAATTAAAATTTAGTTATAAAAATTTCCTAAAAGCTTTCATAGGAACTATGATTTGCTTAATGAATTTGAACGATCCGAACGAATATTATCAACTATTCGATGAAATAATTAAGGATTGGTGAGTTATAATACCAAATTCTAAGAAAAAGTGAAATCGTAATCAAAATATCAATAAAAAATGTTGAATGAACGAAGAGTGCGAAGAACACGAAGAACGTTGTTGATGGACAATTTGAAAACCGCCGTAGTTATAACTTTTTGTTGATGGACAAGTTTAAAACCATCGCGTATAAGTTAAATGCTTATGACTTGGTTAGGATTTAAAGAAACGTTAATGAAGAACGGAATGAACTTAGCTATAACGAAGTTATATTAAAATTTTGTAATAGACTAACGAAAAGTTGAAAGTAAGTTAAAGAACCAAAATAGTTAGGGTTTCAAAAAAATGTAAGAAAACATAGAAAGCGTGAGTTGTGGACTCAAGAATGAACGAATTTCGAGTTCAGATGATCGAATTACGGACGAGCGAACGAAAAACGTTAATAACATAAAATGAACAAATAACAAAATTTAAGCTAATCGAACTCGCGTGAACATATAGCTAGGAAGCCAGGTTCTACTAACTCGCGTTGTAGCACCAGCAAAAATAAAGGGAACCACCACCGCAGCACCGGACAGTGCGATGCCCATAAATGAGCTTTTAACACCTCAATTCTTGGGGAACGTGTATGGGACGATAGTGAACATATAGTTCACGTAATATAATACTTAAACAAGTGATTTAAACCTTTAGTAAAGGTAGAACAGAAATATTTAATGAAAGTACAAAAGACGAACGATGTAAACGCAAAGTACGTGAACGTTATATGTAAACTGTATTCGCGTCGAATGAACGTTCTAAGCATACCTTGGTGGTATGACTTAGATGTTAATGAAGGTAGTAAGTAATATATGAAATTATCAAGATAGCCATAACGAACGGTAACAAGATTAATGAAAGTCCGAGTGTGCATCAGATAAATAATGTTATAATCAAACGTAAGCGTTAAATACTTTAAACGTGCTCAACCTACACACCGTGTATGGGTTGACCGTAAGGTAATGAAGACTAATGATTAAACCTATGAACGGTGAAGAAATTGAGTTAATGACAATAACATATATTTTTAAGAAGCCGAGTTAATGATTATAACTTGGATAACGCTCCGAGTCGAATGAACCAAACGTTATAAGATATGAATAAGGTAATGTAAAATGCTTAATACTATGAACGCATAGTATTAACATTAAATGATCATTCTGAGTATACAAAAGATTTTATGGCTTAGACGTTAATAAATACTCCAGAGGTATGACAATTGGTTACCAGAAAGCCATGAGGAATTGAAAATCAACTTAACGAACATTATAGTTTTAATGGTTCGGATTAGTTAAGTTTAGGTTATGATACAATCGTACTCTTTAATGGTTGACATAGGGTAATTGGGCTTTAGAGAGCAAAGGTTAATACGAACTAGCAACCGATCTAACTCGCTGTGAAAGACAGCGTTGATGAGATGAAAAACTAGTTTGTTGGTTGTTTATAGGAAACCACTCAGAGTACTATATGGAATTCTAGTAGAGACTCGATGTGTGCCAAGTATAGAATTATGAATACATATGTTGAAAATGTAAAACTTTTTACATATGTAGATGTATAGGATGAGTTAAATCCTAGAAATGTTATAAAAAGAAGATGAGAATGTAAAGTTAACGCAGTAAAATGGTAAGGAAGAATGGTTACATGAACTTCGATTACAAGAACACAAACCATAATACTTAAAGTTAAGTTTAAACCAATGCGCAAGTCAAGTATATGACTAATTGATATGTGTTATTTCCTTATGTGATATGTAGGGATTACAAATAACGGTACAGCGTAAGTTGTATGCAGAGCTCATGGAAAGTTTCCTAACTTCATTCATATTTAAATGAATGCTAGTTTCTTAAACTTACTCAAATGTTGAACATGAGTAAGTTTTACCTATGTGCAAATGTGTGATATTTGTACAAGGTATTAGTATGCATGAGAATATGTGCCAAGTTTTTAACACTTCAGTGTTTACGTGACATGAACTGTTTCGTGATTGAAATGTTTCTATGAAAGAGTTTTGTTTATTTATAAACCGTTAATGTTAAGTTTGTGCTAAAGATTCTAGCCAAATAGAATGTAAAAGAAAGAGTAGATGCATGAAAGTATGTTAAAGTTAATATGACTAATGTTTTAAAATGATAGGATTAAGAGTTTATTCCTGTTATTCGAGCTGCTTCATAACCTTTGTTCAGTTATTGAAGTTTTAAAAGAATGCTTAAATTCTTGATGTTGTTTATTCAACTGCCATGACTTGCTGAGCAATTGAATGCTCACACTTGCTTTAAATGAAAAAAAATTTCAGCGTACGAGTAAAAGAATTAAAGGATCCTATGGAGATAGATCCAAGCGGTATCCTACAGGAGAACGTTTATTCATTATATGAATAAACGTAAAGACTAAGCGAAGACCTGTAGAATAGTTATGTAAAACTGTTATGAATCCTTGGTCACGGATAAAAGTCATTCTTGTAAGAAGTGAGGTAATAATGTAATTACCATTATTTGTATAAAAGAAAGATTTTAAGGTAATAGAATATGAGATTTGAATAGATATATTATTTTATTTGAATGATATAATGATGTATATATGAATGTGAAGTACTCGTGACGTACGAAATCTGGGTTTGAAGATAGATCGGATTTCAGGGTGTTACAAGTTGGTATCAGAGCTGATAGGTTATAAACCTTAGGTATGAGTACCTGAGGCTATCTAGACTCCCGTATTTTGTTAAAATGTGATCTGTACAGACATGTTTTGTTATATGTATCCAAATCACACCAAAAACACTGTATTATGTAAAAATTCAAGTTCCATAAAATATTAAACTTTTTTTTAGTTGTTTTAAAAAAAAATAAAAAAAAAATATCCGCATTTTAACAAAATGTGGACTCCCGCACCTGATCCTATTCTTATATATATATATATATATATATATATATATATATATATATATATATATATATATATATATATATATATATATATATACTGTTATCGAATTCGATTCGACTAAGCCTAGATATACATCTGGTGCGTTTATCGCTTTTACATATATCTAAATACTTATATATATATATATATATATATATATATATATATATATATATATATATATATATATATTTTGTTATGGAATTCGACTCGTTTGAGCCTGGATATACATCCAGTGTGTTTACTGCTTTTATATATAGTCTGGATCTTAAGCTCACCCCTTATCCAACACATCTGAGCTCACCCTCCTTTAGCAACGGACACGGCGATGGTTCGGTCATACAACTGTCGTCTATACTTTTAGCGACAGACAACATATAGCGTCGCCAAAAGTATAGACGACGGTTGTATTACCGAACCGTCGCCGGGTCCGTCGCTAAAGGGGGGTGAGCTCGGGTGAGGTGGATAAGGGGTGAGCTTAAGATTCGGACCGTATATATATATATATATATATATATATATATATATATATATATATATATATATATATATATATACGGGGAGGATCTCCAACGAACCAAATAAGCGGACGAAAGAACGGACCAAGGCAAAAAAACACGCGGGTCGGGTTGAACCCGCTTGTTTTTGCGGGTTCAACCCGACCTGCGTATGTTTTTTGCCTTGGTCCGTTCTTTGGTCCGCTTTAGAACGGCTCTGTGTATATATATATATATATATATATATTTACATTTCACATAACTATTTACAGCTTTTGTACATATTGCCTCATCTTGTGAGCCTATGAATCATGTGATCAGAGATTCAGTTCCTGAATCTAGATTCAGTTCCCGTGATGGACATTTTCAGGTGCATCCAGTTTGTAAATTATTCACGGTGTCTAAAATTCCTTAGATGGCTCTCATGCCCATAAGGAGTTCGGTGCTGCTATGTACCTTATTTTATCGAAGATGCTTCGCATTTCGAAAATAATAAAAGCAATCAAGCCGAACACATAATAAAATGGAGGTATCAAAGGCCTTAATTACTATTGAACACAAGGGTTTGAAAAACCTATTTTAGAAAACACCACTGCCATATCTCGTTAAAATTAAACTTTTATACAAAATTCAAACCCTTTGTATATAGGTGCAAACGAGGCATAACACTACATCCAGATAACTACACATTGACCTACACACACACACATTCAGACAAAAGTTTAAATTGAGAAAGTGGCAGTAATCGTGTCACCACGGAAGGCAGGGGGTGCCTAACACCTTCCCTCCGATTTTAATCAAACCCCCGGACCCTAACGAATCTCGGTTTCACAGACCAGTTAAGTAGTGTCACATCACTAGGTCTTTGTGCGATCCTTTTCCGGTTGAGTTGGTGCAACCATTTAAAAATACCAACTGGCGACTCTTACAGTCCAATCGTCGATATATACGTGTCAGACATTTTCACAACTTATTTTTTTAAACAAATCTCACCTAACACGAGAACACCAAAAGACAAGAACAGAAAGGGACAAATAAAAATCCCGACGTCGACAGTTGTCATTTAACGAATCACATAGGACATATCTTTTCTTTTACTAGAAGTGGTAGATTCTTTACTGATCATTCATTATCTTTTTATATAACTTATTACACCCAAGGATACCCTTTGATATACCCCATGGGTCTTAAGGAATAAGTTAAAGTGTAAATCCTTATATACAAAATACTATGATGATCTCAAGTCTAAGGATTACTTGTAATACTATCACTACTGGAATTCCTATTGACAAGCAAGTAAAACTCCATTAGGTATTCCTTAACGAGTCACGTTCAGTGAACTTATTCTCTAATAAGCACCTACATACTTATTTTAGTGTCTCTACACAAATGATCATGAGATCAACCATCCTTATCCAATGAGCAAGCAATATATGTACCAATTTATCCGGATTCACTAATCCCCTTATTAGTAATCCATTAATTGGGAACATTTTAGTTTTTAAGCTATCTAAGAATTTAGATCTCATTAGCATAATCACATCATGATTCTAAAAGTATTGCTTAAAACTATAGGTTTATCACATATTATTAAAACAACACCATGTAGATAATTAAATGCCTTTAATAAATAATTCTTTTATTAATAAATAAATAAGATTGATTACAAAGTATATTCTTTATCATCATACATGATTGGCTTGTATGTGAATGAGATTGTATCAAGACACGGTGTCCCTATGTCCATTGTATCAGATAGAGATTCGTGTTTCACATTAATTTTTTGGAAACGATTACTGGAGTGCTTGGGGACACAGTTAAGAATGAGCACAGTGTATCATCCTCAAACCGACGGACAGAGTGAAAGGATAATCTAGACATTAGAAGATATGCTCAGAGCTTGTATTATAGATTTCAAATGAAATTGGGATGACCATCTACCGTTAGTTGAATTTAACTATAATAATAGTTATGATGCAAGTATTGCCATGCCGCCTTACGAAGCGTTGTATGACAGAAAATGCAGAATCCCATTGTGCTGGGACGAAGTTGGTGAAAGTTACCTAATAAGGCCAGAATTAGTACAACAGACCGCCATGATCGTCAATGTGATTCGAATAAGATTAATAGCTGCGCAGGATAGGTAGAAGAAATATTTTGAACAACACCGACAGAATCGAGAATTTAATGTCGGTAGTTTTGTTTTCTTGAAAGTGTCTCCCTACGAGGGGAAAATCAGATTGTGCAAGAAGGGGAAGCTAAGCCCTAGGTTTATAGGACCTTTTGAAGTACTACGACGAATTGGTGAAGTGGCATATAAGGTAGCTCTACCTCTAGAACTAGAACATATTCATCACATTTTTCCATATTTCGGTATTACGACCGTATAAGCCCGATTATAAACATGTTATAGAGTATGAACCGTTACAGTTTGAAAAAGATTTATGTTATAAATAAGTTTCTGTTCAAATAGTTGGCAGTATAGAGCAAGTACTAAGGAATAAAGTGATACCTTCTAGTAAGTTAATTTGGAGAAACCACAATGCTGAAGAAGCTACGTGGAAACTCAAAGACATTGTGTTGAAAAATTATCCTCAAATATTTGCTTAATTCTTGTATAGCGATTTTGGGGACATAATCTTATTAAGGAGGGGAGAATGTGACTTATTAATTTATTGAGTCGGGATTCTGGGGATATAATCCTTTTAAGGAGAGAATGATGTAACTAACGAGAATTTTGCGTTTAATTTTAAATATTTATGGAATTAAATAAATATTTTAGTTGATTTATTTATTGAGTTAAATAAATAATTGATAGAATTAGTTGTCGAATTATTTAATTAAATTAATAATTTTATAGTTTGAAGTTTTGATTTAATGAGATAATTTAAAATTAAATGAGTTGTTAAATAATTACCAAATTGTGTAGTGGTGACATTTCTAATTTAACTGATTTAATAATAATTTATAATGGACATTGCGTTAAGATTTAATTGAGTTAATATTATAATTTAATTAAGGGGTGTAACAATTGAACCATAATATATAAATATTATAAAAATAATTTAAAGAGGGGGGTATTTTAAGCCAACCAAACATGGCCTTGTGACTTTTGGTTAATGTAACAGATGATGCCCTTTACTTGATTTAACTGATAACTAACGTTTTATCAGTTTATATTACGCATACTATGTATCAGTTGGTTTTATATCATGTACCTTGTTTCCAAGACTTAGAGTGAAAACACATAGAATTTAAGAGTTGGAGAAGTGATTATTTAAGAATTGGGAATGAAGGGGAAGAAGAAGGTTTTGTTAAAGCCTTGTAACCATCATCTTTGCTAGTATAAACAAAAGATTAACGGTAATAATCTATTCTTAATTCCTAGTCTTGGTTTTTAATATTTATTCTCTATTATTTGATTCTTGTTGGATTAATGGTTAAAATGTTGATTATATATGTGTATAATCTTGTAAAATCTGATAGTTGTCGTCTGTAAACGATTTTTAGTAATCAAATTCATGTAGTTTTGTTTGAAAAAGAAAATTTAAGTTTACAATGTTATATATATAAATATATGAAAATTGCTTATTTGAGACCAAAATTGATGTTCAATTCTTATTATAATCTGTAAATTTATTTCAGATTGTGTTAATATGTTTAATTACGAAAAGAATGCAATTCGTATGGTTTAATTTGGTTAAGAAACGAATATTTGGTGGTCGATTATGCTAAATATGTTGAAAATTGAAAAAAAAATAGCAAACAAATGATTTTAATTCATTAAATTTGATTGTTTTAGATGTTTATGTTGTTACAAGTGAAATATGCATGCTTGGTGATGTTGTTAATAAGTTTATAACTTCTGAGTTTGTTGAATTTCTGTTTAGTTGGAGAAAATTGGGATGTTTGGGTTGAACTGTGAAATAGGGAAGCAGTCTTCAAGTTTTTGTCTGCGTACCGGCGCAGCTGCGCTAGTATCAAAGGTAGAAACGGCGCAGCTGCGCCTGCTGAGTTTTCTAGGAGTTGAGCACTAGCACTGCTATGCCGGTGCCAAGGCATGGGGTAGCGCAGCTGCGTCCTCCTTTGAGCATAAACAGTTTCTTTTTTTTATTTCCATGACATGTTGGCCTAACCTAGTCTAATGTTCATGATAATGTGTTAAACATGTAATGAGGTTCTATAATAGATTATAAACATGTATTTGATGATTTTAAATTGTAAAGTTATTAAGTTGTGAAAATTTTTAACTTGCTATTTGTTTAAGTCTTAAGATGTGGGTTAAGAGTTTTGTTGATATGTTAGATTTATGAGTTCAGATTGGTAATGTAATGTTAAGTTAAAAGTCAGAACTTGAATTATGTTAACAAGTTGGACTTAAATGAAAATTAAACATATAGGGTTAATGTGGGTGTAACTAATCGGTATTGCGATTCTAATGATATATGTATGGTTTTTGACGAACGTATGTTATAATTGTATAACTTACACACGAGGCAAGTTCCTAAACCTTATTTCTTTACATAGAGCAAGTTCTTTATCCCTATCCTATTTATTATTATGCCAAGTTTCTAAACCTTACTTTTCGTTGAACAAGTTTCCTAATCTTGAACTTGATATTGTTTGATTACGATGGCTCAAGTTGTCTATCTATATTGAGCCAGTTTCTAACTATTGATTCCTATTAATTCAAAGCTTAAATTGTTCGTTATGTCGAGTGAGACTTTCTAATTTCTTTGAAGGTAGTATATTGAAACACAATGTTTTATTCAATTGTATATTGTAGAGATTCCATATCGTTACTCAATACTAAGTTATTGTATCGAACTTTGAATGGCTAGTGGATCTTGGTTCATTCAACTAATCCATAGTTTATGAGCGTTCTAAAATTCTAGAACCATTAATAGAGCTAATCCAAACTAAAATTTCTTTGGTGCGGATTCATAAGTCAAACTTAGATGAACAACCCTATTATAGGGGATTATTTACGCGTTAGTGTTAAGATGTTTGTGCATAATACATGGTACGAAGGGCTGATCCCCCTAAGCACGAGAAGAAAGGTCCATATAGTCTAACGACTGTTAAAGGTTGAAGTAGAAATACTTAGTAACCTGGGACATAATTCATGGTCTTAAGATCTTCAGATATATATCTCGATCTTGTTTTCTATTATTGATTCAAAGATCGAGTTCTTTATTATTCAGTATTCGTTGCTTACTCTTATAATATTATTGTTGTTATCAATATATTTGTGAGAAATTATTTGCTCACTCTTGCATATAAAACATTGCAGCTAAGATTGAAAGATCAGACGAGCCATGCACTAGTAAGGGCAAAGGCAAAGCAACCAAGTGATGAAGACTTGTTTGATTTTATTTGACAGAATTTATGTTATGAGACTTATTTGTTTATATGATGCATTCCGCAAACTTATGTAATAATTTAAGATTAGATTACCCGTGATTTATTTAAGGTTGATTTAACCCTTTAAAGGGGAGGATTATTGTTTAAGTTATTTAGCTTATATCTTTATTCTTGATTATGGGTAGTTGGATGTGAATGTTTTGGATAGTGAGCACCAAATCATGTGGGGATGAAGTACCAGGATTTTGTGGTGTCACAGATATTATGTGATTAATACTAAGTATGATTATAAGAAATACATTTGTTAAATCTTGTTAGGAAACCCTTATTAAGAATTAGGAAAACCTTAACCCTAAATATCAAACCCTAATTTTATCTATTAAACCCTAATTATGATTAACAAGACCCTAATGATAAAAATTTAATTGATAAATTTTAAAGTTTATAGAAGTATGTGAAATGACTAAATTACGCTTAAAATTAATTTTGAAATTACTAAATTACCCTTAGTGTGTGGGAAATGACTAAAATGTCCTTTCTCTTTCATTTTAAAGTGATAAGGCCAAATCTTGTAACTCATCACTTACAAGATTTTGACACATGCTTAAATTGGTGCCTACCAGCCCCAAATTGACACATAGCATCAGATCAATAAGTGCAAAGCTTAGTTGTCAATTAATGAAGATTTATGACCATTTTAGCCTTCCTTTAATTCTCTATACATAGATATACTTCCATTCTTCAAACCTACGAAATAGGTATTGAAAATACATCATATATCAATCCACAAACAACCTTTAGCAAGCCAAAGTCAGAATCAAGAGGAAGAAATCAAAAGTTATTTCAAGAAAGGTAAAAATCCTAAACTATGCTAGATCTTTAAGGCTACCATGAATTTTATGTTTTGTTGTTTAAATATGTTTAGTAGTGTGCTTTGTAATCTGGGTTGCTAAAAGATGAATCTATAACAATTTAATGCATAAAAATGATGATTTAAGCAAACTGTCAAAACCCTAAAAAAATGGTCTAACAACCAAAAGTTAACCCTTATAGATCTTGATCTATTAGTTGTTTGAGTTGTTAAGTGTGTTAGGGTTATACTATGCCATGATGTTAATATTTTGGAAGTTGAATCATGACCATAACATGTGTAGATTACCAGTTATTCGTGGGAAAAACCTGTTGACCAATCATGGAAACCATTCTGGAAAACCCAGAAAACCCAAAACAGGGGTCAGAAAAGATTTTTGTTGGCATAGATCTCCCAACTGTGGTGTTATTAAGTCTACTAAGTGTAACACTTTTGTACACTGACACATGTACTACAATTCAATGACAACCGATTGTCCATTACATCAACAGAGTAATAGTTATTCATGGTCAAATATGGTTGACCGAACTGAAAATCCATATTTTGGAATTTCCATAAAATTTAAAGAATGAGTTTTGGCAGGTAGTTTGAATGCTTAGATCTTCCTAGTATGATGTGTTTTGGATTATGTATTGTCACACTTTTATAGTCTGGCATGCATGCTATAATATGTGACACTAGATCTCTTAGATAACTACCAGAACCAAAGTTATTCAAGTCCAAACTGAGTTGACTAACATTGACCAATTTCTAGAAAACCCATAAATTGAAGAGCAGGCCTAGATGGGTTCTTTGACCTATATCTATTTGATAGATTATGTTTAGACTCTGGAATTAACTCTACCTTGTAGTGTTACATTAATACTGCAATAGTGATATACTTACATGCTCAGAAATCAAACCGATTGGAAATTAAACCCGGTCAAAATAACCCCCAAGGCATTGACCGGGCTGTTCTTCATGGAATAAAGAACACCTACATCGACGCTTCCTACCGCCAAAGCCTTTAGCGACGATTTCTAATAAAAATACAAATAAATAATTAAAATAAATGGAAATAAATAATAATTATTACTAAATAAATATTAAAATACATTTTATATTATAATAATTAAATTTTAATATTTTGGCATAAAAATTCATTAATATTTAATTTATTTAAATATTAATGATTTAAAAATTATTTAATAATTTTATGAAATAAATTAGTTAAAAATGATATTAATGATTTAAAAATTATTATAAATAATAATTAATTATTTAAAAATAATATTAATGATTTAAAAATCATTATAAATGATTAATAATTATTTAAAAATAATATTAAGGATTTAAAAATCATTATGAGTTATTATTAATGATTTAAAAATCATTATTAATGATAATAAATTACTTAAAAATAATATTGATGATTTAAAAATCATTATGAATAATAATAAATCATTTGGAAATGATATTAATCATTTAAAAATTATTATAAGCTTCTAGAAATTATGTTAAATAACAAATTTAAGCTTTGAAATATAGTTTATTGAAAACCTAACTTGATAATTCTTCGATAAAGTCATTGGACACCGAATGGACATCGAAATCAACCCAGACTCAAATAGTTTGATTTGATATTTGTTCTTATAAGTTCTAACTGTTGTTGTAAATATGTGATAACATATTTAGATTGCGTAAACAATATCAAATAGCAATAAATAGTTGATCGAAGATCAGGAAAGTTTTTTAACTTCATTTAATGTTCATATTAAATGCAAGTCTTCTATTTCGACTATACGAACTTGTTATATACTTTGTTCATTTTATCTATTGTTAAGAGGTTATGACTTATTGTTTAAACATAACAGAATGAATTGAGCTGTTATTTTGTGCAACTTGGTTTTGAATTGATATCAAAGCATAAACTGTGATAAAACTAATATTCTTTGGTACATATATATATATATATATATATATATATATATATATATATATATATATATATATATACTGATACTATTTGGAAACGAAAGTTATAGTACTGATCGGTGGTTATAGGCAAATATAGCACTGACCTTTTTGGGAAATGCCTACTATGTCCGATTGAACAAATCAATATCGGGATTCTAAGTTTTATGACTTACAGAAGCCATAATGATGTTAACGACTCCTTAGCTTATATGACATATGGAAGTGATTATTATGTTTGATTAAATAGATCAATCTTGGGCTTCTAAATCTATATGATTAATCGAGGCCAGGAAGATGTATATATATGTGGGAAAATCTTGAACTATATGTTCATCAAATTCAGATACAGTGTGAGTTTAAAATATAACTTGTTTAAAACTTGTCGAGCCTTTTGTAGCTCATCCTTGCAAAATATCATTTCTCTTTTGCAATATCGAATGTTATCCCCGAATGTTCCTGTACACACTCCTGTGAATAAAAGGACTCTACTAGTTTTAAGTTTTATTGTATTACACTTGGTTAAATCTTTTGCAGAATCTAATGTGATATTAAGTAAGTTTGTAATCTATGTAATCAAATTTGAGTATATGTAATATATTACTAACGTTTGTCGGTACTTTAGCTTGTACGTTTCTATAGAACTTTAAAAGAAGTACAGTATGTATATGAACTATACATCTGAATGATAGTATTGAAAGATCTTGGGGGTTCTCTGATGCACCGAGGTCGCGCCCCTCAGTTCCAAGAACAATCCTAGCTTTAATACTGTGAATTTCAGATAAATAGGAATTATCGATACGAAAGAAATATCTGTGAGATTATAAATCTATTCATCCAAGTGAGGGTATTCAAATGCAATAATTATTTTGATGAGAACTACTATTTGTTAGGAGATATTGTGAATCTTTGATTGATTTAAATTATTAACTTGTGGAATATTTACGTGAGCACCAAATCTGCTACAATGGGTGTAGAGAATTTGGTGGCGTCACAATTTGGTATCAGAGCAATAGAATAGAAACCTTAGGATAGAAAACCTTAAGCTATAACCTTGTAAGATTAGGACAGTAAAGAATATAGTAAGAAGATAAATTCAGAATGAGTTTGTAAGGAATGAATTAAGGAAATTCATAAGAAGAAATTGAATAAAAATAACATAAAATAAATACTGTTTATTATGAGTTGTTGTAATGTGCTAATAAAGTTAATATAATTAATTATAGATATCAGGAAGTAAAGAATTTAAAGATATTCACATAGTGATTGAGGAACTGATTGTTTCGTTTGAGCTAGTATCTGAACCGGAATCAGTTGTACCAATAAAGAATGATCCATAGGGTAGGATATGAGACATGCTAACTGAAGTAGCTTACAAAATGTCTGAAGCTGTAGAAGAGGAACCTATGGTAGATTTAAGGAGTAATCATGAAAAGTAACCGAAGCTAGAGTTAAGTGAGGAGGGAGACTCAAATCTCAATGAGGCTCATATAGAGCCAGAAGGACGAACAATAGAAGAAGAAGAAAAAGAAGTTAGAGTAACAGCAAAAGAGAAGCAAGTGCATAAACTTTGGATAATAAGGTATTCATTCTGGAGGAATTATGGATATCACCAAGAGGGCTAATCAATGGTATTAAAGTTACTTTAAGAGAAAGGAAAGAAAATCATGATAGGTTAGGGAAACAAGTTAAGCAAATGAGATTTGAATTCTATGTAAAGCTCAAAGTAATAAGGGAAAGAGAAAATGGTATAGTAGTGATCCAAGAAACTTTAAGAAGAAATAGAAAAGGATAAAGAATAAAAGGAGATCCTATTTTTCTGGCTGTAATGAAGGGATATATAGTATATATAGCAACAGTTATTAGATGAATTGTAATATATAATATTATGGTTTTCCCAATGTGTTTCTTCGAGGAAGCTAGTGATATTTTACACTAGTCAAGTATGTAACATACTAAATGTAAAATACAAGTTCTGTTTATTTAAACCAAATTATTTATTGTAATTATATTTATACGTAGTTATTTGTTATCTTTAGATAAATGGCACCACGAAGAATACCACGAGGAGAAATCAATGTGGAATAAATAGAAGTGAACCCTACTCAACAATTGGTAAATATTTTGTTGGGCGCTGTACAAGGGAGACCAGATGTAAGACCCTAACTTTTATGAATAAATATTATTTTTTCTCTAAATATTATTTTGAATAATAAGGTGTTGATTTGATATAATTCTTTAAGTTATGGGAGAATTGTTAAAATTTTTCAAAATAAGCATGTGGTTATAAAATATTTATTATTGTCGGGAAATATTTATTTGGTCGTAAAATATTCTTGTTGTCGGGGAATATTCGTACGACGCCGCAACCATTTATGGGCCCTATAATAGAATAACTGTTAGATATAGAAAGTGACAGAAATAACCTTTTTAAAAATAATGTCAAAACTTTTACCGTTAACTGTTGAAATACACGGTGATAAAAAGTACAATAATATGCGTGGTTGCACATTAGCACACGGTATTGCACAATATTTTTGGATTATTGATTCTTATATAAGAAGTTACTACTCAATAATTGTTACAGTAATTACTGTTTAATATTTTTATAGTATTGTTAATTTAATAATTGTCACTGCACAATATTTTCCATTATCAGATCAATAATATATTATTTGAATAATATTATTAGATAGAATTATTGGCAATGTCTAAGGAAGTTCTGTCTAGAAAAGGGGTTTGGTCACCTAATTGCGTGCCAGTAAGAAGAAATCCTTATTAGAATGCCCCCTCTTTCCTGGGAACGACCTGATTGTCAATATTATAGTTCTGTAATATTATTTATGAATAATTAATTGTTGATATATATGATAAGGAAATATTTATTCAATGTGGATTTAAACGGAGGAATTTTTAGCATGTGACATTTGTTGAAAGTTGGTATTTTATCTTTTTCGATAAAATAATTTATTCAAATATATTATTATAATATTACATTATAGTAATGTAATATGATTATATAATAGGATGATTTTTATAATTTGAATGGTAACATTATTATAGTAAATTCATGGTATAAGAGTAAAATAAGGAGGAATATAACAAATCGAATTTGAATTCTTATGATGTAAGCAATGATGTCATCGGAACGATGAGGTAAGCAATGATGTCATATGATTGATGATGTAAGAGATGATGTCATAAATTAGGGTGAAAAGACTATTTTACCCTTACCTTGCCAAGCCTATAAATAGAAGCTCACTTCTTCATTATTTATCACTAACTCACTAAAGCTATAGGCAGAGGAAGTATAGAGAGAATTAGAGAAAAAGAAGAAAAGTATTCTGCTATTACACTAGTGCAGTCTCCAATTTTTTTAAGCTAAGGGATATTATTTTTGTTTAATATTCGTATTAAATAATATTTTCTTCCATACTCTATAGTTTGTAAGTAATATTATTTCGTTTCGTATTCATAATTCTACACTCATGTTGATAAGTTTTGCTTTTATACTCCATGAAATTAGTAGAATATCCTTGAAATTTGCGCTTCATCTAGTATCTTTTCATAGAAATATTATTCTGAACATTCTTGATAATTTTTAATCATTTCATGTCGGGGTATTATTCAAGCGTTACTATTTCTAAAGTACTATTCATGGGGTACTATTCACTAGGTTACTATTCACCCGAAGAACTATTCATGACAAAAATTGATTTGTTTTCTTTCCAAATTATTTTTGATACAATATTATTTTTAAATTTTACTCAATAAAGAGTATCATGTTGACAATTTGGACAATTATTGAATCTTGGATAAATTAAATTATAAATCTTTAAAATTATTCCTTGCTCTTATTTAATTGAATTCTTATATCATTGTCATCATCGTCATGCTTATATTGTGATGAAAGTCATCTTTGGCCCGTAGTGCATAGATGGACTATTGATTGGTATGATTATGACTAGGGATCATTCAGTATAATCATGACCTATAATGTTACAAATGATGTGGTAAAAGTCCTCATTTGCCCGTAATGCATTGATGGATAGTTGTTGGCATAATCATGACCATTAGTGATAACATGATTATCCTTGGCCCATAGTGCATGGATAATTCATGGATGTGATACTAATGAATATCTTTGGCCGTAATGCATGAATAATTCAGTGATGTGGATTATTTTTTGAGATGAGTCTCAGCGATAAAATTGATGATAAACTTTTAAAATCATAGAAGATAGTAAATATCATGCTCTACTTGACTCTTCTAATGGATTGCTTGTTCCGTTGCAGTTAAACTTGTTGTTTGTTATATTCTATCAGTTTAACACTGTTGAAGGCTAACAATAATTTGTTCAGCATTATCTTAGTCATAATATTTCTTACTGGACTAGTTGAGCTCACCTTTTTACTTTCATTGTTCTCTTCAGGAAATGAGAACGTAGCCAGGATGAGTCGGGGAATAGAGTGATGGTCCAGGATAGGTGGCTATAGTTGTCCTCACTATTATATGAAATAGTGTGATAATAATTGTAATGAGGACTTCATTTGAGTTTGGATATTGTCTAGAAGAAAATATTCGTGTTAAAACTCTCAGCTATGTTTTATCGTATTCTACACTACAGTTTTATAATTAAGTTTGTATTTGTATTATGTACCATGTATTTGGCGACTCAGAATGGGTGATGTATACCTATTTTGGGGGCGTCATAGTTGGTATCAAAGCTTAGGAATATGATCCCTGGCTGAGATGTGAGACTAGAACTAGGAGGGGAGAGACGGGTAATTCCTTCGCTAGTATGACCTACCTAAGTTTATTTGTTATTTAATGGGTCAGTCAAAATATAGGGTTAATATGTGGCATGTCAATTAACCATTGTTTTGTGGCAGTGTTTAAAAATGACATCCGAGAATGTTGAGATAAGCAATGGAGCACATAAGACCGTTGAGTCACCAACGATTAATACACAGAAAATGTGCATCAGGAAGGCAATAATCCTTAGGAAAATAACAGCGACGATAAAATGATGAACGATGTGATGTTCAGAGGCTTTATGCAATTCATACAACATCAGGCAAGAGCAACTCCTGTTCAAAATACAGGTGGAAACACTGGTAACTCACAGATAGTCACCGCTGAGCAGTTCAAGGAGCTGGGACCATCGGAGTTTTTGGGAAAGCCAGGACCACTTAAGGTAGAGACGTAGATAAAGCAGATCACTAAGATATTTGATGTATTGGGATGCTCTAAGGAGCAAAAGGTTCTCTTTGCCACTTTCATGTTGCGATGAGAGGTAGATTATTGGTGGGAATCTGTAAAACGTACTTAACCTGCCGCACTTAAGATGTCTTGGGAGAAGTTTCAAGAATTGTTCAACGGTAAGTACTTTCCCGAAAGTATTCGTCACATGAAGGAGATAGAATTTATCAAGCTAGAACAAAACAATATGACTGTGTTGCAGTACGAAGATAAGTTTGCCGAGTTGTCTCGGTTTGCATCCCATTAGGTATATAATGAGGAGCGTATGATGCAGATATTTGTAAGAGGTTTGAAACCTGAAATACGTCAATACCTCATTTCTCACAAACTGTGTTTGTATTTAGATGTTGTAAATAGGGCTCAATTATTGGAGCGTGATAATGAGTTAACCCAACCAAGAGAGATCAGCCGGCAAATTGATAATACTAGTAGTAGCAGTCATCGAAGCGGTGATAATAAACGCGGATGGAATCAACATGCCAAAAATGGTAACCACTTCGGTGGTAATCATGGCCAAGACAATAGAAGTGGAAATTTCAAGAAGAGAAAGTTTAACAATGATGGAAAGACAGCAGCACCAATACCCGTTTTTAAGGAAAGAGAACGACCGCCGATTGTATACTTCAAATACGGAGGGGAGGGACACATCAGTCCAAACTACACGATGCAGTCCAAATCATGTTATAATTGCGGAAGATAAGGTCACCTAGCCCAGTTTTGTCATGTAGCGAAGTGAATTCCAGCTGGGACGGGGGCACCAAAGGCCATCCTAGACAAGTCAAAGTCGGTACTTCAAGGGTGAGCGTTTGTCGTGACCTCCCAAAAAGCGAGGAACCCGAACGAGGTTATTATGGGTAAGCTAATCATAAATTCTTAGAAAGTTTACACCTTATTTGATACCGGTTCTACCCATTCTTTTATTTCTCCTACTTGCGCTCAACGTTTAAATTTGAGTTCAAAAAAATTAGACTTTGACTTATCTGTTGAAACTCCATTGGGAGAAACCTTCATTACATCCACTGTTTATAAATCTTGTTTGATTCAAATCGACAACCGCATATTACCTGTCGATCTTATCTTTTTGATAATACTTGCATTTGATGTGATTTTAGGGATTGATTAGTTAACTACTCATCATGCTAAAATTGATTATTTTCGTAAGGTTGTTAGCTTTCATATTCCTAACCAAACTATTATGCAAATTCAAGCAACCAAACCACTAAAGTCAATCATTGTCATATAAAGCCATAAAGCTATTCGTTTATTGAAAAATGGATGTCAAGATTTCTTAGCCCATGTCACATATTTAAACAAAAATATGTCAGATTTGAATGATATTTCTATTGTTAATAAATTTCCTAACGTATTCCCTGAAAAACTTCTTGGCCTACCCCTGGAGCGTGAAATCGAGTTTGGTATTGACCTTGAACCCGATACAAAACCCATTTTCAAAGCCCCATATCGAATAGCTCCTATTGAACTTCAGGAGTTAAAGACCCAACTGCATGAATTATTAGACATCAGTTTCATTCGTCCTAGTACGTCTCCATGGGGTGCTCCTATTCTATTTGTAAAGAAGAAAGATGGGAGTATGCAACTTTGTATTGATTATCGGTAGTTGAATCATGTCACCATAAAAAATAGGTAGTTGTTGCCTTAGATTGATGACCTATTTGACCAATTACAAGGCCCTATATTCTTTTCAAAGATCGATCTTCGTTCGGATATCAGCAGTTAAAGATTAAAACTGATTACATTCCAAAGACTACTTTTAGAACTCGGTACGGGCATTACGAATTCCTAGTCATGTCTTTTGGATTGACTAATGCTTCTGCTGCCTTCATGATATGATGAACCGAGTATTCAAGTAATATTTGGATCATTTTGTGGTCGTCTTTTTTGATGACATCCTCATATACTCCAAAAGCCGTGAAGATCTTGAGCAACACTTGAGGCTGATACTCGAAAAGCTTCGTTAGAATAAGCTATATGCAAAGTTAAAGAAATATGAGTTATGGCTTGAGGAAGTAGCATTCCTTGGGCACGTGATATCAAATCATGAAATATCTGTTGACTCGACAAAGATTGAAGCAATTCAAAGTTGGGAGCAACCTAAGTTAGTGACCGAAGTACGTAGCTTTCTAGGCTTAGCTGGTTATTATCAGAGATTCATAGAAGGATTTTCTCGAATCGCTACTCAATTAACTCAGATGACTCAAAAAGATACAAAATTCAGTTGGAGCGAGGAATGTAAAAAGAGTTTTCAAGAACTCAAGAGGAGACTCATTTCAACACATGTTCTGACAATACCATCTAGTTCAGAGGGATTTGTCATCTATAACGATGCTTCAGGTAGAGGGTTAGGATGTGTTCTCATGCAACATGGGAAAATCATTGCCTATGCCTCATGACAACTTAAAGAATATGAGAGGAATTATCCTACTCATGATCTAGAGTTGGCAGTAGTCATTTTCATACTAAAGATCTGGAGACATTACCTGTATGGGGAGAAGGTGGAGATCTATACGGATCATAAAAGCCTCAAATATTTCTTCACCTAAAAGGAGCTCAACATGCAGCAATGACATTGGCTCTAGCTGTTGAAAGATTACGACCATACCATCCAATACCATCCTGGAAAAGCGAACGTTGTAGCTGACGCATTGAGTAAAAGATCATATGCGGGTACATGTGCGATATTGTCAACGCAAAGGCCCATTTTGTATGCCTTACAAAGGATGGAGATAGAGTTAAGAACTTCAGGGACCCACGTGATGATGTCAAATATACGAGTAGAACTGACTTTAATCGATAAAGTTAAAGCTTCTCAAACCAAGGACCTAGATTTGATGTGTATTAGAAAGAAAATGCAAGAAGGTGTTATTCCAGAAGCAGAATCGACGAAGAAGGAATATTTTGAGTCAACTCCAGACTTTGTGTTCCTAATGACTCTGACTTGAAGTATAAATTCATAATGGAGGTGCACAATACACTGTTTACAATCCATCCCGGAAGTACCAAAATGTATCATGATCTTTGATATACATTTGGGTGGACCAATATGAAGAGAGAGATCGCGGGGTTTATCTCAAGGTGTCTAGCTTGTCAACGAGTCAAGGCATAGCATCAAGTGCCAAATGGACCATTGCAACCACTTGAAATTTCAGAATGGAAGTGGGAGCACATTACCATGGATTTTGTTACTAATCTTCCCTAGGTTTTTCAAGGCATAGATGCAATTTAGGTCATTATTGATAGATTAACCAAGTCTGCTCATTTCTTACCTATACGAGAAACTTATTCACTTGAACGTCTTGCTTGTATGTACATAAATGAGATTATAAGATTGCGTGGTATGCCAGTATCCATAGTTTCTTATCCATAAATGAGATTTACTTCACGATTTTGGGTCAGTTTGCAGAAAGCTATGGGCACGGATTTATGATTCAGTTTGGTATATTATCCTCAGACGGACGGGCAGTTAGAGAGAACTATTCAAACTTTTAAAGATCTATTAAGACTATGTGTCCTAGACTTCAAAGGAAGTTGGGATAAGTTCTTGCCATTAGTAGAATTCTCCTACAACAACAGTTATCAAGCAAGTATCGGCATGACTCCATTCGAGGTATTATATGGACGTAAGTGGCATTCTACCGTATGCTGGGATAAGGTGGGTGAAGCAACGTTGTTGGGACCGGAGTTGGTATGTATGACTACAGAAAAGATTAAATGATCCGACAACGTATAAAAAACCTCACAAGATCGACAAAAGAGTTATGTTGATCTTCATCGAAAAGACGTGGAATTTAATATTGGAGATCATGTGTTGTTACGTGTTGCTCCATGGAAATGGGTTACAAGATTTAAAAAGAGAGGAAACCTCAATCCTAGATTCATTGGCCCATTTAAAATCCTTGATCGAGTAGGAACTATGGCCTATAGACTCGCCTTACCTCCAAGTATGTCTCGTGTCTATAACATTTTTCACATATCTATGTTACGTAAATATATGGAAGACCCGAACCACATTATTGAGTTAGAACTAGACGAGATAGCGGAAGATTTAACGTATGAAGAAGTACCTGTTAAAATTATGGATAAGAAGGAACATATTCTACACTCCAAGGTTATACCTCAAGTCAAAGTTTTATGGAGAAACCACAATGTTGAGAAAATGACCTGCGAGTTAAAATCTGAAATAAAATCAAGGTATCCTCACATATTTGACATACCAGGTACGTACATCAATTTTGATGATTAAATTTCATAAGAAGAGGAGGTTGTAAGACCCCAACTTTTATGAATAAATATTAATTTTTCTCTAAAAGTTATTTTGAATAATAAAGTGTTGATTTGGTATAATGCTTTAAGTTATTGGTGTTATGTGCAAATTTTATAAAATAAGCAAGTGGTTATAAAATATTTATTGTTGTCAGTGAATATTCATTTGGTCGTTGAATATTTTTGTTGTCGAGGAATATTCGTACGACGGCGCAGCCGTTTGTGGGTCCCATAACAGAATAACTGTCGGATATAGAAAGCAACTAAAATAACCTTTTTAAAAATAACGGCAAAACTTTTACCGTTAACTATTGAAATATCCGCTGATAAAAAGTACAGTAATAGGCGTGGTTGCACTGTAGCACACGGTATTGCACAATATTTTTGGATTATTGATTCTTATGTAAGAAGTCACTACTCATAAATTGTTAAAATAATTATTGTTCAATATTTTTATATTATTGTTAATTCAATAATTGTCACTGCACAATATTTTCCATAATCAAATTAATAATTCATATTATTTGAATAATATTATTAGATATCATTATTGACAATGTCTAAGGAAGTTCTGTTTATAAAAGGGGTTTGGTCACCTAATAGCGTGCCAATAAGGAGAAATCATTATCGGAAAGCCCCTCTTTTTCTGGGAACGACCTGGTTGTCAATATTGTAGTTCTGTAATATTATTTGTGAATAATTAATTGTTGATATACATGACAAGAAAATATTTATTCAATGTGGATTTAAATATAGAAATTTTTAGCATGTGACATTTGTTGAAAGTTGGTATTTTATCTTTTCCAATAAAATAATTCATTCAAATATATTATTATAATATTACATTATAGTAGTATGATGTGATTATATAATAGGATGATTTTTATAATTGGAATTGTAACATTATTATAGTAAATTCATGGTATAAGAGTAAAATGAGGTGGAAGAGAATAAATTGAATTTGAATTATTATGATGTAAGCAATGATGTCATCGGAATGATGAGTTAAGCAATGATGTCATCAGAATGATGAGGTAAGCAATGATGTCATATGATCGATGATGTAAGCAATGATGTCATAAATTATAGCAAAATTAAAGACTATTTTACCCTTACTCTACCAAGCTTATAAATAGAAGCTCATTTCTTGAATATTTCTCACCAATTCACTAAAACTATATAGAGAGAAAGTATATAGAGAATAAGAGAGAAAAAAGAAGAGTATTATGCTATTACACTAGTGCAGTCTCCAAATTTTTTAAGGTAATGGATATTATTTTTGTTCAATATTCGTATGAAATAATATTTTCTTCCATACTCTATAGTATGTAAGTAATATTATTTCATTTAATATTCATAATTCTACACTCATGTTGATAAGTTTTATTTCTATACTCCGTGAAATTAGTAGAATATCCTTGAAATTTGCGCTTCATCTAGTATCTTTTCACGAAAATATTATTCTGAACATTCTTGATAATTTTTAATCTTTTCATGCTGGGGTACTATTCACGGGTTACTATTCTCAAAGTACTATTCATGGGATACTATTCACTCGATTACTATTCACCCTAGGCACTATTCATGATAAAAATTAATTTCTTTTCTGTCCAAAATATTTTCGATACAACATTATTCTTGAATTTTACTCCACAAAGCAGTATCTTGTTGACAATTTGGACAATTATTGAATTCTGAATAAATTAAATTATAAATATTTAAAATTTATACTTGTTCTCATTTAATTGAATTCTTATATCATTGTCATCATCCTCATGTTTATATTGTGATGAAAGTCATCTTTGGTCCGTAGTGCATAGATGGACTATTGATTGGTATGTTTATGACCAGGGGTCATTCGGTATAATCATGACCTGTAATGTTACAAATGATGTGATAAAAGTCCTCATTGGCCTGTAGTGCATTGATGGATAGTTGTTGGCATGATTACCATTGGTGATAACACGAATATACTTGGCCCGTAGTGCATATATAATTCGTGAATGTGATACTAATGAATATCTTTGGCCGTAGTGCATGAATAATTCAGTGATGTGGATTATTTATTGAGTTGAGGCTCAGCGATAAAATTGATGATAAACTTTTTAAATCATAGAAGATAGTAGATATCACGCTCTACTTGACTCTTCTAAGGGATTGCTTGTTCCGTTGCAGTTAAACTTGTTGTTTATTATATTCTATCAGTTTAACACTTTTGAAGGCTAACGATAATTTATTCAGCATTATCTTAGACATAATATTTCTTACTAGGCTAGTTGAGCTCACCATTTTACTTTCATTGTTCTCATCAGGAAATGAGAACGTAGCCGGGACGAGTCGAGGAATGGAGTAATGGTCCATAATAGGTGGCTATAGTAGTCCTCACTATTCTATAAAATAGTGTGATAATAATTGTAATGAGGACTCCATTTGAGTTTGTGACACCCTCAAATCTGGGTACTTCATTCCCACAAGACTTGGTGTTCACTTTCCATTCATTCATGTGAATACCCAAAATCTGGGTCCCAAATCACCACGAATCTGGTACAATCATTCTATAACTATTGCGGAAGATATAAACATAAATTGTTTATAGATTACATTCTACGCTATTCCCCAAGGTCGAATAACATTAACTTATACACAATTCATAACTTGACTAAAACATATCATTATTATCATACAATACTATTACAAATCTAATCGCACACATTAACTTTAAGTTAGAACTGTATTTAACCTTCCTTGTATCCAACGTATTCGCCTTAATCTGCAATATTTTATCATGATATAACAAGGGTGAGCATGTGTAGCGAATGTGTTGTTTGAGTTGTGATTCTGAGGACAGAATCCCTTTAAGAGGGGAATGATGTAACATTCCATATTTTTAAATGTAAGTTATAAATATTTATTGGTTTATATAAATATTTATTGGATATATTATTGTTGAATAAATAATTGTTCAATTTGAGTGATGTGGTTTATTTAATTATTTGTTGAATAAGTAATTAAATATTAAATATTAAATATTTATTGGCAATATTAAATATTTATTGAATTATATGACAATTTGAGTTGATGTGATTTAATTAATTATTTGTTGAGTAAATAATTAAGGAGCTAACTAAATTAATTATTATGAGATTTTATAATAATGGAGTTTAATTTAATAAGCTAGAGAGCTTATAATGATTTTAAATAAATAATAATATTTAAATGAGAAATTGTAGTTTGAAATATCAGTTGATTAAATGAAATTATAATTGTAAAAAGAATTATAATTGTTTATGTGTTAAAGTAATTTAATAGATTAATGTTTAATTGATTTATTAATTTAATAAAGGTGTGACTAATAACCTTGCTATAAAGAGTTATTAAAATAAATTAAAGTAATTTTAATTTAGTTTTGCCAAACAAGGTTTAAGTATATTAATTCTTTAATTTTTAAATGGTTTGCCAAACAAAGCCTTATGGCTTTTGAATTTAAATTGTTAGTTAAATAAATAAATAAATAAATAATATATATATATATATATATATATATATATATATATATATATTTGGTAACTGATATATTATTAGGGTAATAAGAGTGGCGTCGGTTTTATGCGTTTTAAAAACATACGTTGGCTTTTATTTTAAAATTACGTATATTGTTTTGGCTTAAGCTTAATGAAAATAGAAGTTGTCTGAGAAAGATTTCAGAGATAGTGTGAGAGAGAGCCAGAGAGAGAGGAAAGTTCTGAGATTATCTAGCTTTTGATAGTGAATAACAAAGTTTTCTTAACAACAAAAGGTATGTTATATAAACCTTATTGTATATGTTTTATATTACAGCTATGTGAATTTGTATGTCTCTGTGTTCTTCTTTTTCATTGTGTATAAAGTTTTACAAAATTATCTGTAAAACATGTACTAGAATTGGTTATGATGTTACATGTTTTTATTGTTATAATTGTTATAGTTAGCATATATATATGTGTGTTATATGCTAGATTACGTATTCAAGAAATGGATTTTTCACAGTGAAAAACATGTATGAATCGTATATTTGCGAAATAACAAAATTGGTATATGATTATGCAAATTGTGAGCTAATACTGAGAAATTGAACTACACATGTGAATTGATTTATATGTTGGCATACTTGTATTTCAAAGGAATCAAATTTGGTTGATAACAGTAGAATTTCAGTTCACTGTATTTTTATCTGTCAACCATGGAGTTTTGATCTAATAACAGTGTTTCAAAGAATTAGCCTATGATATTGTTAATTAGTGGTTAGTAATTGGTATATTGATGATCGTTAACTTTTATGTGTTAGATGCCATTGGTCGTTAAAAATAATTTAGACAGTAGCTTTGCTCTGTCTTTCGGGTTGGTTCTGTGAGTTTCGGCGCCCCAGCATCAAAATTCACGCCCCAGCGCCAAATCTCGCGCCCTGGCGCCAAGGTTCGCGCCCCAGCGTCAAAAAGGGCCCGTAGCTTGCGCCCAGCGCTGAAGCTCGCGCCCCAGCGCTGATGCTCGCGCCCCAGCGCTGAAGCTCGTGCCCCAGCGCTGATGCTCGCGCCCCAGTGCCGTAGCTCGCGCCCCAGCGCTGATGCTCGTGCCCCAGCACCGTAGCTCGCGCCCCGGCGCCGGAAAAGTGGCCTAGTTGGGCAGTTTTGACCTCCTGTAGTAAAACAGCCATAACGTTTTCATACGAACTCCGATTTAGGTAATTCAAGATGATTCGGAAAGAGGAAGAGTAGACCTACAACTTTCATTCTTTATGTTTTTTAATTTGAGGTCTGTAACAGTTGTCAAAATGGCTATCTTTAGGACTGTTGTGTATTTAGAGCCAATCGGAGGGCGTCGGGATGCACGAATGCAAGTGCAACCCTTTGGGTATTAGTATAACTTAATGATAATATGTTGAACATGTATTAGGATGTTGTATTAAGTTGTTAATGTACACGTGGTGCAATGGCATGATCATTTAAGTAGTTGTAATAAAGCTAAAAAGTAATGTTCATGAAAGATGTGTTGTTGTTTAAACTTAAACTTAGTTAGTAGCTATACTAAGAGTAATAAAGGAACTCATAAAGGTAATGTTAGTGTAGCTAATGTGTATTATCAATGCATATGGTATGTGTAGGACTTGGGGTGAACGTGAATAGTAATTGTTTAACCTACACGCGTGGCAAGTTCCCTAACCTTTTCTACTTTATTATTCAGTAAGGTTACTTTTCACTGTTATGTTATACTTATGCAAGTTCTCTAACTCAAAACTTCATTGTGCAAGTTTGAATTCGTTAAACACATTATCGCTTTAATTACATTTCAATTGTACAAATTGCTAACTTTACACTTTCGTAGAGTTAGATTATTTATTGTTGATTAAGCTCGTGTATCTATTGGTTTATGAGGATGCATGTTATGATTATTCCATGATTATGCTATTAAATTATTCCTAAAGCATGATGTTAGTTTATAAATATCAATTCAACTATGATTATTCCATAGTATACAGTTATGTTGTTTGTAATCAACTAACCCTTAGTTGATTACCGTTGAATTCTAAATTACCCCATGATGTATCCAAACCAAACTCACTTTGGTACGGACTTGTATTCTAAATACTGAGAAGAACAACTCTTTTATAAGAGGTTACGCTTAGCGTTGAAATGATTGTGCACAATACATTGTACGAAGGGTTGATCCCCCTAAGTACGTGAAGTCCTTATAGTCTTATGACTGTTAAAGTTTAAGTTGAAAAATTACTTATAACTTTGGACATGATTCGTGGTCATTAGACCCTCAGTAATTGATTAAAGTTTTTAGAAAGTAATAGAATATATTGTTCAGTTCTATTAAACCTAATGTTGGTACATGATGTAAAGTTAACTGATTTACTTATTGTTATTTCAAGTGGGCTTTGTTTGCTCACTCTTGCCTGTAAAATTTCTTACAGCTAAGGTTAAAACTGGTGATGTACCTAGCACCAGTAAAGGGAAAGGAAAGATGAAACAATGCTGAAGACATGTAATAGATTGAATAGTTTATTTTCAGACTTGTTTAAAGATTGTAATGAATATTAATTTAATTTCCGCATGAATGAATGTTTGTAAAGGTTAGATAACCTGGGAGATTTTTATTTAAGTTTAATTCTGTATGGGCATGTTTTATTTATTCAATTTTATCAATTGGGTAGTTAGTAATGAATGTTTTGATTACGTGAACACCAAATCTTGAGGAAATGAAGTACCAGGATTTGGGGGTGTCACAGCATGAAAGTTGCCCAGCATGTTTAAATATTATTTAACGATATATCACGATTGAAAGAGTCTGAATAATAAGTTAGCTATAATTCATCAATATAATTGAGAACTAGCACGAATAAACTTTTGACTGAACAAGTATTACACATGAACAAATTTATCTGGACCGAATGGTAATGAAGGTGATCAGCCTTTCATACCTGACATATACATGAAATATGTATAGAGTACAATTCTATATGGCAATCAGCAATGATTAACCATAAGCATATCTGAATGAAACAACTCTTAGTGGTGTTAAGAAAAACTTGCCTGAACCGTTGGTTATCGCTACGCATTTTAATAAGCTTTGTCTGACAACCTAATATATAAATAATATCAATATACAAATTAGAAAAATATCATCACAGTATTTAAAATAACCTAAACACATTATCACATAACCCCATCAGTCTATAACACACATACGACTTAACCTCAAGTCAAACTATTGCAGTCCAAGTTGAGTTCGGTACAATTCTAACATCCCGATTATCTAATCAGACAAATATCGAGTTTAAGTTCAATTAAACCATGTCTAAACACTTAACCATTATCTAAGATAATTTATTATCCGTCAAAATATTTTTCATAAGCTCGTAATAATTTTCAGATAATTATTACTATTTATTATAATTTTTCATTCATTAAACTCGTATTTATAATAATTAAATACCACATAATTCTTTTATCATTGATATTTATTTATTATCAAATATTAATGAAATTCATGCCATAATATTATAATATATTTATAATATATCAAAGTATTTTTAATACCTTAAAATCATATTTATATGATTTTTAAACCGTTAAATACATTATTCGATAATTGCTATTAATATTAAAATATTAATATTTTCATGACAAAATATCAAAAGTTATATATTATAACATAAAATATTTTTATAACACTTAAATCACAATTTTTAAATCATTAATTCTATTTTTTTATAATTTATTTAATATATTTATTAAATAAACTAATTATCATTAATAATAATTAATTAATGAAATTTCTCATAAAATATTAAAAGTCATTAAAAATAACTTAAAATATTTTCTTATTCCATAATATAATTTTTCATGATTTTTCATGAATTAAATCATTTTTAAATAATTTATTTAATATTATAATTAAATAAATTAACTATCATTTATATTCCAAAAATATTGAATATTTATGAAATATACTCAAAATAATTAAAAACTAATTTTCAGACTTTAAAATTATTTTTAGGAATTTATTTTGTATTTTTAATAATTAAAAACTATTTTTATCTATTTATTAATTAAAATAATTAATTTTTAGAAATTAATAATTAATAAAGGGCCCTATAGCGACAGAACCGTCGCTATAAGTGTTCTTGGCCTGTTCTTGAGCTTCATGTTAGTGTTAAAGGTTAGCTAGTTTGACCGGCTATTATTCTTTGTTTATCATGTTTTTGGGCCATCTCAAGCATCGATATTGTAGTAAGTATGTAATACTACAACTATAAACAATTATCTAGCTCATAAATCAACACATCATGAAGATCTGGGCTTACAAAGTTCTTGTCAGAATGTTTCTGGGTTTTTCAGAAACACAGGCAGTTCGAGTGCCCTCTTTCTAGCTTGATTTCCTTTAAGTTCTGGTCATCAAATGGTTGGGTTTGTGGTCCTAACATGTAGTGATCATGTCAAGGAACAACTACATAACACTTTTTCAGTCCAACAACATCACAATCTCCAGATTAACCTTGGTCAAAGGTTGTCAGAAAACTCGTTCTTACGTTTCCGAAATTTCTAGAAAACAGGAAATGTTACCAGATGGTCTACTTTGACCATCCTTTACATCCGATCTGTTTGTTGTTTAAAAGATTCAAGGCTAGGGATCTAGATTCCTTATTACATGCTACAAGTATGTTACAACAACATCAACAAAACACCTAATACATGTCAGATCTAGGCATTACAAAATCATGCCAGGCGATGTTCAAGTCTTTCTGGGTTACCCAGAATTCGCCGGGTCAACAGGTTTTGACCGTTAATAACTCACGATCTAGACATGAGATGGCTGTGATTCCACTTCCAGATCAAAGACCACATGACAAGCTACATACTACAACTTTAAAACAACAAAAAGAAAAAACAGAAACAAATCTAAGGCCACTGACATTCGGTTGTCAGGCCACCTTTGAAATTTTTTCTAGATTTAAAAAAATATGCTATTTCGAGCACTTTGATGTTATGGATTCACTATGTAGCAACCCAGATCATCAAGTGACACCCTCTAACACATACCTAACAACAACTAACACAAAATCACATGATTTACAAAAAAAAAAGTAAGGTTTATACCTCATTCATTCTTTGATCTTGAATTTGGGGTTCCTGATTTGTTATGAAAGTAGTAGGGACTTGATTGGGGACTGATTTACTAATATATTTTGCGGGTCTAGAGAGAGAGACTTGGTTGGGTGTTTATGGACAAATGAGCCATATTAGTGTACTTTTCTCTCTTTAAATCCATATATATGATATGATTCAATGAATTGGCTGAGCTAGCTGCTGAATTGTATTAATTTAAGTCACATGGCTAGTACATAGTTGGTCACCAACTCCATATAAGGCAAGATACACAAGTTATGTCCAATAATGCAATAAGGATATTTTGGTCATTTTGATTTCTAATTTAATGGCAAATTTGACATTGGCTACAACCCTTAGGGTTAAAACCTAAGGTTCCTAAAATCAATTTCTAGAATTTCCAAAAATTAGATTTTTAAAATAGAAAAAAAATTTAAGATTTCTAAATTATAATTAGGATTCTATAATTATATTAAGATTTCCTAATCATAAATTCCATCTTGCTAATTAGAATTATTATTTCCTAATTAAAACTGCTAATTTAGCAATTAGGGTCAAAATAGTACGTTAGGGTTTATAACCCACGAATTAGGGTTTTAAATAGAAAAATAATTTTTCTGATTTAGAAATTAGATTTCCTAATTAGATTAGGGTTTTCTAATTACTCATAACTTGAAAATTAGGATTAATGTTTCCTAATTAACATTAAAATTATTAAATTAATAATTAGGTTTTTTCTAATTATAAATTAGGGTTTCTAATCTAGAAATTAGGATTTTCTAAATCAGTTAGGGTTATCCCTAACTAGGTTATTATTAATAACATTTGAACCTTATATTATCATTTGCATTCCCAATTTATGGTTTCATACACCGAATTAAGGTTTCGAATTCCCAGAACTGAAATTAGGGTTTCCAAATTAGGTTTTAGGGTTTCTTATAAATCATAAGAATTTTCTAACTGAACGTTGACGTTCTTATTATAGTATTAGGGTTTGCCACAAATATAGCTTATCTGGTCAACCCTTGTCCCTTAACCACCTACTGTACATGTAAGATCCCGAATTTTATGAAATAAAAGTATTCAATTTTTCTTATAATTACTATTCAGTAAATGGTTAAATTGATAAAAGTTTAAAGTTATGGGTGAAATAAGAATTTTTTTTTTCAAAATAAGCAAGTGGTTATAAAATAATCATTGTTGTCGGGGAATATTCGTTTGGTCGTGGAATATTCTTTCTGTCGGGGAATATTCGTACGACGGTGCAGCTATTTGTGGGCCCATAACGAATAACTGTCGGGTGAAGAAAATGACAAATTTGAGTTTTTACAAATAACAGCGTAGTTGTTACCGTTAACACTGTTGGAATACCCGGTGGTAAAAATACAGTAATACGCGTTATTGCACAGTAGCATACGGTATTGCATAGTATTTTTGAAATTATTGATTCTTACGTAAGAAGGCACTACTCAATAATTGTTACAGTAATTACTGTTCAATGTTTTATTTTATTGATTCAATAATTGCTACGTTGAAATTTTATGTTATTGTTGTTCAATAATTGTCACTGCACAGTATTTCCCATTATCAGATCAATAATTCATATTATTTGAATAATATTATTAGATAACATTATTGGCAATGTCTATAAAGTTCTGTCTAAGGAGAGGTTTGGTCAACTAATTGCGCGCCAGTAAGAAAAAATTCTTATTGGAAAGCCCCCTCTTTCTTGGGAACGGCCTGGTTGTCATAAATGTGATTCTGTAATATTATTTGTGAATAATTAATTATTGATTCATATGATAAGAAAATATTTATTTTATGTGGATATAAACGAGGGATATATTTTTGTGGTTAAAAATGAAGGAGTTAATGTTGAGGTTTTTATCCGTATTTTTGTCGGAATGGAGGTATTAAAAATCAGGATTTTTGAGATATTTTGCGGGGGTTATAATTTTTAATCCGACCGTTGGATCGTGGTAATTTTTGGATATGTTATACATATATAAGTTGAGTATATGCCCACAAATTTTGAACCGTTAAAAATGAACGTATGATTTATTATGAATTTTACAAGATGACTGGTTCAGAAATTGTTGAATTTTCGGAGTTTATCATTTTGATGGAAAATTCTAGAATTGGTGGGCCCCACTTGTGGTTGGTGAAGAAATGTGCTGAATTATATTTCAAATATGGTGGGTGGGAATAGTAGCAGGTAAAGCCATCAGGTCGCAGGTCAAGCCTACTAAAATTTTCCTATAAATAGAGGGCTAAGTTAGAATTGAAAATCACGCCAGAAACAAGTTTTCTCTTTTTCTCTTTCTATATTATGAAGCATATTTTGTGAATATTTAGATACTTTGAGAGTTGCTATTCAGTGCAAGTTTCCTTCGACTTTGCATACCGATCAGAAGTACTGCTCTTTTGAGGTAAGGGATAGTAAGGGATTTTAAGGGTTGTTATATTTTCCAGTTTCGTAATTTTTCTGACCTTCAAAAATTCTGGAAAAATTTGAAATGATATTTTGATGAGTTTTCTTGATTGTATCCAAAAATAGTGATTTTTGGATGTATAGATTGAGAGTTATGAATTTTATGAGAAAATACTATTTTAAAAATAATCGCTTATAATTCCTTGTGGTTAACTCTAAAATTGATAAAATTTTTATTGGGAGTACATGTATATGATAGAAGTATACTTTGTAAATTTCAAAATTTTTGGACAAAAGTACAATTTTTGATAAATGTCTAAATATTCGGCTGTTTTGGCCATATAAAAATAGTAAATGACTTTTAAAAATTTTGAGAAAAATATATGTTCACTATGGGACTATATTACGCTAAATTCCAGAAAAGAAATATTTTTGGAACTGATTTGGTATTTTTCATGAAAATGGTCTAGTTATGAGTAAATGAATTAAATATGTTTTGTGAAGTAAGAAAATTGGAAAAATAGGATTCTATGACTTTGAGAATCTTATATGATGTATATGCAGATTTTTGATGAGGGTTTTGATTATTGGTGATAAAATCTTATGAGTTTGGTATTTTAGAATGATTAAATGCATTATTTAGTAAAGTGTAAACAATTTAAATAAATTGTTTATAAGCTTAAGAAATATTATTCTTTCAATATCATTATACCGAAATACTGGTATGAATTTTATTGTAGAATTTCTATCTTTTTGTGTCGGGTTTACTATTTATGAGTTACTATTCACGAGTTACTATTTATGAGTTACTATTCACGAGTTACTATTCATGAGTTACTATTCACGAGTTACTATTCAAATTGGTTTCTTTTTCTAACCAAATTATAGTTGATTTACGAATATTACTCTTGAGATTAAAACTAGATGTTGATCATATTATTTTTATTATTATATATAACATTTTTATAACCCTAATGATGATATTTCTCTTTGACTTGAGTGTAAAGATGGGTAGATTTTTAGTATGATCATGACTATGGGTTCTCTTTGGCCAGTAGTGCAAAGTTGAATCATTGATTGGTATGATCATGACTATTGAATTTATAAGTGAATATCTTTAGCTTAAGTGCAAAGGTGAATTGATCAACATGGTTATAATTATTGTTTATATAAATTCTGAAATGATTATATATTTCTTTGAGATATTAATATCTTTGGCCTGTAGTGCAAAGATAAAATATTGATGAATATATTTGGCCTGTAGTGCAAAGATGAATTGTTGATGAATATCTTTGGCCCGTAGTGCAAAGATGACATGTTGTTGAATATCTTTGGCCTGTAGTGCAAAGATGAATTGTTGATGAATATCTTTGACCCGTAGTGCAAAGATGACATGTTGTTGAATATATTTGGCCAGTAGTGCAAAGATGAACAGATGTTGTGATAAACATGACCAACTGGTGATACAAATGAATATCTTTGGCCGTAGTGCAAAGATGAAGTTATTAGTATGATTATGAACAGGAAATGTGATTTGGTGTAACCATGATCTTTGATGTTTCAGGTAAAGATAGGTGATGAAAATTATCTTCGTCTTGGATGAGAAGAGGAATTTAGAACTACAGTTATGATTATGAGTTATTCATATGATCGTGGACCAGAATTGTTGATTGATGTTACAGGGATAAAACATTGTTGATGGATTTTTAACATGGAGAAGATAATAGACTTTATAGTCTATTTGACTCTTCTAATGGATTGCTCGTTCCGCTGCAACTATGGTTGAAATTTTTATCATTTACCATATGTTCTAAATCTCTGATTTATTATTGATGAAGGCTATTGATAATTTAATTATCTTTAGTCATGATATTCTTTACTGAGCTAGTTGTGCTCATCCTTTCGCTTCACAATTCCTTTCAGGTAATAAGAGTGTAGCTGGGTCGAGCGAGGGTAACGGGAAAATAGAACGGTGGTCTCTAGCTGTGGATATTCTCCCGAAGCAGTATAGAAAAGTTCATTTAGTAGTTTTATTTGGTGAATCCAATAGGGTAAGGTGTCATTGTGAGGTGATGTCCACGGTTGGAACATGAGTCACATTTGGTATATATTTGTATCCAAACTCACAGCGTATGTGTTGTTGTATTTTGCACGACAATTGTTGTAATAAAGTTGTAGTTATTTTCTGTACCATGTATTTGGCGACTCAGAATAGGTTGGATGGAATGGACCTATTTTGGGGTCGTTACAGTACACACATATAACCATATACACAGAACATATTCACGTATACCCTTAATCCTGAATAATTCATCGAAATTCTTCACAGAAATTTTGAAATCCTCAAAATTCCTTCCCAAAAATATCAAACGCATACACTTATTTTCTGTTTGGGTTCTAATATTGAACCTTAAATCAATCAATTATGATTTTATAAATTTTCTAAATTCTCGGGTTGTCACATTCACCCCTTCTTCTAAAAATTTTGTCCCCGAAATTTACCTTACACCATACACCATACACCATACACCATACACCATACATCATTCACCATTCACCATTCCTTCTCATCATCACATGCTACCCAATACATTTCTCACCAGAGTTAAAATTTTGAAATTGTGCTGAGGGGTTATACAGACTATTATCTGTCATTTTCGCAAAGGTTATATGGAAATTCATCCGCTAACCGTCATAACTTACGGACATAGTAGGTAATTAGCCCAGTATGCCCTGTACTTATTAAGTACAACTCGTCGACTCTATTTCTCGTCACTGCCATAGGCACAAAAATTTTACCTCAGTCTTATTGGATTCCGCACCAAACAATTTGGTTCAGGAAATTTCTTTCGATGAACACTTAGAGTTTTCATAACTTTAGTTTAGCTGAATCAAATAGCGTAGACTCATATCAATAATTCAATTCAATCAAAATATTTAGGTGTAGCCAAACCCCGTTGGCAAATTAAAATTTTGAAAATATTTTTGAGAATGACGTCATGATGTCGTACTGTATTAACAGTCCGTTTGAGGATGCCGTCATTATATGACTTTGTCATAACACATCATACAATAGTGAAATAACGATGTTAGATCAAATTCAACACTAAGTATTCCTACATTTACAACTCCATCAACTCTTATCATCTCTACACTAGGTTAAATGGTACATGAGTGATAAATAAAAATATATTTTTATATTTCAAATCATTTGTGTCTAGCCGAAATAAGTAGCATAGACTATACTTTAAACCGTTTCAAAAATGATTACGAGTCAACATTTTTTTTTAAAAGCACATAGTGCATATTTAGCTTGATGTCAAAATTTCGAAGTCTAGCATAGCTAAGAGTTTTGGAAAACTTATGTCTCCACTAATAATCATTTACTTAACAATCTATCTGTTCCTATAATCCTCAATTCTCCATTCACACACAACTATACCCAGTTCATCTAACCACACTTATGAGTTCATAAACTTGCCACAATCATATGGGTTTAAGAACTTGTCCTAGTCAGACCTTTGGCGTCCATTCACTAAGGGGTTCATAAACATTTCATATAATTATAAGTCAAGCATGTCACATAAGTATGAGTTTTAAGAACTCGTACTTAACCTTATATTCTCTACCTATAACCTATCTATTTGTTATATACATGAGAAAGGAATCACCCTCTTAACATGCATATAGCAAATAGCACGACATAAACATTTCAATGATTATCAATGCCATAAACTAAGTGGTTTTTACACCAAGTACAATTCCCTGCCCATACAAATAATCATACAACTCAACTGCTGACATGAGTCATCAATTGAATCCCCACCTATTCTTAACTCCCTTCTCAATACGAATTTCATTCAACTCGTATTCATAATCCTTTCCTGAATCTGTATCAATTCATAGACACACAACAATCTTGCTGTAAACTGTTTAATCATTAGATTGATTCTTCTCCCTGCTATCACCTTATCAGATCACGGGGTGATCTCATCGTATATATTACAATTCATTTCTATATCTTGATCGTTTTGTTTTACGATCTCCTATCACTTCACTTTTAGTCTTTTAGACTCTATCTATTCACCACTACTGTTCAACTTTATTATCAGAGTTAGGGAACTCTGTATCTTATAACTCGCCGAGATTCGTCTTTGAATCTTACCGACCAACTAACTCTATTTGAGTTATTCCTTATCCTAATCACTGCGGTTATTGGTCTCAGGTATTCCCACCTAAGGTTCATAACCAACATCTTTGATACCAACTGTGAGAGCCCCAAATTCGGGTCCTAAATCACCACGGATCTGGTACAATCATTCTATAACTATTGCGGAAGATATAAACATAAATAGTTTATACATTACATTACACACTATTCCCCAAGGTCGAATAACCTTAACTTATACACAATTCATAACTTGACTAACACTTATCATTATTATCATATAATACTATTACAAATCTAATCGCACACATTAACTTTAAGGTGGAACTGTCTTTAACCTTTCCTTGAATCCGACACATTTGCCTTAATCTGCAATGTTTTATCATGATATAGCAAGGGTCAGCATGAAAGTTGCCAAGAAAGTTTAAATATTATTTAAGGATATATCATGATTGAAAGAGTCTGAATAATATGCTGGCTATAAGTCATCAATATAATTCAGAGCTAGCACGAACAAACTTTTGACTGAACAAGTATTACACATGAACAAATTTATCTGGACCGAAAGGTAATGAAGGTGATCAACCTTTCATACATGACTTATATATGCAATATGTACAGAGTACAATTCAACATGACAATCAGCAATGATTAACCATAAGCATATCTGAATGAAACAACTATTAGTAGAGTTAAGAAAAACTTGCCTGAACCGTTGGTTATCGCTACACATTTTAATAAGCTTTGTCTGACGACTTAATATATAAATAATATCGATATACAAATTAGAAAAATATCATCACAGCATTTAAAATAACCTAAACACATTATCACATAACCCTATCAGTCTATAACACACATACGACTTAACCTCAAGTCAAACTATTGCAGTCCGAGTTGAGTTCGGTACAATTCTTACATCTTGGTTATCTAATCGGACAAATATCGAGTTTAAGTTCAATTAAACTCTGTCTAAACACTTAACCATTATCTAAGATAATTTATTATCAGTCAAAATATTTTTCATAAGCTCGTAATAATTTTCAGATAATTATTACTATTTATTATAATTTTTCAATCATTAAACTCATATTTATAATAATTAAATACCACATAATTCTTTTATCATTAATATTTATTTATTATCAAATATTAATGAAATTCATGCCATAATATTATAATATATTTATAATATATCAAAGTATTTTTAATACCTTAAAATAATATTTATATAATTTTTAAACCGTTAAATCCATTATCCAATAATTGCTATTAATATTAAAATATTAATATTTTCATAACAAAATATCAAAAGTTATATATTATAACTTAAAATATTTTTATAACACTTAAATCATTTTTACATGATTTTAAATCATTAATTCTATTTTTCCATAATTTATTTAATATATTTATTAAATAAACTAATTATCATTAATATTAATTAATCAATGAAATTCGTCACAAAATATTAGAAGTCATTAAAAATAACTTAAAATATTTTTTTATTCCATAATATCATTTTTCATGATTTTTCATGAATTAAAATCATTTTTAAATAATTTATTTAATATTATAATTAAATAAATTAACTATTATTTATATTTCAAAAATATTAAATAGTTATGAAATATACTCAAAATAATTAAAAACTAATTTCCAGACTTTAAAATTATTTTTAGGAATTTATTTTGTATTTTTAATAATTAAAAACTAGTTTTATCTATTTATTAATTAAAATAATTAATTTTCAGAAATTAATAATTAATAAAGGGCCCTATAGCGACAGAACCGTCGCTATAGGTGTTCTTGGCCTGTTCTTGAGCTTCATGTCAGTGTTAAAGGTTAGGTAGTTTGACCGTCTATTATTCTTTGTTTATCATGTTTTTGGGCCATCTCAAGCATCGATATTGTAGTAAGTATGTAATACTACAACTATAAACAATTATCTAGCTCATAAATCAACACATCATGAAGATTTTGGCTTACAAAGTTCTTGTCTGAACATTTCTGGGTTTTCTAGAAACCTAGGCAGTTCGAGTGCCTACTTTCTAGCTTGATTTCCTTTAAGTTTTGGTCATCAAATGGTTGGGTTTGTGGTCCTAACATGTAGTGATCACGTCAAGGAACAACTGCATAACACTATTTCAGTCCAACAACATCACAATCTCCAGATTAATCTTGGTCAAAGGTTGTCAGAAAACTCGTTCTTACGTTTCAAGAATTTCCAAAAAACAAGAAATGTTACCGGATGGTCTACTTTGACCATCCTTTACACCTGATCTGTTTGTTGTTTAAAAGATTCAAGACCAGGGATCTAGAGTCCTTATTACAGGTTAAAAGTATGTTACAACAACATCAACAAAACACCTAATACATGTCAGATCTAGGCGTTACAAAATCATGTCAAGCGTTGTTCAAGTCTTTCTAGGTTACCCAGAATTCGCCCGGTCAACCTCGGTCAACAGGTTTTGACCGTTAATAACTCACGATCTGGACATGGGATGGCTGTAATTCCACTTCCAGATCAAAGACCACATGACAAGCTACAGACTACAACTTTAAAATAATAAAAAGAAAAAACAAAAACGAATCTAAGGCCACTGACATTCGGTTGTCAAGCCACCTTTCAAATTTTTTCCAGTTTTCAAAATAATGCTATTTTGAGCACTTTGATGTTATGGATTCACTATATAGCAACCCAGATCGTCAAGTGACACCCTCTAACACATATCTAACAACAACTAACACAAAATCACATGATTTACAAAAAAAAGTAGGGTTTATACCTCATTCATGCTTTGATCTTAAATCTGGGGTTCCTGATTTGTTATAGAAGTAGTAGGGACTTGATTGGGGACTGATTTACTAATATATTTCGTGGGTCTAGAGAGAGAGACTTGGTTGGGTGTTTATGAACAAATGAGCCATATTAGTGTACTTTTCTCTCTCTAAATCCATATATATGATATGATTCAATGAATTGGCTGAGCTAGCTGCTGCATTGTATTAAATTAAGTCACATGGCTGGTACATAGTTGGTCACCAACTCCATATATGGCAAGATACACAAGTTATGTCCAATAAAGCAATAAGGGTATTTTGGTCATTTTGATTTCTAATTTAATGGCAAATTTGACATTGGCTACAACCCTTAAGGTTTGAACCCTTAGAGTTAAAACTTAATGTTCCTAAAATCAATTTCTAAAATTTCCAAAAATTAGATTTTTAAATTAGAAAAAAAATTAAAATTTCTAAATTATAATTTGGATTCTATAATTATATTGAGATTTCCTAATCATAAATTCCATCTTGCTAATTAGGATTATTATTTCCTAATTAAAACTGCTAATTTAGCAATTAGGGTCAAAATAGTACGCTAGGGTTTATAACCCACAAAATAGGGTTTTAAATAGAAAAATAAATTTTCTAATTTAGAAATTAGATTTTCCAATTAGATTAGGGTTTTCTAATTACTCATAACTGGAAAATTAGGATTAATGTTTCCTAATTAACATTAAAATTATTAAATTAATAATTAGGTCTTTCCAAATTATAAATTAGGGTTTCTAATTCAGAAATTAGGATTTTCTAAATCAATCAAGGTTATCCCTAACTAGGTTATTATTAATAACGTTTAAACCCTATACTATCATTTGCATTCCCAATTTAGGGTTTCATACACCGAATTAAGATTTCGAATTCCCAGAACTAAAATTAGGGTTTCTTGAACCGATTTTAGGGTTTCTTATAGATCGTAAGAAATTTCTAACTGAACGTTGACGTTCTTAATATAATATTAGGGTTTGCCACAAATATATCTTATGTGGTCAAGCCTTGACCCTTAACCGCCTACTGTGAACATATATAGCCATATACAAAGAACATATTCACGTATACCCTTAATCCTGAATAATTCACCGAAATTCTCCACAGAAATTTTGAAATCCGCAAAATTCCTTCCCAAAAATATCAAACGCATACACTTATTTTCTGTCTAGGTTCTAATATTGAACCTTAAATCAATCAATTATGATTTTGTAAATTTCTAAATTATCGGGTTGTCACAATTCATGTCTAACTATCCAGTTGTGATAACATTTAGACAGTAAATCATCCCATTAAAAAGGGTTACATAATTAAATTAATACGTCTCCCAAGTTATCTAACCTTTAACATACATCAAGTGCGGAAATTAAAGTAATTACATCACATCATTTAAAATAAAGTCTATCATCATGAAATCCAATAAATTACAAGTCTTCATCACTTGTTCATTTTTCCTTTCCCTTTTCTAGTAGTAGGTTCATCGACCTTCTCAACCTTAGTTGCAATAATTATATATATGCAAGAGTGAGCAAAACAAATGCTCACTTGAATAGAAATGACTAACAACAACATAATAATTGCCAACGAATAGGCTCAACAGAACTGAATAATACTCTGTCAATGATAACCAAAAACTTGAATAAAATATGAAATATATCTGAGTGTCATAAGACCATAAACTATGTCCAAGGTTACAAGTAATCTTTCAACTTTAACCTAAACAGCCATAAAGTTGTCGGAACTCCCTGTACTTAGGGTGATCAGCCCTTCGTACCATGTATTGTGCACAAACAACCCCTAAAATAGGGTTGTTCTTCTCAGTTTTAGAGTACAAGTCCGCACCAAAGAAAGTTTAGTTTGGATAAGCTTCAAGGGTAATTTAGAGTATAACGATTATCAACTAAAGAATTAGTTGAATCAACAAAGTTCAATATCATTTCGAATGATCAATAACAACATAATATGGAATAGTTAGGAATCATAGGTGAACCAACTATATATCAAAGTTAGGCATAGAAATAAACTAGAAAGCATAAGCATTGAGTATTACATTAAACCTTGCTTGAAAAATATTAAGCTAAGGCTATAATCTTGTCGAATAAGAGAATTGAATTATTGAACATGCATTAATGAATAACAATCTGAGAACGAAACTTGCTCAATATAACAATAAAGATTAGAACATGCGTAAAGTAAATGAAATAGGACAATTCAATTAGAGATTAGGGTTCAAGAACTTGCATTCATTATAGAAAGAATGAAACTATGGAAACTTGCTTAACTATAAACAAATTAGGATAAATCAAACTACGATTAGAGTTCAAAACTTGCTCGAATAAAATTAGGGTTAGAGCTTGCTCAAATAAAGTTTAGGGGTAAAGAACCTTGCCTCATGTGTAAGCCATAAATTACAACTCACGTTCACCTACACATTATCAGAATCACAACATCTATTAGATATACTAACATCCATTTTCCAAATTAAAACTCATTTTTAGTTAAACTTGTTACTTTAGTACAAGTTTCAATTCACACCATATACACTTCATAAATCACATGACTAAGTTACAATGTGTTTTTAAGGTCTGCATAACCAACAAGCATTACTGCCTCTGATCTGGGTATAGCGCAGCTGCGCCATATTTAAAATTGGTACCAGCGCAGCTACGCCGTTTTGGCCTTGGCACCAGCGCAGTTCCGTTGGTGCGCAGACAGAAACTACGCTGTCTATTTCTAACACTCTGTTCAGCCCAACTATCACGGATTTCATCCACCAAACAGCAAATTAAACATACCCAAGTGATATAGAACTCATATAATCATTATTCATCACATATATACCAACTTAGAACAATTAAACAACAACTTCAAACAATTTGAATCCTTGAATTCCATGTTTTTACCAAAAACTCCATTTTTGACATCCTTAACAAAAATTAACACAGAGGTCTCAATACTACACCAAATTAACTCATTCAAATTACATTCTCTTTGTTTCGTACTGAATTAATATATTCTAGACTCAATTTACATATTAGTTCACAAACTAACTACTAATTTTTGTACTTTCACAAGGAATATATCACACGTTCACTGTAAATGGTTTTCTTTCTTTTGAACGTAATTAGTACACAAAATCTTATATAGATGCTAGTTATAACATCTCAATTTACTAATAAACTTAATCAATCAGTATGTATAACAACAATTCATCAAACATGCATTATAGAAAATTTGAAACTCAGGAACATAAACTCTTCATAAACGTACAACTCAAGTTTTAGAGATTATACCTTCAATTGCTTGGAGATAATTCTTGATAGAACACAAAGAATTACTTGGAATCACAAGACTCTTTCTCTCATTTCTCAAACTCTCTCTCAAATTTTCTCTGTAAACTCCCTTTCTTTTCTTCACTCAGGCTTAGGCCAACTCTTTTACGTAAAGTAAAATAAAGCAGACGCAACCCAAACCAAAACGTCTAAAACTGACGTTCTAATAACTATAATAATTAATTATCAATTATAAAATATTTAATATACCTTTATTTTGTTTTTATTCAAATTGAAAAGCCATAAGACTTTGTTTGGTAAAATACTTTTAAAATAAAGACTTAATATCTTTAAGCCTTGTTTGGTAAACCCATTTAAAACTACTTTAACTTATTTCAATAAATCATTTATACTATAATTTATAGTCCCATATTATTTATTTGGATTTCCATATCCAATCTTAGTTAAATAAACTAATTACAACATATTAAATAAATTCTCCACTTAACCAATTTCCACAAAATTATAATGTAATTATAATTTTATTTAATAAACTAACATATCACTTTAACTATTAAATTAAAACAACAATATAGCAACTCATGTAATCTTTAATAACTCTCTAACTATTAAATTAAATTAAAATATCATCTCATAAATTTAATTCACAAATATCTACTAACAACAACCACATCAATAAAAAAATATTTATTTAATTTAATAAATATTTGAAATTATAAACAAAATTCTGGATTATTACATCCTTCCCTCCTTACAAGGATTCTGTCCCCAGAATCACAACTCAAACAATTCATTCGTCACATTCTTTCCTCCTTACAAAGATTTTGTCCCCAGAATCGAAGACACAAATTAAATAAATAACTTAGGGTGTTTCTTTATCATTTCATCTTCAAGTTCCCACGTAGCCTCTTCAACATTGTGGTTCCTCCATATCACCTTCACAGAAGGTATCACCTTATTCATGAGCACTTATTCTTTTCTATCAACAATCTAGATAGGAACCTCCTCATAAGATAAATCCTTACTGAACTGTAATGGTTCATATTCGATCACATGTTTGTAATCAGGTTAATACGGTCGCAACACCGACACATGAAAAATATTGTGGACATGTTCAAATTCTGGAGGTAGAGCTACCTCATAAGCCACTTTCCCCACTCTTCACAGTATCTCGAAGGGTCCAATAAACCTCGAGCTTAACTTTCCTTTTTGTCAAAACGAATCTTTCCCTTGCAAGGAAAAACTTTTAGGAAGACGAAATTGCCTATGTTAAATTCGTGATCTTGTCTATGTTGATCATCATACTTCTTCTGTCTATCTTGAGCAGCTACTAGTCTTGTTCGGATGAGTTTGATTACTTCAGCGGTCTGCTGTACTAGTTTCGATCCTAACAATTGACGTTCACCAACTTCATCCCATCACAATAGAGTTCTGTATTTCCTACCGTATAAGGCTTCGTATGGCGGCATGCCAATGCTTGCGTGGTAATTATTGTTGTAGGCGAATTCTGCCAATGGTAGATGATCATCCCAGTTTCCTTTGAAATTCGTGATGCATGCTCTAACCATATCTTCTAACGTCTGGATTGTTCGTTTGCTTTGACCATCAATTTACAGATGTTATGCCATACTCATTCTCAATTGTGTTCCCATGGATTCTTGAAGTGTCTTCCAGAAGTTTGATGTGAATCTCGGATCTCTGTGATACAATTAACACTGGAACTCTATGTTTTGATACGATCTCCTTAACGTACAATTTCGCCAGCTGATCAAGATTAAATCTAATCTTTATTAGCAAAAAGTGTTTTGATTTCGTTAATCTATCCACTATCACCCAAATCGCATCGTATCCTTTCTGAATCGTTGGAAGACCTACCACAAAATCCATTGTGATATGCTCACACTTCCATTCCGGTATTTCCAATGGTTGAAGAAAGCCACTTGGTCTCTGATGCTTGGCATTTACTCTCTGATATGTCAAGCATTTTGCAACACATTCCGCAATGTCTCTTTTTATATTTGGCAACCAAAAATGTCGCCACAAATCTTGATACATTTTCGTACTTCCCAGATGGATCGAATATCTTGAGTTATGAGCTTCGGTCAAGATTTCTTCTTTAATATCCGGTACTGCTGGAACCCAAATTCGTCCCTCGAACCTTAGCAATCCTTCGATATCAATCTTGTACTTCACCTCATTACCCTCTACCATTCTTTTCTTGATTCTCTCACATTCTTCGTCTTGTAGTTGAGCATTCTTTACCTTGTCCACCAAAGTTGGACTAGCATCCATTTGGAATAGTTGTTCATTGGATTCGTTTGGAAATTTTATTTCGAACTCTAGCCTTGTAATTGCTTAAATAAGCTCTTCCTAGGTGGTTAACAACATCAACTTTTCCCGACCTTTCCTGCTCAAAGCATCTACAACCATATTTTCTTTACCCGGATGATAAAAGATCTCACAATCATAATCTTTTATTAATTCCATCCATCTACTTTGAAGTATGTTCAGGTCCTTCTATGTGAAAATATACTTCAAACTCTTATGGTCTATGTATATCTCACAATTCTCTCCATAGAGATAGTGTCTCCATATCTTCAGAGCAAATATCACCGCAGCCAACTCTAAATCATGAGTCGGATACCCTTTCTCGTTGTCCTTCAATTGCCTTGATGCATATGCAATGACTTTACCATTTTGAATAAGGACACAACCTAATCCTTTATGTAATGCATCACTATACACCACAAAGTTTTCTGTATTATCTGGTAATGACAACACAGGTGCCACGCTGAGCCTTTCCTTTAATTCCTTAAAACTCTCTTTCCACTTTTTTGTCCGAACAAATTTTATAGCTATCCTTGTCAAATTTATCAATGGAGTGGAAATCTTGGAAAAGTCCTGAATAAACCGTCTATAATAGCCTTCCAGTAACAAGAAACTTCTTACTTCTGATGGAGTCCTTAGTTGTTCCCAATTTATCACAGCTTCAACTTTTGATGTATCCACTGAAATCCTATCGTTGTCAATCACATGCCCAAGAAATTGTACACGTTCTAGCCCAAATTCACATTTAGAGAATTTTGCGTACAACTTTTCTTTTCATAGCGTGTCCACCGTCAAACGTAAATGTTCCACGTGTTCTTCTTGAGATTTGGAGTACACCAAGATATCATCGATGAATACTACCACAAACTTGTCTAAGCACGGTTTAAACATCTTGTTCATCAAATCCAAGAATGATGTAGGGGCGTTGCTCAAACCAAAAGACATTACCAAAAACTCGTAATGTCCATACCGAGTTCTGAATGCCGTTTTAGGTACATCCTCCTTCCTTACTTTCAATTGTTGATACCCACTTCTTAATTATATTTTTGAGAAGTATCTAGCACCCTTCAATTGATCAAACAAGTCATCTATTCTTGGTAACAAATATTTATTTTTAATAATAACTTTGTTTATTTCCTTATAATCAATACAAAGACGCATTGACCCATCCTTCTTCTTCATGAATAACACCAGCGCTCCCCACGGTGATACGCTCGGCTAGATATACTTCGTATCTAACAGCTCTTGCAGTTGTACCATCAATTCCTTCATCTCTACCAGAGCCATTGTGATTCCCCCAAATCCGGGTATCTTCCAACCTGACATGTGGTGCTACTGTTTACACATTTATTCAATTGAAATACTTCAAAAGAGTGAATATGTCTTCTATATATTCCATAAAAATATTCCCATTCACAGGTTCTTTATAACCATTACATAGATTCGTTGTCATAATATCAAATAATAACAACATTCATCCTATACTATTACAAAGGCAACCTATTGGTTCGCCTTAGTCTTCCCTTTATCTTTATCGAATCCTTCAGTCCATTCGGTCTTAGCTGCATTAATATGGTTCAAGCAAGAGTGAGCATAACTAGCTCAGCAAGTATGACAATTTTAATTAAACAAGAGGTTTGAATCGTATAAATCAAATATCTTCAATAACTAAATCAATAGTTATGAAGTACTATCGATTATTCAAAATAGCACTTCTCTTTTCTTTAAAACGTTTCACAATGAACAACATTCATTAAACATAAATTTCAGTCCAAGACCTTGAGCATTTCATTATTTCTTTGAAAAGGACAACCCGACACCAAGTCCGTAAGTCTGATATATCTTATGAGTACGTCTAGGTGATCAGCCTATAGTACTCTATGTTGTACAATACTACTTTCTTTAAACGTATTTATATTTAAGTTTTGGCAACCTCACGTGCCTGTCATTTGACAATAAAATATTTGTTTATCATACTCGGTCTTTCTTTGAAATCAATACCAAAACAGTTTGGTAAAAGATAACAATGTTGACAATATTTGGATAGACTCTAAGGAAATCCACCAAAACATATTAAGTCTAGCCGAAAGAATTGGCTTCGACTTCATTATACATCAATTCATGCATAATGCACATGAATTACAAAGATTGTCCAAAAGAATATAAACAAGGATCAGAATACTTGCCTTCTGTGTCTTCTATAGTAATTATACTTTTCCTTTGAGTCTTTAAGGTTTCTACAATACATGATCACATAACGTACCACATTAGGTCATATATAATCAAGTATGGTTACTACTATATCTTACCGTTCTTCTCAATCTAATTATTCATTAGATTGGTTAATTTATGTTGTGATTTATCGTATTACTTTGTACTTACATTCCAGTAACATTTCGTCAACCTTTAGTTATAATTCTTAAGGTTTTAATCATCCTTAAGGATGTTATTTCAAGTTAAGTTATGGTTATAACTCACCATTCATTCACTTCCTTATTCTTTATGTTCATAAGCATTCTTCACTGTACTCTATCTAGTGTTGGTTCTGCGGCGCCGGCTTCCTTCTTGCAACTCGCACTACGGCACAGGTTTATAGTGTCTGTGTCCCAGACTTGGAGCTGCGGCACGAGTCCCTTTGTTAACAGTCGCATTGCGGCGCCACTCTTCCGTGACTGAGTGTCTGGCCTGGCGTTGTGGCGCCGGATTCACCTCCTTGGCCCGCACTGCGGCACAAACCCTGCCTCAGAGAAAATTTTTGATAGTTTGTTTTCTTTGTGAATTTTCTGACCTTATAACTTGTTCGTTATAAGTCTGAATTGGCTCGTTCAAATTAGCTCACAAATCACATGTTCTATGATTTCATTAGAAAATCTTTCATTTTTGAATCTTTTATCTCAAAATTCACCGATTAGTTCATTATTACAAAAATGTTAAATGTTCGTGAACGTTCAAAGCTCGTTTCTCCGTTCTAAGTCAGAATTTGGTCATTTTCGAGTCCACAACTCTAAAATGCAAATTGAACTATTCTCCATCAAAAACCAACATTTTCGAGCTCAATGGTGACTTTTGACTTTCATTCCGAGAATTTAACGATTTCGACGATTATCGTCTAATCTCGTAAATTTTTCCATAACTTCGATACTTAAGATTCTTACATAGTTTAAATGGGATTCATTTCATATCTCTAACATCCTAACCAAACATATTATAACCACAAAATGATTATTCTTAATATGTTCTTCATTTGTTCATAGCTTTTACGACTATGATTCTCTTCCAACGTGGTTTGTTAGAGTTTAAGTCCACTAATTAACCATCCTTATTCCTCCTTATCATTCACGCTCCACCAATAAACATTTCTCTATCAAACTACTATTGAAGAGAGGAAGATTAATGGTCCAGAATCCTTACCCTTGATGATCAAGCTTGGTTCTTCTTCTTCTTCTTCTTCTTGTTATAGCAATACTCTAGCTTTTACTTTTCTCTCTATATGCTTATGCTAAATTGTGGGTGAAATGAACAAGGCAGAAATGAACTAACAAACTCTTCTATTTATAGAAATTCCAAGGTGAGGGTAATTTGGTAAAGATGGCATCCCACCTCCTTAATCCCACCTTCTTACTATTCATTTCTTGCTAACCACTCATCTTATCTCTTACTTGGCCACCACACTTGGTTAACCCATGACTCACCTATGGGGACCACATGGATTTCCCCATGGGTTTTCTTACCCGTTTATCCATTGGTTCGATCCACGGATCCAGTTCTTGGTTTGGGCTTTAAGTTTAATTACTTTGGGCCTAAAGTCGGGCTTGCATGAATAACATTTGGGCTTTAACATATTCGCACTTGAGCTTGCCCAATTACTACACAAATCCTACACTCACTCTATTAGTCCATTATAATAGGATTTAAGCGTTTAACGTATAATCCTCGTACTCTTTACGTATACTAATTCGTATAATCTTACACGTTATACTACCTTTCATATATACTCGTACGATACTTCGTATCATACTCATATTCATTACTTCGTATAACACTTGCTTATTATACGATCATCATTTATTAAAATCTTTACGTTCCTTAACATTCTTAAACTTAGTACGCAGACGAAAAACTGCATTTGTCATAATTGAAATATTATTACATAGTCCTTCCTTCCTCATTATTCTATCGTTACGTATTTCTCGGAAGTTCAAAAATAATTCTTGAGCAGAAATTGATGAATAGTGTTTTTTTGAAAAATTTCTCGAAAATTTTTTATTTTCGTCTTGGAAATTCAAACACTTTAATTCCCTCACGTAACCAAAATAGTACGATATTCTGATACATTTAGGTTATAGAACAACCTTCATCTTACTAACAAATAATAATAACATATAATATAATTTTATTCATTATTTGATTAAATAAAATTATTTTATAATTAATTAGATTTTCTCGGTCATTACAGCCATTCTGTACGGGGCCTTCGATATTGGAGCAGTTCCTGGTGCTAAGTCAATCACGAACTCAATCTCTCTATTAGGCAGAAGTCCTGGCAAATCTTCCGAAAATACGTCCACAAAATCCCTAACCACTGGTATCTCCTCCAGTTTCACACCCTTCTTCTTTTGAGTATCGACTATGTAAGCTAAATACCCTACACTATGTAAGCTAAATACCCTACACAACATTGACTCAATAACTTCTTGGTCTGCATACTCGTCAGACATCTCGCTTGTCTAGGCGATTTGCTACCATAGAAAATTACCTTTGACGGAGTCATAAGGTTTACACTTTTCTTTTGGCAATCAAATATTGCTCCATAATTGAATAGCCAATCCATTCCCAATATAATATCAAACTCTCAAGTTTAATCGGGCAATTTCTATGTTTAAAGGGAAATTCAACTCTTCACTGGGTAATTCTAACCTCTTAGAAAATTCATCAGATATGAACGAGCAAGTAGCACCCGGATCAAATAATACATATACATTTATATCATTGATTGTGATAATACCTGACACAACATCTTTTGATTGCATCGCGTCTTGCACTGTCTTGTTGAAGGTTCTGGATGTGGGCTTATTTGATGATGATGGTCCAGCAATAGTCAGTGTACCTCCATTGCTACGTCATTTGCTTCCTATTGTCTCACCAGATTTCTTCTTAGGACACTCACAAGCAAAATGATCCTATGTCCGTATGTGTAGCAAGCATTCTTCTTTGGTTGATTGTAATTTGGGGCAATGTGACCCTCTTGGCCACAGTTAAAGCATACTCGTTTACCCCTTAAACACATACTAGAGTGATACCTTCTGTATGTAGCACATGCTTTAAATTTCTTTTTCTGCTGGCCACTCTGTTGGCTTCTAGCACCCACACTTGCATTCCACTTTCTCTTCAGATTATTACTACCATTTCCACCACTACCACCGCCATTCTCAACCTCACTCTCACTCTTCTTCTTTCTTAGTTCTTGATTATACTTCGTTACAACCTCACCTCCACCCTCAGCGATAATTGTCTTTTCCAGCACCGCTGTAAATGTCTTCAGCTGAAACATGGATACCCTGTTGTACAACCAGGGTTTCAGTCCTTATGTGTTGACTTGATATGGCGCAAACCTTGCCAACTCATTAAATTTTGCAGCATACTCTGATACCGTCATTGAGCCCTCCTTCAGATCTAAAAATTACACTTCCATCTGACTCTTCGAACTCTCTAGAAAATAGGTCTCGAAGAATATTTCCTTGAACCTATCCCAAGTCATCACTCCCTGACCTCCTCGAGTTTTATTGGCTTGCCACCAATAGCTAGACTCTGCTTTCAACATAAATATTGCAAAAGCAGTCTTCTGATTCTCACCTACTCTAGCAACATCGAAAACTTTCTCTATCTCCATGACCCAGGTCTGTGCCTCAACCGGATTCATGGACCCACATAATTCTGGTGGTCCAACCGCCTTTGTAATACCCCAAGTGTTGATGTTAACGATCCTTAGAAAAGGAAATGAATGGGTTAAAAGATTTATAATACTTAGAATATAATTGAGTTCAAGTTAAAGTTATGAAATGAAACCTAGAATTTGTTGAAGTAATGAATGTAGTAGGAAATATAAAACCTATATTTAGATAAAATGTTGAAAGATTACTCTGAGTTATTTGTTTAATTTGTCTTCGATTCTGGGGACAGAATCTTTGTAAGTAGGGAATATTGTAACGAATGAGTGGTTTTAGTTGTGATTCTGAGGACAGAATCCTTGTAAGGAGGGAATGATGTAACAATCCAGATTTTTATTATAATATTTAAATATTTATTGAATTGTATAAATATTTAACTGATGTGTTTATCGTTGAATAAGTATTTGTTTAATGGATTTGACGTGATTTGATTATTTATTTGTTTAATAAATAATTAATGAGTTAAGGAAAGTAATTATTTTGAAATAGTAATCTAATTTAATTTAATAATTAAGTTAGAGAGTTTATAATGATTAAATAAATTATTATATTATGCAATGAATTGTTATTAGAATTAATGAAATTAAGTATGAAAACTTAATTAAATAGAAGCGTGACAAATAACTATATTATAAATGGTTATTAAAATAAATTAAAGTAGTTTTAATTTATTTTGCCAAACAAGGCTTAAATATATTAAGTCTTTAATTTTAAAGCGTTTTGCCAAACAAAGCCCTATGACTTTTAGATTTTTAAATTTGATTTATTAGTAATATAAATTAAATTAAATAAAAATATGAATAATATATAATAATTATGGTAACCGTTGTTTTAATAAGGCCATTAGTGGCGTCGGTGTTAAAACATTTGAAAAGATACGTTAGTTTATTTTAGTTATGTCTAATTGATTTTGCTAAAGCCTAAGAAAAAAAATAGAATAAAGGTTTGTCAGAGGCTTGATAGAGAGTTTGAGAGAGAAAAAAAACAAGAGAAAGTTTTGAGTTCTTCAAGCTATTCTCAGTGGTTAACAAGAATTGTCTGAGCAAATTGAAGGTATGTTATATAACCCTTAATATATATGCTACGGTATAATTTTTCATGAGTTTCACTGTGTAAAAAAAAATTCTTTACAAATTCTCCGTGAAGTTAAAATTCTTTTGAATTGTTGTATAAACTGAATAATTGCACTTGTAGGTAATTGTAATGCTAGAGTTTATGTTTAGATAAGGGATTGTACGCTAGCCTCGTTTAAAAAGGAAGAAATTGTTTGCAGTTTGTAGATGTTAAAAAAAAATGACTGGTAAAAATACCAAATATTAATATAATGTAATTGTCTGTAATAATTTGGTGGTGAATTAATGGTGAAATTGAACACTGAATATATTAACTTGGTAAGAAATGCTGAGATTATAGTTGGAATGGACTAAAGTTGATGAATAATAGGAATGTCAGTGTTAAACTATGTAAACAAACGTCAGTTATGGAGTTTGGTTTTTAAAATAATGCTTTCAATGATTTAAGATTTCTAGAATCATGGTTTAGTCGTTGGTAATTAGTATATACAACACATCGGTTAAGCAAAATAATGTTATAATAATATAAAATCTTTGGAGATCAAGCAACTATTTAAGTAGTAAAGGATCCGATTCGCAGGTATAAATCCCACTCATCAAATACCCCTAAACTTAAGTTTTTGCTTGTCCTCAAGCAAACTATTTAACACAAAAATAACAATAGTAAATCAACATGCAAAAGAAATATAAAACTATATACTAGCGTTATGGCTTCTAAACTCAATCATAGCTACTCCTAGAGAACAGGGCAAACACAGATATGAATAAGGGTTAAATCTATTTCAAGCATAAGACTATTTGATCCATTCTATGTGTATGTGTGGAGACCAACCATCATAACTAATCATAGCTCAAATAAGTTCGCACAGTTGATTGTTAATACCAATATGCACACTATGTAACTTAAACATTCAACAAGCATTAAAAATAAGACACAAATGCAGGAAAGGATCAAAAGGTTCTAGCATGAAGAAAATAAAATCTGACTCGGATAGTCCTTAATTACCTTATGTTATTTAGAGCTACCCATTAATGAGCTTTTGATCAATGACTCCCAAGCCAGATGACTTTAGGGCACTAGGTGTAGAACACTCCTATGAATCTAATAACTCGAGCAGCAAAGGCCACGTAATCAACATAGGCCAACTAAGACTTTATGAAATCCTAGGATTATTCGGTGAGTGCATTTTATGCTCCATCTCAATATTGGTCCTGCATTTATGGGCAAGTGCGTTTCACGCTCCATCTCGACCCACCGCAAGACTTTCAATATTTTGTTTGTCTAATCATTTTATTATATATATGTATATATATATATATATATATGCAAACATGCCAGAATCCAAGATCCAAAACTATATAAGCGTCTAAGTCTTTTATTACCTTGTAAAAATGAAAGTTTATAAGAGTGAACATACTCTCAGCGCAATAAACATGCGAACTAAATTCAAAAAATAACTAGTTAACAAAGTTGGTCGGTGCTTGCTAAGAAGGACGGATCAATAACAGTCTCAACTTATCAACTAAACAAACCCCTAGTTCGCACATGCTTGACACGACTCTAAGAGATAGACATGATCACTTAGCACTTGTCAATAGCCACAATCAAAAATTAATGATAAATATACCACCCTTGCATAATAACATCTCAAAATAGGGTAATAAAGCCATTAACATGGCACAAGCATACAAATCTGTATAAGCCCCAAAAAGATGGCTATACCAAACAAACATGCTGATAATAATCCAAGCATTCATAAATAATAACAAAAATTGCTAATGGCATCCATCCGTAATAATCCAAAACATAATAAACCAAAGGCTAATAAAGCCCAAAACGATGTCCAAAACGCAGTTCATACATGACTGCACTATAATACTGATAAATCATAAGAAAGATACTAAATATGGCAGCCTATCATGGCATGGCAATAAACAGAATAAATAGATAATGAACTATAATACCCCCAAACTTAAGATGAGCAATGCCCTCATTGCTAAGTATATAACAATCAACACAAGAGGGCTTCCCTGAAGTCTGGTCACTCGGCATTAGCATCATCCTCGTCAGCTTTGGCGGGCGGTGATGATGGAAAGTATGGTGGGAAAACAGGTGGCTCTGGGAACTGGAATGGAGTGAACTCAGCGTGCTCACCACTATAAACAGTGTAGATGCTCTGCATTATGTTGACAAGCTCAGCCTGATACTGCATCGCGATGTCCTATAGTTGGGTAACCGCTGCTATGTTCCTTTGCTGGCTTTTAGCATCGGCGTCTTGTTTTTGATGTAGAAGGGTCGAGGAGGCCATGATCTCTCCCAACAGTCCTTGCGAAGCTAAGCCTGTGTCTAGTGGCTGCGAGTGTATGGCCTCTTCTATAAGAGGTGGCTCAGTAGGTGGCCCGTAACCTTCGCCTCTGACATGTGAAGCCACCCCATCCTGTACATTGAAGCGCGAGTTGATCTGATGGTCGATGACTGACATGGGCGACAAAGCTATATCTTCTGGCCCCAAATGGATACCTGCCCTTTTACACAGCCGGGTGATCAAAGATGGATGTGGAAGTCCCGCAGATGTGGCACTCTTGATCACCTTCATGATGGACTCATGAATGAGAATTTCGATATCCACATCCAGCCCGTGAATATGGCGAATAATAGGATCTCTCTATCCTTAGTTATGTTGCCTAGGTGACGAGTCGGGATCATATTAGCACATAAAAAACTGAACCATGCCTTCCCATAGCGACTGAGTGCAGAATGCGGGAAACTGGTCCTCTCACCCGTTATGTCATTTGATTTCCATGTTGTCCCGGTCTTGCAGAGCCTCCTAACAATATCATCGAGGTCATAGCTGCGAAGTCCCGGATCCATATAGTTCTTGCTCTCATAGCTAGGCGTCGCGAATAGAGCATTGATGGCTTGGCTTCCAAACCCACTGATCGCCCCCTGACTTGAACAATAGCAGGACCCTTGGGACAGACTTTTGTATAGAACTTGCGGACTACTGATACGATGGCCGACTCGGACGGTTTTTTGAAGTGCACCCACTGGCGACCCAGGATCATGGCCGCTAGCTCGTCATCCTTTGTTTTATCAGGTCTCAACCCCTGCTTAGGAATCAAGTTTCGTTGGGCAAATGAGTTCTTGTACCGTTTCCATGCCTCTTCGCTAACAAATTTGGCGTTGTCCCAAGCCTGTGGTGTTGCATACGAGGAACCGCCGACGCTCAGTCGTTGCCTTTTTATAGCCATGTCAAAAATCGCAGCACTTTGTTTGAACAAAAATAGAGGACTCAATCCCACACTCTCCTAAACTTAGGCTAAAATATCCCCAACAAATTCCATTGCCAAAACAGCCTAAATAGTTATATTTTTCTCTCAAGCAATCTGTTAAACACCTAGAGTGCACCATGTAAACCCACTTGGATAGCCCTTACTTGAAAGTGCTCTATCCAGATTTCCGTCAGTGGAAATCACCCAAATCAAACAAAAAGAAATGTGCAATCCCAACAATTCGATCAAAATACATTTCTGATCGAATGAAATCCAAAAATACCTTGAGTGGGAAAATCCTAGGTGAGAAATGTGTGGGCTCCAGCTTTGACAAGCAGTTTAAGGCTCTCGTTTGTTGATTGTGGTTGGAAATGTGCAATCGAATACTGCTAGGGCTTTTTTGGGAGTGAAACGACTGATGGGTTTCTTGGGCTGCCGAGATATGTCGAGAGAGGAGGGGAGTAGTGGCCTAAAACTGTTGGCCTTAGTCTGTTTTTAAAAACAAAATCTCACATTTGGCGCTGCGGCGCGAGGTTTCTTTTGTTGAGTGGCGCTGCGGTGCGAGTCAACAATAGGCTAGGCTCGCTTATTGTGCTGCGGTGCGAGGCATATGCTAGTTGTTGGCGCTGCAGCGCGAGAATATAGTGGGTCGTGCTATGAGGTGGTGCTACGGCGCGAGATGCTCTTTGTATCTTGGCACTGCAGCGCGAAGTAGATAATTGAGATGGTGAGCATGGCGCTGTGGCGCGAGTTCCAGTGTATTTGCTGGCGCTATAGCACCAACCTTGTATCTGAGTTTTTCCCTGCACAGACCAAGCCATGTATTAGCCATCATATTAAGAAATACATATACTTATAATAACCCACATAATAACTAGCTTAACTATACTACTATATATACAATAGCAACACAAAAGAAAAATATGTTGTCAGCATTCTATATCCATAAAAATATGCATATGAGATACGACAATACAGTATAATTAAACTGGCAACAATGTTAACAAACTAAAGAGAAAACACATAATATAAACTAAACATAAGAAAAGAAAAATAGAGAACATTGATACTGAGATGGAGTTGCCTCCCCACCAAACGCTTGTTTTAAAGTCGTCTGCTTGACTATTTCTTTGCCATTTAATCCGGCTCATAAGCGAAAATGACCATTTCATGCCACATATTTGTCAAATCCTTTAACTTTATGGCAAACATGGATGATTGGCCATCCCCCTTTCCTTCACCCATCAGCACGAAGAATCTTTCACCATTGGAATTCTCCACTATTTTACCTTTTTCATCAATCTGAAATCATTCTTCGTGCTCTAGTGGGCCCTCTAGGGTTTCCACAATCGTGAATGTGGTTTCCAACTGTTAATTAGTCTTGATAATATAACCACTCTCGATCCTCTCTCCTCCTACTTCAGACTCCACATGTTGGTCAATTTGCACCTTGACATCTCCCTCAACAACTGTGTTAGACCCATCACCTTCTCCTTGCGTATCCACCGTGCAGTGCTCTACTCCTTCATCGTTGAGATCAATTATGACCGGTAGATTGCCTTGTGGTGGCTTTGTGATGGCATTGACGAGTTGTCCCAATTGCCTTTCGAGGCTCTTCAATGAGGCGTCTTGATTCGCCATTCGAACCTCATTTCTCTCGATAAAGTTTGTGAGGAGCTCTTCAAGCCTGTTCTCTTCTTCTCATGTTGAGTACTCAGAAAAGCTCTCATTGGGTAGAGATGTCACCTCATATTGTGGCGGAGATTGATATTCAAATTGATAGGAATAATTCAGATCATAATATTGCTCTTGACTGTAGTCCCAAGAGTTTGGATAACCCTGAAAGTTTGGATGATAGGAAATCAGTTCAATGTCAACACGTTCCTGACAGTAGGCAGTCTGAGTCGACTGACACTCAAGATTGCCAGAAAACCACAAGAGATTTGCAATTTGATCTTGCAATCGCTCAAGTCCTTCTTCAGATCTTGGTTGTGCCGTCCTCTCATAAGGGCATTGATAACAATGATCGTCCATTACCTGTAAACTTAAAAACAAAAAGGAATATGAAACAAATAAAAGAAATACATATATATATATATATATATATATATATCTAAATTGACCTAAATCAATATTGGATAATATTAGAATAATAGTTCCCCAACAACGGTGCCAAAAACTCGTTGATCAAAAAACTGATCACTAAACACGCGCAAGTATACGCGGTTTAACAAGTAATATAGTGATAATGAAAGTGTTGTACCCACGAGGAACTATCACTAATATTTACCAAATACCAACTTTGTATCGCTTAAGTCTTATTCGAACAACAGACTAATAGAAGTGTGATTAATCTAGATATATCTAATTATCAAAGCAAGTAAATGGATAACGAATGGTCTCGAAGGTGCTACAAGCTAAGGTCATAACTTCACCCCACACATGCATTTTGTCAAACACCTTGTGTGCTATGCTTCATCAAACTTTCTACCCTTCTCTCTTTGGTCTTATTGGTCACGACAATATGTCGACCGAGAACACACAATTGCTCGTACACCTCTGTCGTAGTATGTACAAACATATCCTCTCTAGATCCACCCGATAGGGAATAGAACAGAAAGGAACGTCCGAGCTAGGTGATAATCCTACACATATCTATGTGAATTAGCCATAACAAGGATTTAAGCTTAAGTTCTCAATTAGGCCACACGTGGTGCACATATATATGTCTATTCTACATAGAACTTATGCAGTCGAAACAAATCGACAACTAATAATCACATGCCAATATATTAAGGTGTAAATCTACAATCCTTCTTTCAATATCATATAGATTACCAAAATCATCACTAATGTCTTAGCGAGAATCATTAAGTATGAATATATCAAACCAAACTATATGGTGCCAACTAAATAGATAAGACATTCAATTTAAATCACCAAGGATTCCATTATAACCTTAGAGCTATTACTTAGTTCATAGCTCTTGAACAAAATATAAGTAGCAATAAAGACAACATTTATGGATTACAAAATCAGAGGAAATAAATGGATAGGAATAAACTCTGTTAAGCTCTTCTGTCTCCACGAATTCCGATCCTTTCAAGCGTTCCAATCCGTATTGGTCATTGCTCTTGTTGCTCCAAGGAATCCCAAACTTTTCCCTAAACTAACTAATCTATATTTACAGACATTACCTAAGAGATGGAGAAGAAATTACAAGAAGAGAAACTAAAACTATCCTAGAGGGGGAACTATCTCATTATCTATCCTCTTCTTTCCGATTATTCTCATAGAGGCTTCCTTGTATATATATATATATATATATATATATATATATATATATATATATATATATATATATATATATATATATATATATATATATATATATCTCAGTTCTTCTCCAACTAGGTCAAAATCAGCCCATTACTGCCTGGAGACAGGAGGTCGCACTGCGGCTCGAGGAATAGGGCTTAAGTTCACGCTGCAGCGCCACGTCAGCATGGAAAACACCGAATCCCGCGCTGCAACGCCGGCTTACAAAGGAGCTGGGGCACTGCAGCGCCAAGGTGACATCAACATGGGCCAGGAGGTGACGCTGTAGCGCCAGCTTAAAGCTTGGCATTGGCGTTGCGGCGCCACTGTATGGAAAATGACCGTTTTTCCCCTGAAAGTTGGAAAAAACCTGTTAAGCCCTGCAACACATCGGTTAAGCAAAAACATACTATAATAAAATAAAAACTATATAAAATCTATGGAGATCAAGCAAGTATTTAAGCAGTAAAGGATCTGATTCAGCGGTATAAATCCCACTCATCATCTGACAACCAAAAGTCATGCCTTATAGATCTTGATTTGTTAGTTGTTTGAGTTGTTTAGCGTATTAGGGTTATACTATATCATGATGTTAACATTCTGGAAGTTGAATCATGACCATAAAATGCGTAGATTGCCGGTTATTTATTGCCAAAACATGTTAACCAATCATAGAAACCATTTTGGAAAACCAAGAAAACCCAAAACAGGGGTCTGACAAAATATTTTTGGCCTAGATATCCCAACTATGGTGTTGTTATATCCCCTAAGTGTAACAAATTTGTACATTGACACATGTACTACAATTCCATGACAACCGAATATCCATTACATCAACAGAGTGATAGTTATTCATGGTCAAATGTTGTTGACCAAACTGGAAATCCAGATTCTGGAATTTCTATAAAATTTAAATGAGTTCTGACAGGTAGTTTGATTGCTTAGATCTTCCTTGTATAATGTGTTTTGGATTGTGTTGTATCACAATTTTATAGTCTGACATGCATGCTATAATTATGTGACACTAGATCTCTTAGATAACGACTAGAACCAAAGTTATTCAAGCCCAAAATGAGTTGACTAACATTAACCAATTTCTGGAAAACCCATAAATTGAAGAACAAACCTAGATAGTTTCTTTGACCATTGATATCTCTTTGATAAATTATGTTTAGACTCTGGAATTAGCTTTACGTTGTAGTGTTACATTAATACTACAATAGTGATACACTTACATGCTCAGAAATCAAACCGATTGGAAGTTAAACCTAGTTAAAATGGTCCCCAAGGCGTTGACCGGGCTGTTCTTCATGGAATGAAGAACACCTACATCGACGCTTCCTGTCACCAAAGCCTTTAGCGACAGTTTCTAATAAAAATAATAAAAACAATTAAAATAAATAGAAATAAATAATAAATAATTATTCATAAGTACTAAATAAATATTAAAATACATTTTAAATTATAATAATTATTTTTTAATATTTTGACATAAAAATTCATTAATATTTAATTTATTTAAATATTAATGATAATAAAATTATTTAATAATTTTACTAAATAAATTAGTTAAAAATGATATTAATGATTTAAAATTATCACAAATAATAATTAATTATTTAAAAATAATATTAATGATTTAAAAATAATATTAATGATTTAAAAATCATTATGAGTGATTATTAGTGATTTAAAAATCATTATTAATGATAATAAATTACTTGAAAATAATATTGATGATTTAAAAATAATTATGAATTATAATAAATCACTTAAAGATTATTTTGAGCTTCTAGAAATTATGTTGAATAATAAATTGAAGCTTTTAAATATAGTTTATTGAAAAACTAACTCGATAATTATTCGATAAAGCTGTAAGGCACTAAATGGACATCGAAATCAACCCAGACTCAAATAGTTTGATTAAATATTAGTTCTTATAAGTTCTAATTACTGTTGTAAATATGTGAAAACATATTTAGGTTGCGTAAATAGCATCAAATAACGATAAATAGTTGATCGAAGATCATGAAAGTTTTCTAACTTCATTTAATGTTCATATTAAATGCAAGTCTTCTATTTCGACTATACGAACTAGTTACATACTTTGTTCGTGTTATCTATTGTTTAGAGGTTATGGCTTATGATTCAAAAATAAACGAATGAAATGAACTTTTATTTTGTGTAACTTGGTTTTGAATTTATATCAAAGCATAAACTGTGATAAAAACAAATATTCTTTGGTACAAATATATATACTGTTACTATTTGGAAATGACAGTTATAGTACTGACAGGTGGTTATAGGAAATTATAGGACTGACCTTTTTGGGATATGCATATTATGTCCGATTGAACAAAATAATCTCGGGATTCTATGTTTTAATGACTTACAGAAGCCAGAATGATATTAATGACTCCTAAGTCTATATGACCTATGGAAGTTATTATTATGTTTGATTTAACAGATCAATCTCGGGGTTCTAAATCTATATGATTAATAGAGGCCAGAAAGATGTATATATATGTGGGAAAATCTTAAACTATATGTTCATCAAATTCAGATGCAGTGTGAGTTTAAAATATAACTTGTTTAAAACTTGTTGAGCCTTTTGTAGCTCATCCTTGCAAAATATCATTTCTTTTTTACAGTATCGAATGTTATCCCCAGATGTTCCTGTACACACCCTTGTAAATAAAATGATTCTACCAGTTTTAAGTTTTATTGTATTAGACTTGGTTAAATCTTTTGTAGAATCTAATATGATATAAAGTAAGTTTGTAATCTATATAATCAAATTTAAGTATATATAATATATTACTAACGTTTTCCAGTACCTTAGCTTGTACATTTCTATAGAAGTTTAAAAGAAGTATGATATATATATGAACTATACATCTGAATGATAGTATTGAAAGATCTTGGGGGATCTCTGATGCACTGAGGTCGCGCCCCTCAGTTCCAAGAATAATCCTAGCATTAATACTATGAATGTCAGATAGATAGAAATTATCTATATGAAAGAATTATCCGTGAGATTATAAATCTATTCATCAAAGTGAGGGTATCCAAATGCAGTAATTGTTCTGACGAGAACTACTATTTGTTAGGGGATACTGGGAATCTTGGATTGATTGAAATTATTATCTTATGGAATATTTACGTGAGCACCAAATCTACTACAGTAAGTGTACAGAATTTGGGGGCGTCACAATTATAACTTAGATAACGCTCCAAGTCAAATGAACCGAATGTTATAAGATATGAATAAGGTAATGTAAAATTCTTAATGCTATGAATGTATAGTATTAACATTAAATGATTTTTCTGAGTATACAAAAGATGGTATGGCTTATACGTTAATAAATAATTTGAGGTATGGCATTTGGTTACCAACCTTCTTAACATTAGCTGTAATGTTTATATATATGCAAGAGTGAGCAAAATAAATGCTCAGTTAATGAAAACATAATAACTGGCAATGAATAAACTTGACTAAACTGATTAACATTTTATAGTATTGATAATCAAGAAATGATATGAAATATCATTTGAGGGTCACAAGACAGTAGAAACTCGAAATTTTCTGCTCACCTATTACTGACATTACAGGAGGGCAAATTTGTCTTTCAGAGATAACCCTGGAAGACAGCTCACATCAAGTCCGGATACTACCGGAAGTTCAGTTTCAACCCCGTAACACACATCGAGAGTAACAGTTCCTACCTCAGTGATAACACCGAGGCCTGCAGTTCCAATACTAGAAATTCCATCGGAGAAGACTGATTCGTCCCGGAGATAACCCCAAGATGTTCAGTTTCAGTCCCAACACTGGGAATAGCAGATTCCAACCTTGGAGATAACCCCAAGGAAGGCAGTTGCAGTTCCAGATATAACCCCGAAAATGCTTGTTCCAAATGAATACCATCAGCTTCAACCTCGGTGCTTACACCGAGGCACTCAGTACAAGACTTGGCGGTAACACCAAAAAACTAGGCACACCTCAGAGATGACACTGAGAACATTCAACACTTGCAGCAGTCCAATCTCAATGATAACCCTGAGCAACGTCTGCTTTATCAGCCCAAACTGGAGATAACCCCGATGAGGGGAAAAGTCGTCATCTTGCCACCTTGACGCCACATCATGCCGTCTTAACATTTCAGACATACATTTGTACACAACAATGTCCCACAAGAACCAAGGAAGACCAATCCCGAGTGACTATTACGCATGGTAACGGATAGAATTTGAAGCTTGAAGACCGGAGGGCATCGTCCCATCTTCCTGACTTTGTAGAACCTCTAATCCCATGTCATTGCGTAACTCTCGACAACAGCGGTCCAAAATAGGTCCTATATACCTCAGTCGGATTATCGAATTGCAATTCTAAAAGTTTGAACGGATATCACGTTGTATGCGTGCACATACTTCGAGACGACGGGACCAGCGAAGCCCGAGGCACCCCGGGCCCTCAGGTACACGTGCGGCCCATCAGCAAGTACACATGCGACCCAACCGCAAGTACACCTGCGGCTCCCCCCTCTATAAATAGAGGGTTTGGGGTGGTCATTTTAGAAGAGAAAAAGGCGAGGAAGCCCTGTCTAATTTGCTCTATACACACCCCAAACTGAGTATTTTCTCATTTTAAATACTTGTAAGCTTATATATAGCTACTCTTTACCGGCTGGAGCCGAGTGTTCATCCATTTCAAGTTATCGAAGTCTTATTTGGCAGCCCACTGTAAGCCTTCTTACACATTTTCAAGCCTTTCTCTTCATCTTTGCACACACTATTCTTCACATTGAGAGTCGTGTTGCGTGCGTATGCCCGAACTTTGGTTCGTGGTTTCTTTTCAGTTTGTATCTATATAATAAAACAGAGCGGCTTCAACAAAGAACGGCCTAGATTAAAATTTCAACATCCAATGACTCAGATTAAATCTCAATTATTTAATGGCTCTGATTTCATTTCACACACACACAAAAACAGGCCCAATTCAAAAATCCAATACAAATTCAAAACGTTATAATTTGTAACCCAAATTCAAAACCTCTGTTCTTGTCTTTTGTCATTGCATAACCAAATAAAACCCAAAAAATATTGCAAATTCAGTTTGAACAGGATGAAAAAGTTGGCACGCTTGCTGCGATGATAGTTTTGCAGGGGCGGCGGTTATGGTAATTTGCAGGATCGACATGTGTTTAATTTTCAATTCTTGTTTTGGGAAGGATGTCATGAATCTTGTTTTTCTCATTTTGATTGTTATGATGATCAAGCCTTGGATTGTGGTGGTGATTGAAGAAGATAGCGGAGAACGACAGCTCGACAATTATAATGTTTAATGATGAAGATGGATGAGCAGTAGCATATATAATTTATTTTATTTTTGTGATAAATGAGTATAGGAGTTATGCATTTTTAAGTTATAGAATTTTGTTTTCACCAAAAATTAAAAAATTCTTCACATATTTTAGACTTTAGTTTTTACCAAAAAATTTAAAAAAAATCGATAAAATCTTTGAGAAAGGCACCATGTTTAATAAATTATCACCTTTTTGAAACACAAACGTAATTTGAATATTAAACATCAAATCCAAAAAAAAAAGATAAAACTCTCAATTTTTTTTATATAATTGTCAAAATTGTCCCTCATAAAATATTTATATTGTTAAATTACTTTCCTAAGACTATTTAGAAAAAGAAAATAATTAAATCTATATAATAATGATTTTTTAAAATTAGTTGGGACATCTTTAAATTCATAATTAACCTATATTCATTTAATTTCAGTTAATGATAATTATTATAACCTGTTTTAAAGTAATACTAATATGTATGAAATTTATTTTCACAAGTCAATAATATATATATATATATATATATATATATATATATATATATATATATATATATATATGAACTATATATGAACTGTGTGTCGAACTTTGTTCGATGAGCCTGGATTTCTCACCCGGTGCGTTTACTGCATCATCGAGTTATATATATTAACTGTTGTTGGACTTTGTCCGATGAGCCTGAATTTTATATCCGGTGCGTTTATCGATCTTATATATATATATATATATATATATATATATATATATATATATATATATATATATATTTCGTCCCACCTAGAGTTTACTTCGTGGTAGTTGACCGTTGTTACTGCTTTCTGTACATTTCGTCCCGCCTGGAGTTTCCTCCGTGGCGGTTGATCGCTTTTACAGCTTTATTTATATTTTCGATCCCCCATGGAGGTGCTTCGTGGTGGTTGATCCTGTCTGTATATATATATTTACATCTTTTATATATATACCTGCTTACAGCTTTTATATCAACCGCGACATCATGTGAGCCTAAGAATCATGTGATCACAGATTCAGTCTACTGAATCTAGATTCGGTTCCCGTGATGGACATTTTCAGCTATAAGTAGCTTGTAAATTATTCACGGTGTTCGAATTTCCTCCGATGGTTTTCATACCTATGAGGAGTTCGACACTACTTTATATATTATTTTCTCGAAGATGCTTCGCATCTCGAAAATAAAAGCAATCAAGCCGAACATTTAATAAAATAGAAGTATCAAAGGCCTCAATTACTATTGAGCATAGGGTTTGAAAAACCTCTTTTAAAACATCAATGCTATATCTTGCTTAAAATTGAATTTTTATACAAATTCAAACCCTATGCATATAAGTGCAAACGAGGCATATCACTACTTCTAAATAACAGCACATTGACCCACCCACCCACACACACACACACATATTCATACAATAGTTTCTTGAAAAGTGGTGGTCACCGTGGCAACACGGATGTCGGGGGGTGCCTAACACCTTCCCTCCGCATAAGCAAGTCCCCGGACCCTAAATGAATATCAGTTTCACAGACCCGTTTAGCAGTGTCACATCACTGGGTCAATGCGCAAACCTTTTTTCGGTTGTGTTGGTACAACCAGTTAAAAAACTAACTGGTGACTCTTAACAGTCCATCGTCGATATTATACATGTCGGGCCTTTTTCACTTTTTTTTTTTCAAACAAATCTCACCTAACATGAGAACACAAAAATACAGGTAATGAAAAGGGACAAATAAAAATCCCGACGTCGACAGGTGGTGACTCTACTGGGGACCCTAGTAAGAGGACTTAAGCCGCTATTATAAGCTTTTCAAAATTATTATATGCTTGTGTGTGGATGTTGCATTTACATTTATGATGAATGTGTACGAATGTATATCTTTACTGCGATTAATGCTTTGCACTATATCTGCCTGTGATATTAGTGCTTCGCACATGTCATCATTTCCATAAACGGTAAGACACGTTGTATGTGAATGTATGTTGTGTGGTCCCTCCACCAGGAGGCTATCCTGTCGGTGTTTGATTATTTGACTCATAGGAAGACTAATTCCAACGAGGCTCAGGAAAGACAGCACCCAAATTCGCTCCAGTTGAACGACCGGATTAACTTCCCGTTGAGTAAATTGCGATGATTTGGGAACCTTCATGCCGAAAAGCCGCGAGAGTAACCTAAGATAGGTCAGCCTCTGATAAACCAAACGTGGAGGAAAGTCTCTTCATGCTTTCTCATTTCAAATTACTCGTAAAGTCAACTACTTGTAATTTAAATTTCATATTCATCTCCATGTAATGAGAAATATGAAGAAATATGTGCATATACATATTTAAAATAACATGCTATTCTGTATTACGAATAGCTAACATCCGTTTTGTAGGACAAAATTCCTAAAATGGACACACAACATAGCATGTTAACATTTACACCATCCTTAAAACTAAACTATGCCAGGTTTATCCCAGGGAAGCATTCAGAAGACCTTGAACTATGTCCTAGGTTATCAAGGATTTGTACTTGAAACCTTTAATAGTCATAAGAGTATGGACTCTTCTTCTCGTACTTAGGGGGATCAGCCCTTAGTACCATACTGTGCGCAATATCTTAATGCTAACGCATAAGTAATCCCCTATACAGGGTTGTTCATCTCATTTTGACATTCGAGTCCGCGCCAAAGAAAGTTTGGTTTGGATAATTCATCAAGGGTTCTGAAATTTAGAACGGTCATCAACTATGGACTAGTCGAATCATAAAGGGTTCGCTAGTCTAACAAGATTCACAATAACTGATATATAAATCGAATAATAATTCCAAGAGATATACAATAGAATAATTATTGTATAACAACATCATGCTTTGAACGATTAATATACTATTGATATAAAAACATGGGCTTAGTTAAAATAACGAGAACTTGCTCGATGAAAAGAGACAGCTTATAATTCATATAATGATAACGAGTAGGGTTAGGAAACTTGCATCGTGCATAGATTACACTTTAACTAAACTCGTTCTTTGATTTAACTCCTACATATCAATTACGTTCACAATACCAGTCAATAATAACTTACTAAACATCACACATTTATTTTTTGTCTAACTCGAATTCAGAACTATACTTAGTCATATTACCATACTTGTTTGCACATAATATTACATTATACGAACAACAAGCTAAGTATATATTCAACAATTCAATCAACATGTAATTGTCTTCTTGACTTGGTAAATACTCACTTTAATATCTCATTATATATCTAACAAGTTTTTATATTCATTAGACTAGGTTACTAACACATTTCTATACTTGAACATTAAAAATGCATTTTCTGGACATTCTGCTAAGTGGCGTTGCGGCGCCACTTTTGTACTGGGTCTTGGCGTTGCGGCGCCGTGGCGTTGCGGCGCCGTGGCGCTGCGGCTTGGTACTTGGCACTGCGGCGCGGAAAATGAACTAGGAGTTGGAGTCGCGGCGCGACACTCCAGACTCTGAATTCCCAGTTCGCGAAGAAGACAAAATTCGATGAAAATAAACACTACATATTCATTAATTCCCCAAATTAAACATACCCACATGTTAGAATACCTATATAATCAATACCCAACATTTATAGAGTGACCATTAAAACACATAATCACACAATTAAATTATGCAAATTGTACTGTTCTTGATGTTCTTGAAGTGTTGAACATAAATTCCTAAAATTCAACGCCACGGATTCGTTATAAAACCAAATCCAACCATTCAAATTTCTTTTTGTTCGTTTTATCATGCATAATCACATATAAGGGGAAATTTTGTAGAAAAATTCATGTTTGACATATTAAATTCACGTATAAGGCCATGTGGCCATATTCTATACTCTGTAAATTTTTGAAACAACAAGTCATAATATTATGAAACTTATGATATGGAATCATATAAAATACATATTAAACATGCTACTATGATATAAAATCACATGTATAACCACATAGTCAATACACTTTTCAACCATAGAGAATTTTACAGAAATTGGAGAGCCATATTTTATAAAACTAAATGACGTAGAAAAAGAATTGGGTTAAAGGGATTACCCAAGCGTAGAATTAATAGAAGATGAATTCCTTCTCAGATGACTCTCACAATCCTCTTAACAATCTCTAAATTCTCAACTCTTTCTTTGTATCTCTCTCTGTTACGCTTTCTAGACTTAGGCAAATAATGAAGAAGAAAGAAGAAGACGTAAAGTAAATAAGGAACAACTGACGCGTTGGTGGTGAGTTACCCAGTCATGGGAAACTGCTAACAACTCCCATTAGGGCCTTGTTTGGCTGGTCAAGAATAGGTTTCAAAACCATTTAATTTAATTAAACCTTTATAATATAGTTTAAATCAAGTCACACCTTGTTCAATTATCTTATTTAATTTAATTTAAATAAAATATAATAATTTCTCATTAAGTCACACAGTCAAATAATTAAATTCTCATTTAATAATAATGTCAAATTATTAAATCTCTAATTAATAAATAAATTAATTAAAATAACATTAGGCTTATTAAATATTTATTTTAAAACAATAAGCTCACATAATGACATACTTCGAATAACAAAAATTCTCCACATTAATTTAATAAATATAACACATATAATTAAATTAATCAACCACAATTTCATCAATTAATTATTTAATCTAATAATTAATTCATCAAAAAATATTTATTTAATCTAATAAATATTAAAATTAATTACAAAATCTTGGTTGTCACACCTTTCCCCTCTTAAAAGGATTCTGTCCCCAGAATCACGACTCAATTACTTCGACCCGTTACATTCTTCCCCCCTTACAAAGATTCTGTCCCCAGAATCACATACACACAATTAAGTAAATAAATAAGGGTAATTCTTCATCATTTTCTCTTCGAGTTCCCACGTAGCTTCTTCAGCGTTGTGGTTCCTCTAAATTACCTTAACAGAATGTATTACTTTATTTCTCAGAATTTGTTCTTTTCGATTGACAATTTGAACAGGAATTTCTTCGTAAGATAAGACTTTGTCGAAATGTAGGGGTTCATATTCAATGACGTTCTTGTAATCGGATTTATAGGGTCGTAAAACTGAAACATGGAAGACATTGTGGACATTCTAGAGTGCTGGAGGTAACGCTACCTCATACACAACTTCTCTGATCCTTCTCAGAACTTCAAAGGGTCCAATGAATCTTGGGCTTAATTTTCCTTTCTTTCCGAACCTGATCTTTCCCTTCCAGGGAGAGACCTTTAAGAACACATAATTACCCGATTGAAACTCAACATTTTTACGGTGTGGATCGGCGTATTTCTTCTGTCTATCTTGAGCTGCTACCAGTCTTGTTCGGATCACTTTGACTATTTCTGCTGTCTACTGTACTAATCCTGGGCCTAACAATTGTCTTTCGCCCACTTCGTCCCAGTATAGCGGAGTTCTACACTTTCTGCCGTATAACGCCTCATAAGGTGGCATCCCAATACTAGCGTGGTAACTGTTGTTGTAACCGAACTCTACGAGCGGTAGATGATCATCCCAATTTTCCTTAAAGTCCATTATACAAGCTCTTAACATATCTTCCAATGTCTGAATTGTTCTTTCACTCTGTCCATCTGTCTGAGGGTGATATGTCGTACTCATTCGCAACTATGTACCCATGCATTCTTGTAGACGTTTCCAGAAATTTGATGTAAATCGTGTATCTCTATCAGAAATAATTGACACCGGAACTCCGTGCCTCGAAACAATCTCTTTCAGATACAACCTTGCCAACTGATCTAAGTTAAATCTAATTTTAATCGGAAGGAAATGTACGGATATCGTCAGTCAGTCAACAATAACCCATACTGCGTCATAGCCTTTCTGAGTCGTCGGAAGGCCAACCACGAAGTCCATTATAATATGTTCCCATTTCCATTCTGGAATCTCTATCGGTTGTAGTAACCCACTCGGTCTCTGATGTTTTGCTTTCATTTTCTGACAGGTCAGACACTTGGCAACACATTCTGCAACATAACGTTTCAAATTCGGCCACCAGAAGTGATGTCAAAGATCTTAGTACATTTTCGTACTACTAGGGTGAATCGAATATTGTGAGTTATGAGCCTCGCTCAAAATGTCTTCATTAATCTCTGGTATTGGCGGTACCCAAATTCTGTTCTCAAATCTCAGTATTCCTTCCTTATCCATCTTAAATCTTGGTTCAGTTCCTTCAGATATCTTCCTTATCACCTTTTTGCATTCATTATCCTGAAGTTGAGCCTCCTTAACTTTATTCAGTAGGGTTGTACCAGATTGCATCTGAAATAGTTTCTCATCTATTTCCATAGGATAATTCACTTCTAACTCTAACTTCTCCATTACTGAAATCAATTCCTTCTGAGCGGTCAACATCATCAACTTCTCCCGACCATTTCTACTTAAGGCGTCGGCAACCACGTTTGCCTTACCCGGATGGTATAAAATTTCATAATCGTAGTCCTTAATTAATTCCAACCACCTTCTTTGGCACATATTCAGTTCTTTCTGTGTAAAAATATATTTCAGACTCTTGTGGTCTATATATATTTCACATTTCTCCCCATAGAGATAGTGCCTCCAGATTTTCAAAGCGAAAACCACTGCAGTTAACTCCAAGTCGTGGGTTGGATACCCCTTCTCATAATCTTTTAGTTATTGTGGCGCATACGCAATGACTCTATCGTTCTGCATAAGCACACAACTAAGTCCCTTATGTGACGTATCACTATAAACCATAAAATTTCTTGTATCGTCCGGAAGAGACAACACAGGTGTTGTGCTCAACCTCTTCTTCAATTCTTGAAAGCTTTCCTCACACTTCTCCGTTCAAACAAATTTCACAGCTTTTCAAGTCAAATTCGTTAACGGAGTTGCGATCTTGGAAAAGTCCTGAATGAACCTTCTGTAATAACCTGCCAATCCAAGAAAACTTCTTACTTCCGACGGCGTCTTCGGTTGATCCTAGTTAATCACAGCTTCAACCTTGGAGGGATCCACCGAAATTCTATCCCTAACGATCACATGTCCAAGAAATTGTACCCGCTTGATCCAGAATTCGTATTTTGAAAACTTTGCATACAATTTCTCTCTTCTCAACACTTCCAACGTTAATCTCAAATGCTCTTCATGTTCTTCCTTGTTTTTCGAATATACCAAAATATCATCTATAAATACCACTACGAACTTGTCCAAAAACGGCTTGAACACACCATTCATTAGTCCCATAAATGCTGCAGGAGCATTCGTTAAACCAAACGACATTACTAAAAATTTGTAGTGACCATATCGTGTTCTGAACACTGTCTTCGGTACATCCTCTGGTCTCACCTTCAGTTGATGATAACCACTCCTCAAATCTATCTTGGAAAAGTATTTTGCTCCCCTCAATTGATCAAACAGATCATCGATTCTTGGTAATTGATATCTAATCTTAATTGTGACCTTATTCAGTTCTCTATAGTCAATGCAGAGCCGGATTGTCCCATCCTTCTTCTTCACAAATAAAACCGGCGCTCCCCACGGTGATACGCTTGGTTGGACATACTTCTTGTCCAATAATTCTTGTAGTTCGACCATCAGTTCTTTCATCTATATCGGTGCCATTCGGTACGGTGCCTTCGATATTGGAGTCATTCCTGGAGCCAAATCGATCACAAATTTGACCTCTCTATCTGGCGGAAGTACTACCAAATCATCTGGAAATACGTCGGTGAAATCTCTCACTACTGGTATCTCCTCTACTTTCGGATTCTCTTTACGACTGTCGACTATGTAAGCTAAATATCCTACACATCCTTATCGTAACAACTTCCTGGCCTGCATTATCGTTAGGTAACTCGCTTGTCTAGGCAAGTTGCTACCATAAAACATAACCTTTGACGGAGTCATAAGGTTAATACGCTTCTTTTGGCAATCAATTACCGTCCCATAATTGAATAACTAGTCCATTCCCAAGATAACGTCGAATTCTCCAAGTCGAATAGGGATAAGATCTACGTTCATTATATTACCCTTAATACCCACTCTACAGTTCTTATTCACGTGCTTAACAGGAATTATTTCTCAATTCGCAATTTCTATGTTCATGGGGTATTCTAACTCGTCCTTAGGCAATTTTAAATTCTTAGCAAAGTCATCGGATATAAATGAACAAGTTGCACCCGAATCAAATAATACATAAGCATTAACTCTATTGATCGGAATGATACCTGACACCACATCCCGCGACTGTACTACATCCTGCGCCGTCATATTGAAAGTCCTGGCGGTCGGTCGATTGGTTGCGGTTGTTCCAGTGATGGTCAGAGTGATTCCACTGCTATTTCCCCGGTTTCCTCCTGATCCTGCCCCTCCAGATCTTTTCTTAGGACAGTCTCTTGCCAAATGATCCTTTGAACCACAAGTGAAACAGGCACCCTACTTTGGGTTAGGACAGTTAGGTGCTATGTGACCTTCCTGACCATAATTATAGCACACACGTTTACCCTTCATACACACTCCCAAATGAGCTTTCCCACGGGTTGGACACGCTTCAATCCTTTTCTTTTGACCTCCTTGCTAGTTTCCGGTTGATGTGTTGTCAGACCACCTTCTCTTCTAATTATTATTACCTCCTCCTATATTACTTCCACTAGCCTTATTATTTCCTTCACTTTCATTCTTCTTCTTCTGATCCTGATTCTATTTGGTTACCGCATCGCTTCCACCTTCAGCGAGTATGGCTTTCTCTAGTACCCCGACGAATGTCTTCAACTGAAACATTGACACCTTACTATACAACCATGACTTTAGTCCTTATTCGAACCTTCTTGCTTTTCTCTCATCCATGTGCACTTGATATGTAGCGAACCTTGCCAACTCGTTGAATCTAGCTGCATAATCTGGTACAGACATATTCCCCTCCTTCAATTCTAAAAATTGAACCTCCAATTGGTTCTGCGAGGTAGTCGGGAAATACATCTCGAAAAACATCTCCTTGAACCTCTCCTAGGTAATCATACCTTCTCCTCCATGAACTTTGTTTGCTTGCCACCAAAAACTGGCTTCAGATTGCAGTATAAACGCTGCAAACGCGGTCTTCTGGTCCTCTTTGACTATTGTGACCTCAAAAACCTTCTCCATGTCCATAACCTAAGTCTGAGCTTCGATCGGGTTCATGGAGCCTTTAAATTCTGGCGGTCCCACCGCCTTAAAGTCCTTAAACAAGGTATTTGGTGGAGCTTGTGGTTGATTGTTAAGTGCTCCTGCTAAAAGGTTCACCAATTGCTGAACAGGGTTAGCATTGGCGTCTATGTTGTTATTCACTGACTCTTCTTGCTCTTACTGACGGTTTTGTCTTCTTCTAGGCGGCATATTTCTGTTAAGAATAATCGTTTATTAGGTCTTTATTCAATTCCTCAAACATTTAAGGCTTAGCTATACCATTTAATCTTAATTCACTTAACACATCAATTTAAATAAACTTTGACATTTTATTCAATTCAAAAGTTTTAACATCATAAAATAGCATCACTGCTATTTACATCAACTATCCCGAGATAAAGAATCTACAAGATTTAAAACATCAAAATATTCCTTTGTTTCTAATCACATCGGAATTTACATCATTAACTACCAAATAGTTTTCACATAATTAAACTAATACTATCACTGCCTGTTAAGGCACCGAATAGCCTTGCTACGTTCCTCTTCCATGATGCGAGACATCGTTCTGCGATCCAGCATGTACGATGGTAGACCTTCAAACTGGATTGGATACCTCAAAACTCTATCATGGGCTTCATTCATTGCATTATTAAGTGTAGAGTATGTCTCTCTAAGCTTAGCCTTCTTTACACGACAATCCCTCTCTGTAAGATAAGCACGACGTGTTTCTCTTACCCCGCCCTCCGTTGCTATGATCAGCCTCTCTGAGCTTCCCTTCAGTTCCTTCTTTAACTTCTCTATTTCTTCAGACTTCTTTTCGGTTTGACCCTTCTCGTGGACCCAATCCCATTCTACATTTCCTAGTCGTGTGTGAAGAGTCTCAACCTCCCTCTCCTTCGGCTCGAGAGTAATCTGCTGAATAATCGCCTGCTCAGTCAAATCTTGAACAGTGTCTCGTAATTCTACGTTACGATCATATAACGCGTCGTACATATCAACATCAATGGAGTTCGGTGGGAACTCCTCTTCCTCTTCCTCCTCAGGATCCTCCTCTGGATCAGTCTCAGGCTCATGCTCCTGACCAACAATAGTGATCAATGGAGATGGCTCTCTCTGAATCAACTGCTCCCTAACAACATGAATGTCTCGGGGCTCCTCCTCAGTAGGCACTCGGGGTTCCTCCTCCCCAGCTCGACTAGCTCCTCCAACATCTGACATCCTGATAACATAGTTTTAAGTTTTAGTTACTAAGTCATACTATTGTCCACATACTTAAACACATAAGCACATAAAGTCTTTTATTATCTTTAAAGAATTAAGAAATTATTTTCTTAGAACTCGATAACAGTTTTCCTTCGCTATGTTCTTCCTATAAGGCCATTACCTAAGGTTCATAACATACAGCTCTGATACCAACCTGTGACACCCCCAAATCCGGATACTTCCATTCCCATATGATTTGGTGTTCACTATTCAGACATCATATATCTATCTACCCATAATAAATGCAAACCATGCAATATATAGAAATAAATCCTCCCCTTATGGGGTTACAACATCTAAATAATAAATACAATCCCAGGTCATATTAACCTTAAACATCTGTGCGGAAACATAAACAAATAATAAGTCTTAAACAACATTAACATAAGTCTTAAAACATAAGTTCAGCATCGCATAAACAACAAGTCTTCATCACTTGATAATCTTGCCCTTGCCTTTACTAGTGGAAGGTTCGTCGGTTCTTTCGTTCTTAACTGCAATGTTATTATTCCGCAAGAGTGAGCACTATTGCCCACAAGTAAAATAATGAAATAACAATGTATAATAACATGCGAGTGAATCAAAGACTTCTGAATAAAGCTCAACTTTTGAATCAAGAATAATTAACAAGAATCAAAAGAAATCTGAGGGTCATAAGACCTTGAACTATGTCCTAGGTTATCAAGGGTTTATACTTGAAACATTTAACAGTCATAAGACTATGGACTCTTCTTCTCGTACTTAGGGGGATCAGCCCTTGATACCATACTGTGCACAATATCTTAACGCTAATGCATAAGTAATCCCCTATACAAGGTTGTTCATCTCAGTTTTACATTCGAGTCCGCGCCAAAAGAAGTTTGGTTTGGATAATTCATCAAGGGTTCTGAAATTTAGAACGCTCATCAACTATGGACTAGTCGAATCATAAAGGGTTCACTAGTCTAACAAGATTCACAATAATTGATATATAAATCGAATAACAATTCCAAGAGATATACAATAGAATAATTATTGTATAACAACATCATGCTTCGAAAGATTAATATACTATTGATATAACAACATGGGCTTAGTCAAAATAACGAGAACTTGCTTGATGAAAAGAGACAACTTATAATTCATTTAATGATAACGAGTAGGGTTAGGAAACTTGCCTCGTGCGTAGATTACACTTTAGCTAAACTCGTTCTTTGATTTAATTTCTACATATCAATTACGTTCACAATACCAGTAAATTATAACTTACTAAACATCACACGTTTATTATTTGTCTAAATGAAATTCAGGACTATACTAAGTTATATTACCATACCTGTTTCCACATAATATTACACTATACGAACAACAAGCTAAGTATATAATCAACAATTCAATCAACATGTAATTGTCTTCTTGACTTGGTAAAGACTCACTTTAATAACTCATTATGTATCTAACAAGTTTTTATATTCATTAGACTAGGTTACTAACACATTTCTATACTTGAACATTAAAAATGCATTTTCTGGACATTCCGCTAAGAGGCGCTGCGGCGCCACTTTTGTACTGGGTCTTGGCGCTGCGACTTGGTACTTAGTGCTGCGGCGCGGGAAATGAACTAGGAGTTGGCGCTGCGACGCGACACTCCAGACTCTGAATTTCCAGTTCGCGAAGAACACAAAATTCAGCGAAAATAAACTCTACATAATCATTAATTCCCCAAATTAAACATATCCACATGTTAGAATATGTATATAATCAATACCCAACATTTATAGGGTGATTTTAACCCATTAAAACACATAATCATAGAATTACATTATGCAAATTGTACTGTTCTTTATGTTCTTGAAGTGTTGAACATAAATTCCTAAAATTCAACGCCACAAATTCGTTATAAAACCAAATCCAACCATTCAAATTTCGTTTTGTTCGTTTTATCATGCATAATCACATATTAGTGGAAATTTTGTAGAAAAATTCATGTTTGACATATTCAAATCACGTATAAGGCCATATGGCCATATTCTATACTCTGTAAATTTTTGAAACAACAAGTCATAATATTATGAAACTTATGATATGGACTCATATAAAATACATATTAAACATGCTACTTTGACATTAAATCACATATATAACCACATAGTCAATACACTTTCCAACCATAGAGAATTTTACTGAAATTGGAGAGCCATATTTTATAAAACTAAATGACATAGAAAAAGAATTGGGTTAAAGGGATTACCCAAGCGTAGAATTAATAGAAGATGAATTCATTCTCAGATGACTCTCACAATCCTCTTAACAATCTCTGAATTATCAACTCTTTCTCTGTATCTCTCTCTGTTACGCTTTCTAGACTTAGGAAAATAATGAAGAAGAAAGAAGAAGACATAAACTAAATAAGGAACAACTGACGCGTTGGTGGTAAGTTACCTAGTCATGGGTAACTCCTAACAACTCCCATTAGGGCCTTGTTTGGCTGGTCAAGAATAGGTTTCAAAACCATTTAAATTAATTAAACCTTTATAATATAGTTTAAATCAAGTCACACCCAGTTCAATTATCTTATTTAATTTAATTTAAATAAAATATAATAATTTCTCATTAATTCACATAGTCAACTAATTAAATTCTCATTTAATAATAATGTCAAATTATTAAATCTCTAATTAATAAATAAATTAATTAAAATAACATTAGGCTTATTAAATATTTCTTTTAATACAATAAGCTCACATAATGACATACTTCGAATAACAAAAATTCTCCACATTAAATTAATAAATATAACACATATAATTAAATTAATCTACCACAATTTCATCAATTAATTATTTAATCTAATAATTAATTCATCGAAAAATATTTATTCAAACCAATAAATATTAAAATTAATTACAAAATCTTAGTTGTCACATCACCGACCCTAGCAACGTCAAAAACCTTCTCTATTTCAATGGTCTAGGTGTGTGCCTCAACCGGATTCATGGACCCATAAAATTCTGGTGGTCCAACCGCCTTAAAATCTTTAAAGGTCGCTGCTTAGTTTTGCGGATGATTCTGCAGTGCTCTCATCAGTAATGTCACCAACTGCTGAATTGGGTTAGCATCGACGTTGTTGTTATTGGTACTCCCCTCAAGGGTTGTCATGGTTGACATCTTCTTGGAGGTATTTTCTGTTTAAAAATACACTTATTAGATAGTTACTCAATTTCTTAAGTATTTTCTACCTAACTTACACATCATAAATAATCATCACATAACACATAATGTCTTGAATAAATATTAACATTTTATTCACTCATAATCTTTTAAAGACATAGAAATGATAGCATCACTGCTATTTACATCTCTTTTCCAGAACTGATCAAGTTTTAGTATAACATCATCATATCTCATTGGTCACATAACACTTGGGATTTACATCTTATTTACTATATAATTATTTATTCAACAGTTACACTTCCTATTAAGGCCTACTAAGACGTTGCATAGCCTTACATCGCTCCTCTTCCATGATAAAGAACATCGTTCTACGATCTAACATATACCATGGAAGTTCTCTAAGTGACATAAGAGCCAACATAAATTTGAAGTCATGGTGGGATGAAAGGAGTGCACATATAATTTTCCAACTACGTTTGAAAGAGATTACGAATTTTATATTGCATCTAGTGGACGTGTTTCACAATTTTCGAAGAGGAATTGGATAGAATATTTAAGAAGTCGGGCTGACGACTTTAAACCAAGCGCTTATTAAGAGGCAACCCAAGTTTAATATTTATTTTTTTGCAGTTTGTTATTTAGTTTATTTAGTTGCATTTTAATTAGTTGTTTCAATTGTTTTTAGGTACTGAGTATGAAACAAAATGGATAACACTTTTAACTTAGCGGACGAGGAGAACGCAAACGTGGCAAATTAGCGGGTTTCTTAGGGAAGTCATTTTCCTTGACTTGTTATATTTTTAACATTGAGGACAATATCTATAACGCCCCCAAATTTGGTCTATCTTCAAACCCGATTCGGTACATCACGAGTACTTCTCATTCTTTACACACATCATTATATCATTAAGTATAACAAATTCTTCAAATCCTAGATTTTATTACTTTAAAATCTTCATACATACAAATAATGATAATTACATTATTCTTTACTTTATAAAACATGTGACTTTCATTCGCCACAACATATACATAACAGTTTATTAAACTATTCTACCAATTTTGGCTTGATCTTCATGCTCATTCATATAATGAATGTCACTTCATCAGGATACTGATCAGCTTGATCTTCATAAGATCCTTTAGTTCTTTTCGTTTTTGCTGAAAACATTTTTATTTTAAACAAGTGTGAGCATTCAATTGCTAAGCAAGTTCTAGCAGTTGAATAACAACCAAATCAAGAATCAAATATTCTTTACATATAAAACTTCAATAACTAAATAATAGTTATGACGTGACACTCCCAAATCTGTGTACTTCATTCCCACATGATTTTGTGTTCACTGCCCAAATATTCATTTTTAACTACCCAAATATAATAAAATTTAAACAATAAATCTTTCCATTAAAGGGTTACATAATTAAATTCAATAAATTCCAGATCATCTAACCTTAAAACATTCATCAAATGCAGAAAATTAATTAATTACATAACATAATTTAATCAAGTCTTAAAACATAAATCTCAAATAAATTAACAAGTCTTCAACACTTGTTCATCTTTTCTTTCCCTTTGCTAGTGGTTGGCTCATCAACCTTCTCAACTTTAGCTGCAATGTTTATATATATGCAAGAGTGAGCAAACAAATGCTCACTTAAAGAAAACATAATAAATGGCAAATAATAAACTTGACTGAACTGATTAACATTTTATAGAATTGATAATCAAGAACTGATATGAAATATCATCTGAGGGTCACAAGACCATGAACTATGTCCTAGGTTATAAGTATATCTACTTAAATCTTTAACATTCGTTAGACTATATGGACCTTCTTCTCGTACTTAGAGGGATCAGCCCTTCGTACCATATATTGTGCACAAACATCTTAACGTTTTCGTGTAAATAACCCTCTATAACAGGGTTGTTCATCTCAGTTTTACTATATGGGTCCACACCAAAGGAAGTTTGGTTTGGATAAGTTTCATGGGTAATTTGAAGTTCAATGTACATCAACTAATGATTAGTTAAATCAAAAATCCAATGACAATGTAAAGGTTCAATAACAATGTAATGCAAAGTAGTTATGAACCATAAATGAATATTGCAATGCAACAAGTTCATGCTTTAAGATTAAAGTTCAAAGCATTAAGAAGATATAACAAACCTTGCTTGAACAACATGGTAAGCTAAGGTTACAATTTCCAACGAGGAAACAAGATCAAAAACTTTACTAAACAGATTTTAAGAATTTTCTTAATATAAAAGTAAAGCTTAGAAACTTGCTCAAACAAAGTTAGGGTTAGAGAACTTGCTCAATGTAAAGAAGTAAGGTTAAGGAACTTGCATAATTGTAATCAAGATAGGGTAAAGAAACTTGTCTTGCGTGTAGGCTAAACAGTTATAACTCTCGTTCCCAAATATCCTATACACATGTCATCATGACATAACTAGTTACCACATGTTCACGGTACATAACTAATTATCTATTTCATTTACAACCCTTTGGTATTAGGTTTAACCACATGGTTAAACCACACTTTTAATGCAATAACACAAACCTTCAGTTATTACATAACTCATTAATTACAAATAATAATTTTCATATTTGGTATTATAACACCTCCACAATATGATTAATCACATTTTATAGTTATAAGATCATTGTGACACCCCCAAATCCGGGTACTTCATTTCCACCGAATTTGGTGCTTACTATCAAAGTAATTACATCTAACTACCTATGATAAAGGATAAAGATATAATTTAAATAACTTTAACAATAATCTCTCTCATTAAAGGGTTACATCAACATCTTCAAAAATAATCCCAGGTAATCTAGCCTTAAAATTATTACATCAGTTGCGAAAAACATTATAAAGGAAAACAAGTCTTACAACATCATGCTTAAATAAATTCTAAATAATTCTTCATCACTTGGACATCTTGCCCTTTCCTTTGCTGGTAGATGGCTCATCAACTCTTTCGACTTTAGCTGCATTGTTAATTGCAAGAGTGAGCAAATAATTGCTCACTGATATAAAGAGTAGTAATAACAACATGAGAATGAACAACGAATGTTGAACAATAATGAACTTGTTCTGCGAATCAAAAATAGGAAACAAGTTCGAACTTTCATTAGCTGAGGGTCTTAGGACCACGAACTATGTCTTCGATTTTAAGGTATTATTACCTTAACCTGAATAGTCATTAGACTATACAGACTCTTCTCAACGTACTTAGGGGGGTCAGCCCTTTGTACCATGTATTGTGCACAAACATCTAAACGTTACACGTACAAAAATCCCCTATGTTAGGGTTGTTCGTCTCAGTTTGAATTTAGAATTTCTACACTAAATAAAGTTTAGTTTGGAACTAGCTTATCAGTGTTTCTAGAATTTTAGAACACTATTTAGTTTCCATTATTAAAGGTTTAATACAAGAATGTATAACTGAACAAGGCTATCAAAGTCAATGATCAGATTTCAACAATATATATAATTGAATAAACACGATATACAAGTAAAATGCTATAACCAAAAGTGTTAGAACAATCTCATTTGAATCGATGTATTAGAACGATATATGTTTTGAATAATAATATTAAGATTTAGAAAAGTAAAACTCGCTCAAGGTAACGAATTAGGTTACAAGAGCTTGTATAAACATACACAAGATAGATTAGGCTTGCTCAATAAAAAGAGTTAAAGTTTACGAACTTGAACAATTATTATAACAGTAGAGTTAAAGAAGTTGCCTTGTTTGTACGCTACACAAGTATAAAATAATCTCCAATTACCCTACATACATCATTATAATCGCAACAACAATTAGTTATATGAATATTAACACTATGGGTATTAAACCATCATTTAGGTCATAACCCTATCCTAGCACCTAACCATGTTGGTTAACACCTTAATGATTCTGAAATCACACTATAAACCTTATCATTTATATTTAACTTTTGAAAACATCACATTTGGTTCATTACATAACTTATTCAAGTAATCACTTAAATTCTTTTACACTGTATATAACAATGCATGACAATATGTTATTGTAGTTTATATTGTGCCTTAACATGCATGCTAAACTAAAATAAGTCCATTACACATGACCTACAATTAAGCAGACTTCACTATCTGTGATAGGCTACTCGCGCGGCCGCGCGAGAAATATATTGGGTAACCGCGCACCCGCGCGACGCAGAGCGCCCGCGCCCACAAGCTGTGCGCCAGACAGCGCGCCCGCGCGATGCCTCAGTTCCAGTTTTTAACAGACGCGAACTAATACTCTGTTATAGGCCAAAAATTCCAATTCAACAGAAAATCTCCCAACTTCAACATCTAACATTTTTCCATATTATAGTTATACATGCTAAACACCATTCTTTATACAAAAACATCACATGCACACTAATTTGAAGAATCAAAATTGCATTTTCTCAAATTTCATTATTTTTACACTATTAACGAATTCGATCACCATGAATTGTTTCTCCATCAATTGATACGATTCCAACTATGTTCGTTTCTTAACATACAAACATATTCTAACTTCAATTTGCATATTACAACATATATTAAACATGAAATTTTGTACCTTCTAAGCCATATTATATGAACATAAACACTGTGATTTTTCCTACACCCAATTTTCCCAAATTTGATAACAAGTATACATGATGATTAACAGAGTTTTTTCAAAACTATATGAACACATATACATACCACAACTACCGTGATTTCCAATCACATAGAATATATACATATATATACCGAAACTAAAAATTAGAATGGGGATAGTTTATACCTTGATTAGCAGAACAATTAGCAAGCCCTTCTCTTCCACTTGATAATCACAAAATAACTTCTCTCAAGCTCTCACTCTCATTCCCCTCTGTGTTTTATCTTTTTCTCTCGAACCTTCTCTGTGCTCTCTATATTGTCTAGCCTTAGGGAAAAAAAAAAGACGCGTAGAAAAATATAACTGACTCCCTTTTCCCCACGTACGTCAGGTTAATAAACAAAAAGGCTCGCATCAATTAAAATAACCAAAAGTCATAAAGCTACGTTTGGTTACACACTAATTCCCATACTAGATTATTTAAATAATATTTATATTATATAGTTACTACTTGTCACACTTTAATTTGATTAATTTAAAGAACTTTAGTTTAGTTAATTTAAATAACTTAGAATAATAATAAAAAAATTCTTATTATCATATACTTATAATTAATAAATAATCACATATCTAATTAGAAACATCACTTTATTTAATTTATTTATTTCCATTAAATTAAATAATTCTTTTAATTTAAATACTCTCTTAAATATTAAACAATTGATTTAATTTAATTATTTCCTTAAATTAAATCCATTAGATAAAATTATCATTACTCAATTTAATTAACATTAATCAATTTAATTCACCATAATTCATCAATTATTTATTTTCCTCAACAAATAAATTATTTATAATATTTATTTAATTCAATAAATATTTAAATTAAGTTACAAATTTCTCGATCGTTACAATCACACTATATTAACAATTATAACATTGTATATTAAAATCAAATTTCTCGACCAAACTGCTAACTGGCGTTGCATCGTTCCAATTTGTACTTAAAACCGGCGCTGCGGCGCTGGTCTGGCCCCGTATCGCTTCTATTTGCTCACAGAACTGGCGCTGCATCGCCTGTATTCGTCAACAGGCACTGAGTGGTGCTGCAGTGCCCAGTTTCCTTATAGAACTAGCAATGCGGCGCCGCATCATAGTTACACGCAGACAATGTTTGCGAAGAACACAAAGCAAAGCCAAATTGGTCTAAAAGCTCCTTTCTAACAACTATTCCAACTTACCAAAGTTGTATAAACTTCACATAAACAACAATTAATATTCCTAACATGTTCCTAGCCATATAAACAACATAAACTTCCAAAATACAACCTTTATATTCACTATTTTAATATTTCTTCACTTCTTAACATTCTTAGCTAAATTAATCAATGTGAATCCATTTTTCAACCAAAACAGTTAGTTTAAAACTCATTGTTTTCGTTTCTTCATTTATTTACACAATTAAAAATCAATTTACACTTTATATCATGAATTGAGTATCAAATTTTATTCTAAAATAAGCCATATCGTACATATATCACTGTAATTTACTGTAAACATGGTTTCTTCACATATATCATGTTTTCATGAATTAAACAACTTTAAATCAGATACTAAAGACATAAAAACAGATTATACAAACAAATTAACATGTTTAACTTATACTTCAACTTATTGTTCATGAAACTCAAACACAGAGAACTTTTAAAATAAAACAAAACAAAACTTTAAAAATTAAAATTATACCTTCAATTGCTTGTTTAGCTTTGCTTGATGATAGCAAATTGTCTTGGTAATCCCCCTCTTCTTCCAATTTTCTCTCAAATTTCTCTAGAGCTCTATCTCTCTCTGTGTTTTCTCTTCTTTCTCTTCTCTGTTCTTTCTCTCTTCTAACTTTACGTAATATAACTAATATAATATAATATAAATTGTTATAATACGTAAAAAAACTGAAAAACCCATAATATCTACTTAATAATTTATAAGTTATGTTTTTTTAAAAAAAAATCAAAAGCCACTAAGGCTTGTTTGGTAAAACAAAATTTAAAAATAAGGATTAACAAGCTATAAGCCTTGTTTGGTAAAACCCATTTAAAATTAAAGACTTAAAATCTTTAAGCCTTGTTTGGCAAAACCGAATTAAAACTCTTTTAATTTATTTTAATAACTCATTTATTATATAGTTTATTGTCACATTTTATTCAATTAAATTCTCATATTCAAATTCAATTAAATTAAAATTAACAACAACTTATTAAATTAACATGCCACATTATCAAATTGCCACAAAATTATAATTTCCATTATAATTTTATTTAATAAATTAATACATCACTTTTACTTACTAAATTAAATTAAAATGATATTATAGTAATTCATTTAATCATTATCAACTCTCTAATTTAATTGTTACATTAAATTAGAATATTATCACATAATAATTAATTCATCACTCTTTTGATTAAATTAACTTCAACATACAAAATTACCAAATATCAACTTACTTAACATATTACACTTAATAAAGTTAATTCCCACAACTCATGAATTATTTATTTAATTAATAAATAATCAAATTAAACAAATTTTTATTTAATAATAAACACATCAACTAAAATATTTATTTAATTCAATAAATATTTGAAATTACATATAAAAATATTGGATTGTTACATATAAAGTAACTCAAATAACAAGAAAAAATTATGATTCCTAACATTTTAAAATATTAATATATTCACTTTGACATAACCGTAATTATTATACTATTTTCTTTACATCATGTCTAGCTAAAATCATTAGAACAAACTTAGCATTAGTAGTTCATGAATAAATAGAACTCTTTCACATTTGAACAATTCTAACAAAGAACACTTCATCTTTCGAAAGCACATAAGTGCATAGAGTAGGCACATAGCCTCATACATCATAAACATCTTGTAGAAATATAACACATTTGCACATAGATAAAACTCTCTCATTTATAACATCTGAGCAAGCTTAAAAACACTCACATTCAACTTATAATATGAATGAAGTTACTAAACTTGCCTTAAGCACTACTTACAACTTACAGTTTACGATGTACAGCTCCTCAAAATCCTTATATATCACATTAGGATAACACATACCAATTAGTCATATATTTGACTTACACATTGGTTTAAATTAACTTTATTTCTTATGGTTCGCATTTCATAACCTAAGTTCACACAACCAATATTTTCAAACGTCTTTCAGCGTTACGACATACGAAGATGTCTTAAGTTTTATCATAATCTTTTATGATAGATTTACATTACCTTTTCCTTCGTCGTATCTTAACTTGTCTGAACCATTAAAATTATAATGTTCATTAAGTTAATTATCGTTCATTACGGCTCTTCGAAAATTAAATGTCATACCTCATGATTATTCCTTAACGTCTAAGTCATACAATCTTTTGTATGCCCAGAGCGAACATTCAATGCCAATACTATGCGTTCATAGCTTTCAAGCATTTTACATTACTTCAATTCCATATCTTACAATGTCCGATTTATTTGACTTGGGACATTATTTAAGTTACTATAACGCTCATGGTACTTACAACCATAGTATTTTATAATGGTATTCATTAACTTGCCACCGACTTGCTCGGAATCCCCTATTGAGAGTCTGGCTGCAGTGCATTCTCATTTAGAGACATCACCAGCGAGAGGCTCGGGGTTCTTCATGCATTACACGCCATTCATTAATCTTCATTACCTTACGTTCAAACCATACACGGGTGTGTATGCTAAGCACGTTTAACTTGTGCGTACTCTAACCGCCTTCTTCGATTTAAGCGTTTTAACGGTTAAATTGATCATCTTTTAAACTTGTATTCAATCTTTACTTAAGGTTTAAATCACTTCTTTAATTATTAAATTACGTGAACTTTACTTTCATAATCATTCTCTACACATCCCCAAAGAATTGAGTAGTTAAAAGCTCATTTCTGGGCTTTGCCCTGAACTGGCGTTGCAGTGCCAGTTAGTAGTATTGGGCTCTTGGGAAGGCGCTGCAGCTCTGCCTTTCAAGGCATAAGTGGCGCTACGGCGCCGACTCTTCTCCTTTGAAAAATTTTGCAGTTTTTCTGCATTTTTCTTCTACGTACGAGTCGACTACTTTGTAATTTCGTAACTTTTTCATTATAACTCGAAACGAGTTCGTTCTAAAGCCATTTTCTTGCTTTCATTACGAATTTTTATACATCCGTTAACAAGACTTTTAATTGGCTCAAATTTCATTGTTCGTTCATTTTACGTTCTTAACGTTCTTCATTCGTCCGTCCGTAACTTACTCATCCGAGCCCGAAATGAGTTTGTTTTTGAGTCCACGAATCACGTTTTAAATGTTTTCTAACATTCTTATAAAACTGTAATTATTCAGAATCATTAAATTACTTTCTACATTCATCCAGAGATCATAATGAACTATGATTTCAATGGTTAACTTCCTTTACAAAATTTCATCATAACTTTGTTATACAATATTTTTAATCCGTTCCAAAGGAACATTTCTTTCAGTTCTACATCTCCTAACCAAACATATATCAACACACACACACACACACACATACACACACACACACACACACACACACACACATATATATATATATATATATATATATATATATGATTTTAAACTTGTCCATCAGTAACAAGCTTTAATTAGATGATTTTAAAATTGTCTACTAACAACGTTCTTCATGTTCTTCATTCATTCTTCATTTTACATCAATATTTTGATTATAATTCTCTTGTTATACATTAATTAACGTTATAAGTTCATTAATTTTTCTTTATTTCATTGGACCATTCCTAGAATTCATATGAGTCGTTTATTAACAACAAGCAATTCATACTTCGTACGAAAGCTTTTAAAAGAAATTGATGAAATAAATCTCAAGTTCTTATTACTTCATTTTCTTATGGTTAAACCATAACAAAAATATTTCTTAACGTCTTTTACTTCCATTTTCATTAAGCTATGTATTTTGACATATGAAACATAAAGAAAATTGGATTAAGGCTAGGTTTAATTACATTTCTTCTTTGTTTTCCTTGCTTACTCTTCTTCCTTTTGACAAAACTTGCAATTTGCTAGCTTTTCTTCTTCCTTCTTCTTCGATTTTTGAATTCGTCTCTTTCTTTCTCTCAATATTGCTCTTGAATGTGTTAGTTGAATAAACAAACATATTCAAGAAATGACTTGCCTTATATAAACTTTCAAGATTGAGGGCATTTTTGTCATTAAGTTAACTTTCAATAACTTATAATTTGGTCACTTAACTTATGGTATTGTATAGGCCAAACCTTTAGGCTTACAAACCACCCCTTACTTTCACTATTCACACATCATCTTTCACAAATATCAACCAAGATTTTCAAGGAAGCTTGGTGGCCCACTTAGGTGACCTAATGGATTGCTCCATCCTCTTTTACCCACCCAGGACCCATGGTTCGACCCATAGGTATGGTTCTTGATTTGGGCTTAGCTTTAATTAAAATTGGGTCAAACTTTGGGCTTTAATTTAACATTCTTTTATGTCTTGATTTACTTATCATTGGGCCTCCTAACATTACCTTATTGGGCTTACTAAAGTCAAAGCCGAATGGCTTAATAACCCATCTTGACTTTTATTGACTTTGCCTTCTCGTATTCTTACCGTATATTAATTCGTATTATACTCGTATTCTTCTCGTACTATACTCGTATAATAATTCATATTATACTCGTTTTCTTATTAATTAAATCTCTTTAATTATTACACAGCTAAAAAATTGCATTTTTCGATTTTCAAATTTTATTGGACATTCCGTCTTTTCTCGTCATTATTTCTTTGACACGTTCTTCGAAAAATTGAAAAATATATTTTGATGAATAGTGTTTTCCAGGACGTTCTCCCAAAACATAGCTAAACTATCGAAAAGTACATAGCAATATTTTTCGTCATTTTTATTTTGTCTGATTTTGTACACGTTTTTTGAGAAAAACTATTATTGGCTAACATAACTTTTCACGACATATTACTGGCAAATCTTAAAACTGAATGTCATTACGACATACTAATCTCTCTACATGACTTAGGCTATTCAAACCCTAAACCCTTTGGTTTCATCAGATGAATAATTCATATTTTGTCTTTTTCACAAAAAAATTATTTCCTCAAAAAAATTTATTTTCGTCTTCAAAATTCTTATGCATTTGTTCTAGCACTTAGCTGGAATCCTACAATTTTATAATCATCATATGTTATAGAACAATTAATAAACATATAACACAAAATATTATTAATAAAAATTTATTTTATTAATTAATAATCCTTACATCATAATTTACATGACTATTTGATTTTTTGGGTTATCACAATGTCTAGTTTAAGCTTGGGGGTGTTGCCCTTATTTTTGTTTGTTTATTTGGTATATGATTTGTCAAAGTTCAAATTTGGATAGTATGTTTAGGGTAACTTGAGCAATGAAATGATTGTATTTGTTGATGGCCGATGAAAAAAATGAACATTTTGGTTAACTGAAAGGAATTGATAAGCAATGTGTAGTTGTAGTTTTGAGTTGTGAGTTGGTTTTGTCTTACTTGAGATTCATGTTGGTTTAATAAGCACGTAGTCAACTGTTTTGGCTTGTTACAATTTTGGAAAAATTTAAATGATTAACCACTTTTGAATTTTTTTGTTAATATCCTATAAAACTTGCTTGCATATCTTTGAAAGTGAAATTTAGACAAGATTCTAATTAAGTTTGGAGGAATCCTAGGGATGTTTCCTTTTTCTAAATTATAATTAATGAAAAAAAGAAATATTAATATGTATATATATATATATATATATATATATATATATGCAGTGAATAAAATCTTACTTAGTTCGACTTTGTAGCCTTTGTTGCTCAGAGAAGTAAGCCCTAGAGGTGTGCGCCCTAAAAGCAACTAGTTTGGGAGTCTTTGGTCGAAAGTTCGCTAAAAGGGTAACTTTGAAAAGCCTAAGAAAGTTGAACAGTGCATAAGTCGGGTAGAAAATTAAAAAAATAAATAAGAATAATTATATATAAATTTAGCTTGACTAGTCTAGTTTTGTAGCCTTTGTTACTCGAGTTAATAGATTTTTAGGGGTGTCTTTACACCTAGTTCCCTAAAGATAATTAGTTTAAGGGTCATTGGTCAAATGCTCGTTATATGTGTAACTTTGAAAAGCCCAAGAAAATTAGACATTGCACAAGTCAAGAGTATTGTTTAAGAATGAGATGGAGCGTAAAGCGCACTCGTTAAATAATAATAATAATAATAATAATAATAATAATAATAATAATAATAATAATAATATACATCTTTGGGAACCTTAGGCTTGGTGTTTTGTTGGAATTATCTGAATTTAATATGTATAACAGTTTTGCAGGGTCAAGATTAAAATTTTCTATTATGTGGTTGATTATGTGGATTTATCAGGGTTGTGAATGGTAACGATAGTTGATATATACACACACACGCACATAACATAGTTAAGGGTTTGTAAAAAAATTGATAAAAGTGTTGGAATTATAACATGTCATTATTTTTATAATGATTTTCAAAATTGCTATTTATTTTTAAGGCCATTATTCAAACTCGTACTGATTCATTACTCGAGTCGAGTTGTTGCTAGTTAGGTTATAGTTTTGTTTTTAGTGTTTTGCTTAAGGACAAGTAAATATTTAAGTTTTGGGGTATTCGATGAGTTATTTTTATACCTCTAAATTGAGTACTTTTGACTTGATAATTTGTGAGTTTTCGAGTATTTTCTATTCTTTTTTATGTGTTTTAATGTAATAAATGAAGTTGGGAGCTATTTGGTCGCATTCTAGTTAAATTGAAGTTATATGGATACATTTTGAGTCAAATTGGAGTATATTGTGATTTTTAGTTTTTTGGTGATTTGACCTCTGGAGCTTCAATTGAGATTTAGATAGTGTTAAAGTTTCATAAGGAGAAAATGGTCTAGCGGAATTTTTAGGCTTTCCAGAAAGGCGTGGTAGGAAAAAATCCAAGTTCGTTTGGGTTTCCAAATAGTGTGTCAAAGTACAGTTTGTTGGATTTGGATGTCCGTTGGTAAAATGACCATAACTTCAGATCCCGGAGGAGTTACAGGACGCGCCACCAGTCAAAAATGAAAGCTAACGAAATTTTCTACAAGAAGGAGTTGGGCGCCACGGCTTGCTAAAGAGGAAGCCACGACGCTGGAAGGAAGCCGCGGTCGACGAAAGGGAAAGTAGTGGTGCTAGTGGTTCTGCTGGGTCGCAATTTTTGTATGTTTTTTTACTTGGAATTGAACTGGGATGCCTACTTTTGATAGGTTTTCACTTGAGATCTATAAATACCAATGAAGAGGCATGATTTGAGGAGACTAACACCCTAGAGAGTAGACTAACATCCATTTAACATTCCAATACATCACTAAAACTGGGGTATGCAATCAGATTTTCCTAAGGAACGAGAAGGAAGCGTACAAAGGAATCAAGACTTGAAGGATCGACTTAAAGATCAAGGATCTCGAGAGATTTTATTATCTAAACTCTTTCTTAATTTCTTGTGTACCTTGATGATGTTATTGATTATCTTATGATGTTTCTTTGCTACACTAAGAACTAATTTGTTAATTATGATTATAATGGAATGCAATGATTAGTTTAAATTAATTATTCTCATTGATTATGTTTGAATCATTTATCATTTTTTGTGCTCCATGAATAATTGTCTAGCTAGCAATTATTGTGATAACTTATATGAATTTGGACAATGGATTATAAGTTTATATCTGAATATGATAACTTGTTATTACTAATTCTTCCTCGGAGTGAGTGCTAATTTGTAGACGGGATATGAATATATCTTTAGACAACAAGCAACACGTGGAAGATGATACTTAATGAATTTATTATTATTATTTCTCATAGGAATATAGTGAAATTAATAATAATAAATATGCTATATAATTATTTGGAAAATGATTATATAAACTATCAGTGATTTTCTGTTGGCAATTCTAAATAATCAATTAATTAATATTTAGATGAGACATTAAGGGAAATTGTAATTTTAACTTTTAAATTTAGTTTTTAATTCTTGTTAGTAATTTAATTTTAATAATTAGTTTTATAATCTTGAATCAATTGTTTAATAAAGATTTAATTTGATATAAAGTTGGTAATTGGCTTAATATTATTAGCATATTTCCCGTGGAATCGAAACTCTACTTGTCACTTTATTACTTATTAATCACGTATACTTGCATGTGAATAGTCAATACCAATTTCGGACAACACATATTGGTCATACATATCAATCCTATTTATTATCATACATATCAACATATGCATCAATAAATAGCATTCATCTCATGAAAAGAAAACCATTCCATATATGCATTGATATCATTTAATGGGTAATTTAAAAGTTTGCTAGAAATTCAACTGTCAAACAAAATAAACTCTTTTATTTTAATCAAAATAAACTCCTTTATTATAGCAATATGGAATCTAACTCCAATTAAAATAAATACCTTTATTTTAATCATATTCCAATTAAAAAAATCTTTTATCATAATTGAAATAATTTTTTTTTTTAAAAATTCAAGTTCTGGTGATTAACGCGGCCGCACCCAAATTGCTCTTTGAACCGGTGCGGCCGCACTGCAACCCCATAAATGTTTTTCTAGGTTCAGGCGCGATCGCGCTCCTATGAAGAATTTAAAAACTTTATATTTTTCCTACGAAATTGTTATAAACACATACCCATTCATATATAGAATCATTACAATTGTTAATTCACATAAAGTTTGGCTTTGATACCATTGTTAGGTTTGTAGGATTCACAAGCATACTGTGACGCCCCCAAAATAGGTATACAACACCCATTCTGAGTCGCCAAATACATGGTACAGAAAGCAAACTACAACTTCAATAATACAAATGTCGTGCAAAATACGACAACACATACTGTGAGTTTAAATACAAATATTGTCTTCTAGACAATATCCACACTCAAATAAATCCTCATTACAATTATTCAAACACTATTTTACAGAAATAGTGAGGACTGCTAAAACATCTTTCTAGAACCATCACTCCATACCCCGACTAGATCCTGCTATGTTCTCACCTCCTGAGAAGAAAAATGGAACAAAAAGGAAAAGGGTGAGCTCAACTAGCCCAGTAAAGAATATTATGACTAAGATAATATACAAACAAATTATCGTTAGTCTTCAACAGGGAAAAATCTGATAGAATATAATCGACAACAAGTTTTAGATCAACAACTACAGCGGAAACAGCAAACCATTAGAAGAGTCAAGTAGAGAAAGAATTCTACTATCTTCTAAGATTTAAAAGTCCATCATCAATATTTTATCCCTGTAACATCAATTAATAATCATCTTTATCCAAATATTCATCTTTGCACTACATGCCAAAGATATTCATTTGTATCACCTCTCAGTCATGTTCATCTCAACACCTGTTCATCTTTGCACTACAGGCCAAAGATATTCATCAAGTAATCATACATCTTTGCACTACAGGCCAAAGATATTCATCAAGTAATCATACATCTTTGCACTACAGGCCAAAGATATTCATTAATATCATCATTTAGGACTGAGGATGATGAAAAATATCTTAAAGAGGACGAATCCAATGAGACAGAAGGACAAATAGTAGGGATTCGTATAACAGTTTATCCAAGATCAATAATACTTCATAATAATCAATTCTGAAGCAGAATTCAAAAATAAAGATTAAAACATGGATACAATCAAAGATAGTAACCATAATAGACATCTTGGACAAAAAGGAAAAATTTTATTTTTCGGTGAATAGTGCCGTATTCGTGAATAGTACCGTATACGTGAATAGTGCCGTATACGTGAATAGTAACCCCGACACAAAAAGTTCCAAATTTGATAAAAACTCATATCAATATTTCAGCATAATGATATTGAAGAAAATAATATCATTAAAAAGAAAATAATATCCCTTACCTCAAGATATCAGTACTTCTGGTCGGAATACCAGTATAAGGCTGAAAGAAACTTGCTCTGATGAATAGAAACTCTCAAAGTATCTAAATACTCACAAAATACACTCAATAATCTAGAGAGAGAAAGAGAGAAAACTTGTTTCTGGTGTGATTTTCAATTCTAACTTAGCCCTCTATTTATAGGAAAATTTTAGTAGGTTTGACCTGCAACCTGATGGCTTTACCTGCTACTATTCCCACCTACCACATTTGAAATATAATTCAGCACATTTCTTCACCAACCACAAGTGGGGCCCACCAATTCTAGAATTTTCCATCAAAATGATAAACTCCGAAAATTCAACAATTTCTGAACCAGTTATCTCGTAAAATTCATAATAAATCATACTTTCACTTTTAACGGTTCAAAATTTGTGGACATATACTCAACTTATATATGTATAACATATCCAAAAATTACCACGATCTAACGGTCGGATTAAAAATTATAACACCCGCAATATTTCTCAAAAACCCTGATTTGATTTTTAATACCTCCATTCCGATAAAAATACTGATAAAACACCTCAACATTAACTCCTTCATTTTTAACCACAAAAATATATCCCTCATTTATATCCACATAAAATAAATATTTCCTTATCATATGAATCAATAATTAATTATTCACAAATAATATTACAGAATCACATTTATGACAACCAGGCCGTTCCCAAGAAAGAGGGGGCTTTCCAATAAGGATTTCTCCTTACTGGCGCGCAATTAGATGACCAAACCTCTCCTTAGACAGAACTTTCTAGACATTGTCAATAATGTTATCTAATAATATTATTCAAATAATATGAATTATTGATCTGATAATGGAAAATACTGTGCAGCAACAATTATTGAAACAACAATAATATAAAATATCAATGCAATAATTATTGAATCAATAAAATAAAATATTGAACAATAACTACTATAACAATTATTGAGTAGTGCCTTCTTACGTAAGAATCAATAATTGGTGCAATACCGTGTGCTACTGTATTTTAATCACCGGGTATTCCAACAGTATTAACGGTAACAACTACGCCGTTATTTATAAATAACTTATACTTGTCATTTTCTTCATCCAATCGCTTTCCGTTATGGGGCCCACACAAGGCTGCGCCGTCGTACGAATATTCCCCGACAGCAAGAATATTCCACGACCAAACGAATATTTCCCGACAAAATGAATATTTTATAACCACTTGCTTATTTTGCAAAATTTGCACATTTCACTCATAACCAAAGTATTATATCAAATTAGCCCCTTATTATTCACAATAATATTTAGAGAAAATTTGATTTTATTCATTAATAAGTTGGGGTCTTACACATACAATCAAATTGCATATATTAAGCGGAAGCGTGATAAAATAGGATTTTAAAATTTTTACAAACCCAAAATCGTGATTAAATTTTCTGCGCAATTATCAATTAACAAAGGAGATAGAGAATCATACCATTGTAGGACAAATCTTTCTCATGTACAAGTTAAACTGCAAATCCTTCGCGTCCTATTTGAATTCCACCAATTTGATCCCTTTTATCTTTGTTAGCTACTCAAATTTCTGGCATCTAGATGTGATCCACCAAGGAATAATAAGGATTCAAGAAGTGACTAATGGCAAACCCTAATTTTCTTTCTCTAGAGAATTTATGAGTATTCTCTCAAGTCTAATGGAAGTGTGTGTAACCCCAATCCATAATAAGACTCATTTTATTTATAGATGTAGACAACTTTCCTAAACTATTTAGGAATAGGGTTTTTATTTGTATCCATAATCTAATTAGAAACTTTTCTGAGAATACTTTAATTAATTAATTTCTAAACCATTTAGGAACTAAATAATAATAATAATAATAAGACTATTCTTATTAATTTATAATTAGTATTTCCAAAATACTAAATACGAAATATTAAGTTATTAAATTTATTCTATCACCATAGTATAAATTAAATATACTTAACTTATTATTACAATTATGTCATTCACTTTTTAAATAAATATTTTTTTTTGCGGTGTGACCCTTTAGGTTCTCCATATTAAATCGGTTATAGAATAAATCAATTAAAATAACTGCTAATCTTATTTAAATAAATAAATTAAATCATTTAATTCATTTAAATAAATAATATTTATTCCACAATAAGGGTATACCACCTTAGCGATCAACGACTTTCTAGATACTATAGATTTCAACATTTAATCATAAAAAAACCTTTTAGCGAATAGTTACTGTACAATTCAATCCTTCTACCATACAATGTCACAATTAAATATAAGACATGAAATTACTATCGTCTTATTTTTTTTTATTATATGCATTTCGATTCTGAAATGCACAACTTTCAATAATACAAATTAGAAACTCCTTTTTAATTTTATAATACCTTGGCTAAGGACTACTGAGTTGTCCTTTATCGAATCACATAGAACATTTTCTCATTTCACTAAAAGTAGTAGATTCTTTGTTGATTGTAGACACTCAAAATTTTGTTTTCCTGTTCCTAGCTATGCAAGAGGACAAAAACGTCTTTTTCACACTCTAGAGATAACTCTGGAGGACCAGTTTTAACCCCAGAGATAACCCTGGGAGATCAAGTTTCCAACCCCGGGACATCAGTTTCAACCCCGAAGATAACCCTGGGAGATTCAGTTTCTAACTCCGGAGATAACCCCGGGAGATCCAGTTTTCAACCCTGGATATAACCTCGAGAGATCTAGTTTCTAACCCTAGAGATAACCTCGGCAGATCAGTTTCCTACCCCAGAGATAACCTTGGGAGATCTAGTTTCCAACTCCGGAGATAACCTCGGGAGATCAGTATCTAACCCTAGAGATAACCCCGTGACATCAATTTTAACACCGTAGATAACCTTGGGAGATCCAGTTTCCAACCCCAGAGATAACCCCGGGAGATCTAGTTTTCAACCCCGGAGATAACCCCGATAGATTAGTTTCCAACCACTGAGATAACCCCTGGACATCAGTTTCAACCCTGGGAGATCCAATTTCCAACCCCGGAGATAACCCTGGGGGATTCAGTTCAAAGCCCGAAGTCCACCCCGGGAGGTCAAACCAACCTCAGAGACAACCCTAAGGACTGTCAGAGTCAACAACAGGCTGATCTCGAAGATAACCATGAGAAAAGACTACTAAAACTGCATCAAAGCCGGAGACAACTCCGGGAGGGTCAAAATGATAATTTTTCCAATTCAACATCATTTTAACTCATTTCAACTCAAACTGCTTCAAAAGAAGTTTTGCAAGAACCATAGCTTAACTTTCGAGTGCAAACTATGTAAAACAGCTCAACGGACTTCTTGCGGAGACTAGGAAATACAATTTCAGTCATGGACCCATCTTTCTGGTTTCAAAAAAAGGATGAACCCTATGTCATTGCGTAGCTCTTGGAAGAGCTTTCCGAAATGGTATGACACACTTCCATCGGACTCTCGGATTGAAAGTTATGAAGGTTCGAGAGAATAATGCATTGTTCGAGTGTATATACTTCAAGACAACGGGACCCGGGAGGCCCGAGGCAACCCAGACAGTCGCAGGTAGACCTGCGGCCATCTTGGTCTATAAATCGACCCCTTATCAGCCATAAAATAAAATAAAAAGAGAAAATATTGTCCATTTTAGTCCTTAACCTCTTCTAGAATGCTCCAAATGGAGTGATTCTTCTTTCTAAACACTTGTAAGCTCGTGTTCTACAATATACCACAGTTTAACAGGTGGAAACCGAGTTTTTAGGCCCCAAAAGCTATCTGAAGCCTTCTTGACAACCCACTGTAAGATTTTTCAGATTTGTAAGCTTTCTACTACTTTAATATATACATATATATACACACACACACACACACACACACACACATATATATATATATATATATAGGTGTATTTATATATATATGATCAACTGCCACGAATATATATATATATATATATATATATATATATATATATATATATATATATATATATATATATATATATTGTGATAAACGAGATTTTTGTAATTTAATTTGAATATTTATTGAATTAAATAAATATTTTTCGATGATTTAATTATTGGGTTAAATAATTAATTAATGAATTTGTGGTGGATTAATTTTATTATATGTGTTGCATTGATTAAATTATTGTGGAGAAATTATTATTGAAAAATAAGCATTTAATTGAGCATATTTGATTAAATGAATTATTTAATAAGCATAATGTTATTCTAATTAATTTAATAATTAATTAGAGATTTAATGACTTGACATAATTAATACATGGGAATTTAATTATGTAACTATGTGATTTAATGTGCAATTATTTTATTTTAATTAATCGAATTAAATATATATTTGATTTAAATGGGTGTGACATTATTAAACTATATAACAAGAGTTAAATTAGAATAAATTGGAAAAGGGAATTAAAGTTGTAGCCAAACATGGCCTTAGAGGAAGTTGGACAAATAACCCACTACATGATTAAACGACCATAACTGCGCCAGAATGCACACTTAAATCAGTTCTTTTCCTTCATTACACATATTTACTTAGAAAAAAATTTCAGACAAAGAGTCTAAGAAAGCAGAGAGATAGCTTGAGAGAATTGAAGAAGTAATTTGAGGATTAAGGAGTTTTCTTCCATTCTCTAACAATCTAACGGAGAAATTAAAGGTAAATTCCTTAACCTATACTTTTAATTTACGTACTTGGAAACTTTACATGAAAATTGCCCTTCAACTCTTTGTAATTGAATTTTCTTGGCCAATTTGTTAAGAAATTGATTATATACGTTTATTAGCATGTCAAATCTAATTCTATATGATTTGTATGTGATTTAGTGTAATCAAAACCCATAACACCGGTTAAAGCATGAAGAACATGTGTTTGATGATAAATATACAACTTATGTGATTTTGGTTGATGGATTAATTTGATAAGTTGTTATATATGCTGACATGTAGCTATAATCCGTTATATGTGAAGTAGAAACAATTTCAGGAGTTAAATTGGTATGAAATAAGTTTTCAAGTAAAGATTTGGGTTTTGTTATAAAAACTACAAAAAGGCTGATTTTAGAACCAAAATTAGTGTTCAATTCTTATTGTAATATGTAAATTGATTTCAAAATATGTTAGTATGTTGAATTATGAAAGGAATGCAACTAAAATGGTATAATTTGGTTAACAAACAAAGTTTTGGTGATTGAATTCGCTAAATGTGTTGAAATATGAAGAAATTAGTAAAAACATGATTTTTATTCTTAAAAGTTGATTTTATATAATGTTTATATTAGTAGAATCATGAAATGCATGTTTGGTGTTGTTGTTAACAAAATTCTAGCTTTTGGGTATGTAAATTTCTACAGAAATTGGGAAAATTAGAGTTTTGGTTTGTTACAGGCTAAAGCTGCTGCTGTTTCTGTCTGCGTATAGGTGCAGCTGTGCTGGTACCAAAGGCATAAATGGCGCAGCTGCGCCTGTTGGGTTTCTGAGGTCGAGCACCAGCGCAGCTGTGACGCCCCCAAAATAGGTATACATCACCCATTCTAAGTCGCCAAATACATGGTACAGAATACAAATACAAACTTAAATATACAACATGAGCTGTGAGTTTTAATACAAATATTATCTTCTAGACAGTATTCAAACTCAAAATAAGTTCCCAATACATTTATTATCACACTATTTCACAGAATAGTAAGGACTACTAATGCAACTATCTGGACCGTCACTCCATTCCCCGACTAGTCCCAGCTATATTATCATTTCCCGATGAGAACAATAAAATAAAAGGGTGAGCTCAACTAGCCCAGTAAGAAATATTATGACTAAGATAATGCAGAATAAATTATCGTTAGTCTCCAACAGTGTTATACTGATAAAATATAATAGACATCAAGTTTAACTACAGCAGAACTAGCAATCCATTATAAGAGTCAAGTACTACATGAAATCTACTATCTTCTATGATTTAAAAGATTTTATCATTAATTTTATCGCTAAGACTCAACTTAATAAATAATCCACATCATTGAATCATCCTTGGACTACGGCCAATGATATTCATTAGTATAACGACCACAAATTATCCGTGCACTACGGGCCAAGAATATTCGTGTTTTCATCAATGGTCATGATCATGCCAACAACTGTCCATCAACGCACTACGACCAATGAGGACTTTTATCACATCATTTGTAACATTACGGTCATGATTGTACCGAATAATCCCTGGTCATAATTATACCAAGTCCATCTATGCACTACGTGCTAAAGATGACTTTCATAATAATATAAGCATGATGATGATGACAATGATATAAGAATTCAATTAAAAGAAAGCAAATGATAAATTTTTAAAGATTTATAATTAAATTTATCCAGAATTCAATAATGTCCAAATTGTCAACATGAGACTACTTTGTTGAGTAAAATTCAAGAATAATATTGTACCAAAAATAATTTGGACCGAAAAGAAATCAATTTTTGTCATGAATAGTACCCCGGGTGAATAGTAATCGAGTGAATAGTAACCCGTGAATATTACCTTGTGAATAGTACTCCGGCATAAAATTGTTAAAACTTATCAAGAATGCTCAGGATAATATTTTCATGAAAAGATATTGGATGAAGTGCAAATATCAAGGATATTCTACTAATTTAATGGAGTATAGAAGCCAAAACTTTAAAAAAATGAGTATAGAATTCGAAATCTTAAACGAAATAATATTACTTACATACTATAGAGTATGGAAGAAAATATTATTTCTTACGAATATTGAACAAAAATAATATCCCTTACCTTAAAAATGAGAGTATTCCAACTGTTATATCTGGGATATTCTTGAAGAAAACTTTCACTGTTTTCTACGCTCAAAGCTTCTTAAAACTCTAAAGAAATACGCTCAAGATTATAGAAGAAGAATTCTCTGATTCTGGTGTGATTTTCAATTCTAACTAAGCATCCTATTTATAGGAGAATGGAACGATACTATTTAGAAAAGTTTTTCACGGACTTCATAGTGTGGAGGAAAGAATTTCACGGGCACCGAAGAAAAATCGTATGATTTTTCTAAATTATTACTATGCACTTACTATGCAGACAATGTGCAAATATTATGCATAATAAAATATAATATATTCTATTTTTCATAAAAAACAAAACTTATAATAATATATAATATTAATTTACCCTCTTCCCCCGGGAAACCTTTTCGCCCCCATTCTCATTACCAAAATCAATCCACCAAAGTAATATATATATATATATATATATATATATTATCATACTCATAACATACATTATTTTGAAAAATGGGTAAATGAGGGGTCCATAAAATAAGCAACATTTACATCAAATACTTTATAAAAATCCCCTCAATATTTTTAACAATATTTATTCATTATTATTATAACTCGTAATATTAACAACCAGATCGTTCCCAGGAAAGTGGGGGCTTTCCAATAGTGATTTCTCCTTATTGACGCGCAATTAGGTGACCAAACTTCTCCTCGACAGAACTTTGTAGACATCGTCAATATTGTAAATAATAATATGAATAACTGTATCGTCTTAATTATTGATTTAATAATATATAAAATATTGACAATAATTGAATCAAATAACGTGAAATGCTATGCAACAATTACTATAGCAATAATTGAACAAAACTGAGTGACTTCTCATGTAAGCATTAATAATCAATACCGTGTGCTATTATGCAACCACGCGTATTACTGTACTTTTAACACCGAGTATTTCAACAGTTAACGGTAAACTTTTCCAGTTATTTTTATAAAAAGATATTTCTGTCGTTTTCTAACTTCGACAATAATTCCGCTACGGGGTTCACCAATGATTGTGCCGTCGTACGAATATTCCATGTTAAAACGAATATTCCTCGACCAATCGAATATAATATAACAACTTGTGTGCTTTGCAAAATTTATAAATATTATCCACAACTATAACATTATATCAAATTCACTCCTAATATTCAAAAATAATATTTATAGAAAAATTCTTCTTTATTCATAAAAGTTAGGGTCTTACAACCTCCCCTTCTTATGAAATTTTTCTCTCGAAATTAGGGTACATACCTAGTATGTCGAAGAGGTGAAGGTACCTTGATTTCAGTTCAGATTCTAACTCCAAGGTCATTTCCTCAACATCGTGGTTTCTCAACAAAATTTTAACTTGAGGTATAACCTTGGAGCATATAATATGTTCCTTCTTATCAAAGATTTTAACAGGAACCTCTTCATACGTTAAATCTACGCTATTTCGTTCGGTTCTAACTCAATAACGTGGTTCGAGTCTTCCAAATATTTACGTAACATGGATATATCAAAAACGTTATGAACATGAGACATACTTGGCGGTAAAGTGAGTTTATAGGCCACTATTCCTACTTGGTCAAGGATTTTAAATGGGCCAATGAATCGAGGATTGAGCTTTCCTCTCTTTCCAAATCTCATAACTCCCTTCCATTGTGCCACACATAACAACACATGCTCTCCAACATTGAATTACACGTCTTTTCGATGAAGATCAACATAACTCTTTTGTCGATCTTGTGAGGTTTTTATACATTGCCTGATCATTTGAATCTTCTCTGTAGTCATACGTACCAATTTCGGTCCCCACAACGTTGCTTCACCCACCTCATCCCATCATACTGGAGAATGGCACTTTTTTCCATATAACGCCTCAAATGGAGCCATACCGATACTTGCTTGATAACTATTGTTATAGGAGAATTCCACTAATGGTAAAAACTTGTCCCAACTTCCCTTGAAATCAAGGACACAGAGTCTTAATAGATCTTCAAGAGTTTGAATAGTCCTCTCCGACTGCCCGTCTATTTGAGGATGATAAGCTGAACTGAAACGTAAATCTGTGCCCATAGATTTTTGCAAACTAACCCAAAATTGTGAAGTGAATCTTGGGTCTCGATCAGAAACTATGAATACTGGCATACCATGCAGTCTTATAATCTCATTTATGTACATACGAGCTAGACGTTCAAGTGTATAAGTTTCTCGTATAGGTATGAAAAGAGCAGGCTTGGTCAATCTATCAACAATAACCCAAATTGCATCTATGCCTTGAGAAACCTTAGGAAGACCAGTAACGAAATCCATGGTAATATGCTCCCACTTCCATTATGGAATTTTAAGTGGTTGCAATGGACCTTTTGGTACTCGATGCTCTGCCTTGACTCGTTGACAAGTTAAACACCTTGAGATAAAACTCCGCTCTCTCTGTCTTCATATTGCTCCACCAAAATGAATGTCGATGATCACGATACATTTTGGTACTCCCAAGATGGATTGAAAACGTTGTGTTGTACGCCTCCATCATTATCTTATACTTTAAATCAGGGTTGTTAGGAACATAAAGTCTAGAGTTGACTTGTAATATTCCTTCTTCATCGATTCTTGCTTCCGGGATAGCACCTTCTTGCACTTTCTTCCTCATACGCATCAGCTCCAGGTCTGTAGCTTGAACAGCTTTAACTTTATCGATTAAAGTCAGTTCTACTCGTATGTTTGCCATCATCACGTGGGTCCCTGGAATCTTTAACTATATTTCCATCCTTTGCAAGTCATACAAAATGGGCCTTTACGTTGACAATAACGCACTCGTACCTGCATATGATCTTCTACTCAATGTGTCAGCTACCACGTTCGCTTTTCCAGGGTGGTATTGAATGATATGATCATAATCTTTCAGTAGGTTAAGCCAACGTCATTGTCACATGTTGAGTTCCTTTTGGGTGAAGAAATATTTGAAAATTTTATGATCCGTAAAGATCTCCACTTTTTCACCATATAGGTAATGCCTCCAGATCTTTAGTGTGAAAAAGACTGCTGCCAACTCTAGATCATGAGTAGGATAATTTCACTCATATGCTTTGAGTTTTCGAGAGGCATAGGCTGTGACTTTCCCATGTTGCATGAGAACGCATCCTAACCCTTTGCCTGAAGCATCACTGTAGATGACAAATCCCTCCGAGCCAGATGGTATTGTCAGAACAAGTGCTGAAATGAGTCTCCTCTTGAGTTCTTGAAAACTATTCTCACATTCCTCGCTCAAACAAAATTTTTTATCTTTTCGAGTCAGCTGAGTTAATGGAGTAGCGATTCGAGAAAACCCTTATACGAATCTCCGATAATAACCAGCTAAGCAGAGAAAGCTACGTACTTCGGTCACTGACTTAGGTTTCTCCCAGCTTTGAATTGCTTCAATTTTTATCGGGTCAACAGATATTCCATGATTTGATATCATGTGCCCAAGGAATGCTACTTTCTCAAGCCAGAACTCACACTTCTTCAACTTGGCATACAACTTATTTTCACGAAGCTTTTGTAGTATCAGCCTCAAGTGTTGCTCATGATCTTCACGACTTTTGGAGTTACTAAGGATGTCATCAATAAAGACGACCGCAAAGTGATCCAAATATTCCTTGAATACTTGGTTCATCATGTACATGAAGGCAATAGGAGTATTAGTCAATCTAAAAGACATGACTAGGAATTTATAATGCCCGTACCGAGTTCTGAAAGCAGTCTTTGGAATGTCGTTCGTTTTAATCTTTAACTGATGATATCTGTAACGAAGATCGATCTTTGAAAAGAATTTGGCGCCTTCCAACTAGTCAAACAGGTCATCAATGCGAGGCAACGGATACCTATTTTTGATGGTTACATGGTTCAACTCCCGATAATCAATACAAAGTCGCATACTCCCATCTTTCTTATTTACGAATAGAACATGAGCACCCCAAGGAGACGTACTAAGGCGAATGAAACTGATGTCTAACAACTCCTGTAGTTGGGTCTTTAACTCCTGAAATTCAATAGGAGCCATTCAATATGGGGCTTTGGAAATGGGTTTTGTACCAGGTTCAAGGTCGATACAAAATTTAATTTCACGCTCTGGGGGTAGGCCATGAAGTTCTTCAGGGAATACGTCAGAAAATTTATTAACAATAGAAATATCATTTAAAACTAACGTATTTTTGTGTAAATCCGTGACATGAGCTAAGAAAGCTTGACATCCATTTTTCAATAAACGAATAGATTTATAGTTTGATATAACAGTGATTAAATTTAATGGTTTGGTTGCTTGAATTCACATAATAGGTTGGTTAGGAATATGAAACCTAACAACCTTACGAAAATAATCAATTTTTGCATGATGAGTAGTTAACCAATCAATCCCTAGAATTACGTCAAATGCAAGTAATTTCAATGAAATAAGATCGACAGGTAATACGAGGGTGTCGATTTGAACCAAACAAGATTTATAAATAGTGGATGTAATGAAGGTTTCTCCCAACAAAGTTTCAACAGATAAGTCAAAGTCTAATTTCTCTGTAGTCAAATTTAAACGTTGAGTGGAAGTAGGAGAAATAAAAGAATGGGTAGAATCGGTATAAAATAAGGTATAGAATTCGCTAGAGTTTATGATTAGCTTACCAGTGATCACCTCGTTCGGGTTCCTTGCTTTCTGGGAGGTCACGACAAATGCTCTCCCTTGAACTACTGGTTTTAACTTCTCTGGAACGACCTTTGATGCCTCCATCCTAGCTGAACTTGGCTTCACTGTACGATAAAATTGAGCTAGGTGACCTTCTCTTCCGCAATTATAACATGTTTTGGACTGCTGCGTACAGTTTGGACTGATGTGTCCCTCCCCTCCGCATTTGTAGCATACGATCATTGATCGTTCTCCTTCTTTAACAACGGGTGATGGTGCTGACGTCTTTCCATCACTATTGAATCTCCTATTCCTGAAATTTCCACTCTTATTATCTTGGCCATGATTACCACTTAAGTAGTTACCATTTCTGACATGTTAATTCTCTCCACGTTTGTTGTCACCACTTCGGTGGCTACTATCACTGGTATTATCATTTTGCCGGCAGCTCTCTCTTGGTTTGGTTGACTCGTTATCACGCTCTAATAACTGAGCCCTATTTACAACATCTGAATACAAACACAGCTTATGAGTAATTAGGTATTAACGTATCTCAGGTTTCAAACCTCTTAAAAACATCCGCGTCATTTTCTCCTCATTATCAACAAAGTGGGACATAAATCGGGACAACTCGGCAAACTTAGCTTTGTACTGTGACATGGTCATATTTTTCTGCTCCAGTTCGATGAACTCTACCTCCTTCATGTGACGAATACTTTCGAGATAGTACTTGTCGTTGAACAGTTCTTGGAACTTCTCCCAAGAAATCTTTAGTGCGGTAGGTTGAGTACATTTTATAGATTCCCACCAGTAATCTGCATTTCCTCGGAATATGAAGGTGGCAAAGAGAACCTTTTGCTCCTCGGAGTATCCCAAGACATTAAATATCTTGGTGATCTGCTTTATCCATGCCTTTGCCTTAAGTTGTTTTGGCTCTCCCAAAAACTCTGGTGGTCCCAGCTCATTGAACTGCTTAGCGGTGACCATCCGAGAGTTGCTAGTGTTTTCACATGCATTCTGAACATGAGCCGCTCTCGCCTGATATTGCATGAATTGCATAAAGCCTCTGAACATCCCATCGTTCATCATTTGATCGGTGTTATTTTTTACCTGAGGATTATTGTCTTCCTGTTGCACATTATCCTGGGTATTGATCTGTGGTGACTCAACGGTCTCCTGTGCTCCATTGGTATTATGAACATTCTCGAATGTCATTTTCAAATACTTGCACAAAATAAGGGTTAATTGACATGCAACATATTATCATTATATTCTGATCGACCAATTAAATAACAAATAAAGTTAGGTAGATCATATTAGCAAAGGAATTACCCGCCTCTCCCCTCCTAGTTCTAGTCTCACATCTTAGTCAGGGATCATATCCCTAAGCTTTGATACCAACTGTGACGCCCCCAAAATAGGTATACATCACCCATTCTGAGTTGCCAAATACATGGTACAGAATACTAATACAAACTTAGATATACAACATGAACTGTGAGTTTTAATATAAATATTATCTTCTAGACAGTATTCAAACTCAAAATAAGTCCTCAATACATTTATTATCACACTATTTCACAGAATAGTGAGGACTACTAATGCAACGATCTGGACCGTCACTCCGTTCTCCGACTAGTCCCAGCTATATTCTCATTTCCTAAAGAGAACAATGTAAGAAAAGGGTGAGCTCAACTAGCCCAGTAAGAAATATTATGACTAAGATAATGCATAATAAATTATCGTTAGCTTCCAACAGTGTTAAACTGATTAACTACAACGGAACAAGCAATACAATAGAAAAGTCAAGTAGAACATGAAATCTACTATCTTCTATGATTTAAAAGAATTTATCATCAATTTTATCGCTGAGACTCAGCTTAATAAATAATCCACATCATCGAATCATCCATGCACTACGGCCAAGGATATTCATTTGTATCACGACCACAAATTATCCATGCACTACGGGCCAAGGATATTCGTGTTTTCATCAATGGTCATGATTATGCCAACAACTGTCCATCAATGCACTATGACCAATGAGGACTTTTACCACATTATTTGTAACATTACGGTCATGATTATACCGAATAATTCCTAGTCATAGTCATACCAAGTCCATCTATGCACTACGGGTCAAAGATGACTTTCATAATAATATAAGCATAAGGATGATGACAATGATATAAGAATTCAATTAAAAGAAAGCTGAGGATAAGTTTTTACAGATTTATAATTAAATTTATCTAGAATTCAATAATGTCTAAATTATCAACACGATACTGCTTTGTGGAGCAAAATTCAAGAATAATATTATACCAAAAATAATTTGGACCGAAAAGAAATTAATGTTTGTCATGAATAGTACCCCGAGTGAATAGTAATTGAGTGAATAGTACCCCGTGAGTACTAATTCATGAATAGTATCCCGTGAATAGTACTCCGATATAAAAAGGTTAAAACTTATCAAGAATACTCAGAATAATATTTTCATAAACATATATTGAATGAAGTTTAAATATCAAGGATATTCTACTAATTTCATGGAGTATAGAAGCCAAAACTTTAACAAAATAAGTATAGAATTCGAAATCTGAAACGAAATAATATTACTTACATACTATAGAGTGTGGAAGAAAATATTATTTCTTACGAATATTGAACAAAAATAATATCCCTTACCTTAAAAATGAGAGTATTCCAACTGGTATAGCGAGGATATTCTTGAAGAAAATTTTTACTGTTTTCTACGCTCAAAGCTTCTTAAAACTCTAAAGAAATACGCTCAAGATTATAGAAGAAGAATTCTATGATTTTGGTGTGATTTTCAATTCTAACTAAGCATCCTATTTATAAGAGAATGGAATGATACTATTTAGAAAAGTTTTTCACGGACTGCACATTGTGGAGGAAAGAATTTCACGGGCGCCGAAGAAAAATCGTTTGATTTTTCTAAATTGTTACTATGCACTTACTATGCAGAAACTATGCAAATACTATGCATAATAAAATATAATATATTCTATTTTTCATAAAAAAATAAAACTTATAATAATATAAAATATTAATATACCCTCTTCCCCCGGGCAACCTTTCTGCCTCCATTCTTATTACCAAAATCAATCCATCAAAGTGATATATATATATATATATATATATATATATAATCCCACCATCACACCATCCTTAATTCTTTTCTTACTACCCGTGATAACCCCCCCCCCCCACCCACCAAAACATGTTACTTTCAACATATATATATATATATATATATATATATATATATATATATATATATATATATATATATATATATATTATCATACTTATAACACACATTAATTTGAAAAATGGATAAATGGGGGGTCCATAAAATAAGCAACATTTATATCAAATACTTCATAAAAATCCCCTCAATATTTTTAACAACATTTATTCATTATTATTATAACTCGCAATATTAACAATCAGATCGTTCCCATGAAAGATGAGACTTTCCAATAAGAATTTCTCCCTATTGGCGCACAATTAGGTGGCCAAACCTCTCCTCGATAAAACTTTCTAGACATCGTTAATATTACAAATAATAATATGAGTAAATGTATCGTCTCAATTATTGATTTAATAATATATAAAATATTGACAATAATTGAATCAAATAACGTGAGATACTATGCAACAATTATTGTAGCAATAATTGAACAAAACTGAGTGACTTCTCACGTAAGCATCAATAATAAATAATGTGTGCTACTATGCAACCACATGTATTACTGTACTTTTAACACCGGGTATTTTAACAGTTAACGGTAAAACTTTTCCCATTATTTTTATAAAAAGATATTTATGTCGTTTTCTAACTACAACAATAATTCTGCTGTGGGGTCCAGCAATGATTGTATCATCGTACGAATATTCCCTGTTAAAATGAATATTCCCCCGACCAATCGAATATAATATAACAACTTGCGTGCTTTGCAAAATTTATAAATATTATCCATAACTATAACATTATATCAAATTCACTCCTAATATTTAAAAATGATATTTATAGAAAAATTCATCTTTATTCATAAAAGTTGGGGTCTTACAGCAATTGCGCCGGTGCCAAGCCTTGGGGCAGCGCAGCTGTGCCGTCCCCTAAGCAGAGATAGTTTTTTTTTTAAGTTGCAGTCTATGATATGTTGACTTAACCTAGCATAGTAAGCATGATAAGATTTTAAGTATTTACATAATAAGTTATATATTGATTGAAACTCAATGTTTGTAAGAGTTATAGGTGAGAATTGAATGCTAAAGCTTTACATTATGTGATAGTGAGTTTTCAGATTCATGTTGTATGGTTAACCAATATGGTTAGACCTTAATTTAAGGTTATAACTTAACTAAGATGGAGAATTAAACCTATAAGGTTAGTGATGGTATTGCTAATTGGTATTGCAATTTTAATGATATATGTAGGGTAATTGGCGAATGTTTATTATACTTGTATAGCTAACGTACGAGGCAAGTTTCCTAACTTCATTCTCTCTATAATGAATGCAAGTTTCATAGCTTTATTTACTTTTTATCGAGCAAGTTTCTCAAACCCTGTTTCTTTACATAAAGCAAGCTTCTTATTTTATCTTGTTTATTATTGTTTAAGTAAAGATTTCATATTAGATGCTATCATTCTTTAAAAGTATAATTCATGTTATACAATACTTGTTGACGTCAGGATTTTTTATTTGTCCCTTTCTGTTCTTGTCTTTTGGTGTTCTCGTGTTATGTGAGATTTGTTTGAAAAAATATGTTGTGAAAAGGTCTGACATGTATATGTCGACGATTGGACTACAAGAGTCGCCAGTTGGTTTTTTAAATAGTTATACCAACATAACCGAGAAAATATTTGCGCATTGACCCAGTGATGTGACACTGCTTAACAGGTCTGTGAAATCGAGATTCGTTAGGGTCCGGGGACTTGGTTATGCGGAGGGAAGGTGTTAGGCACCCCCTGACATTCGTGTTGCCACGGTGACCGAAACTTTCTAATTAAACTGTTATATAAATGTGTGTGTGTGTGGATCAATGTGCAATTATTTGGAAGTAGTGTTATGCCTCGTTTGCACCTATATACAAAGGGTTTGAATTTTGTATAAAAGTCCAGTTTTAACAAGATATAACAATGACGTTTTATAAAAGAGGTTTTTCAAACCCTTACGCTCAATAGTAATTGAGGCCTTTAATACTTCCATTTTATTATGGGTTCGGCTGAATTGCTTTTATTTTTTAGATGCGAGGCATCTTCGAGAAAATAATATAAAAAACCAGTGCTGAATTCCTTATGGGCATGAAAGCCATCCAAGGAAATTCAAACACTGTGAATAATTTACGAGCCATGTACAGCTGAAAATGTCAATCATGGGATCCGAATCTAGATTCAAGAGACTGAATCTGTGATCACATGATTTCTAGGCTCACATAATGTAGCAATTTGTATGAAAGCTGTAAATAGTTATATATATAAAAGCTGTATATATATATATATATATATATATATATATATATATATATATATACACACACACACACACACAAACGATCAACCACCACGAAGCACTTCCATGAGGGATTGGAAAGGTAAATATATAAAAGCTGTAAACACATATATAAACGATCAACCACCACGAAGCACCTCCATGGGGGATCGAAAATGTAAAGAAAGCAGTAAAAGCAATCAACCGCCACAAAGTGAACTCCAGGCGGGACGAAGTATAAATAAAGTGATAAAAGCAATCAACCGCCACGAAATCCTCCAGGGGGGACTAAATGTAAATAAAGCTGTAAAAGCGATCAACCACCACGAAGTAAACTCCAGGCGGGACAAAATGTAAATAAAGCTGTAAAAGGCCACAAAGTGAACTCCAGGCCTGACAGAAATGCAAATATATATATATATATATATATATATATATATATATATATATATATATATATAAAAGCAGTAAACACTATGGATATAAGTCCAGGCTCATTGAACAAAGTTCGACAATAGTTTATATATATATATATATATATATATGTATATATATATATATATATATATAAGCAATAAACGCTCGGATGTAAATTCGGGCTCAATCTAGGCATAACTGGATAATGTTATGCCTAGATTGAGCCCGAATTTACATCCGAGCGTTTATTGCTTATATATATATATATATATATATATATATATATATATATATATATATATATATATATATACACACACACACACACACACACACGCACACAAAAGAAATAGAAAGCCACGGACCGAAGTCTGGGCATACGCACACAACACCACTCTCAACGTGAACAACCGCGTGTGCAATAAGTGTGGAAAAGGCTTTAAATGATGTAAGAAGGCTTACAGTGGACTGCCAAAGAAGACTTCAATAGCTTTAAATGGATGAACACTCGGCTTCTGCCGATAAAAAAGTCGCCAAATATAAACTCACAAGTGTTTGAAATGAGAAAACACTCAAGATATTGTGTGTACAGAGTAAATTGGACAGGACTTTCTCGCCTTTTTCCTATGCAAAATGGCTGCCCCAAGCACTCTATTTATAGAGGGGGGAGCCGCAGGTGTACCTGTGGCAACCGCAGATGCACATGCGGCTACCCGGGGTACCCCGAACTCTGCAAGTCTTGCTATCTCAAAGTACGTGCACGCGTGCAACGTGTTGTCCACTCGTACTTTCAAAACTTCAATATGGGCATCCGATCGAGGTGTATAAGACCTTTTTCGACATGCTATTGTTGAGGGCTACACAATGACATGCGATTAGAGGTTGTACGAAGTCAGGAAGATGGGACCATACCCTTGGTCTTCAGGCTTCAAATTCTATCCGGTGTGCTTTCTTGTGTAGTAGTCACTCAGGATTGGAGCTCTTTGGTTCTTGTAGGACATTCCTATATTTAATATATGTTGAGACGGCGCCATGTGGGATCGAAGTGGCAAAATGACAATTTTGTCCCTGACCGGGATTATCTCCGATTTTGGGGTAATTTAGCGATCGTTGCTCAATGTTATCTCTGAGATTGGACTACTGCAAGTGTTTACCATCCTCAGGGTTATCTCTGAGGTGTTCCTGACCTCCCTAGGTTATCTTCGAGCTTGTTGAATGAGTGCCTCGGGGCTATCACCGAGTGTTAAAGCAGATTGCTAGGAGTGGAAAAGAGCATTTTTGAGGTTATCTCTGGAACTGCAACTGCATTCCTCAAGGTTATCTCTGAGGTTGGGTTGAAGATCCCGATGTTGTCTCTGGGATTGGGACTGAATATCTCGGGGTTTGTCTTTGAGATGGCAAATTTCTTCGGTGTTGTCTCTAGAACTGTGACTGCAGTTCTCGGGGTTATCTCTGAGGTTGAAACTGAAGATCCCGGGGTTGTCTCCGGCACTGTGACTGAATATCTCAGGGTTATCTCTGAGATGGCAAAGAGTGGGTATCCCGGGGTTATCTTCGGGACTGAGTTGAGCTGTCCTCTAAGGTTATCTCTTAAAGACGATTCTGCCCTCGTGCAATGTTAGTAATAGGAATGCAAAATTTTAAGTGTCTACAGATGCCACCGGATGTATATATATGTATAAAAGCGGTAAACGCACCGGATGTGTAATCCAGGCTCAATCAAACAGAGTTTAATAATGACAACAAATATATAAGTATATATATATATATATATATATATATATATATATATATAAGAAATAGAAAGCCACAAACCGAAGTCTGGGAATAGGCACATAACACGACTCTCAACGTGAACAACTGTGTGTGCAATAAGTGTGGAAAAGGCTTTAAATGATGTAAGAAGGCTTATAGTGGACTGTCAAAGAAGACTTCAATAGTTTTTAATGGATGAACACTCGGCTACCGCTGGTAAAAAAGTAGCCAAATATAAGCTCACAAGTGTTTGAAATGAGAAAGCACTCAAGATATGGTGTGTACAAAGAAAATTGGACAGGGCTTCCTCGCCTTTTCTCTGTGCAAAATTGTTGTCCCAAGCCCTTTATTTATAGAGGGGGGAGCCGCAGGTGTACCTGCGATAGCCGCAGATGCACCTGCGACTGCCCGGGGTTCCCTAAAATTTATGGGTCCTTCTGTCTCGAAGTACGTGCATGCGTGCAACGTGTTGTCCGTTCGAACTTTCAAAACATCAATCTGGGCATCCGATCGAGGTGTATAAGACTTTTTTCAGCATGTTGTTGTCGAGAGCTACACAATGACATGTGATTAGAGGTTATACGAAGTCAGGTAGATGGGACCATGCCCTTGGTCTTCAGGCTTCAAATTCTATCCGGTGTGCTGTCTTGTGTAGTACTCACTCGGGATTGGAGCTCTTTGGTTCTTGTATGACATTCTTGTGTGTAATGTATGTTGAGACGGCGCCATATGGGATCAAAGTGGGAAAATGACAATTTTTCCCCAGACCGGAGTTATCTCCGATTTTAGGCTGATTTAGCGGTCGTTGCTCAGGGTTATCTCTGAGATTCGACTGCTGTAAGTGTTGACCATCCTCAAGGTTGTCTCTGAGGTGTGCTTGACCTCCCGGGGTTATCTCCGGGCTTATGGAATGAGTGCCTCGGGGATATCACCGAGCGTTAAAGTTGATTGCTGGGAGTGGAAAAAAGCATTTTTGGGGTTATCTCCGGAACTACAACTGCGTTCCTCGGGTTATCTCCGAGGTTGGATTGAAGATCTCGGGGTTGTTTCTGGGATTGGGACTGAATATCTCGGGGCTTATCTCCGAGATCCAAAATTTCTCTGGTGTTGTCTCTAGAACTATGACTGCGTTCCTCAGAGTTATCTCTGAGGTTGAAACTGAAGATCCTGGGGTTGTCTCCGGGACTGTGACTAAATATCTCGGGGTTGTCTCTGAGATGGCGAAGAGTGGGTATCCCAGGATTGTCTTCAGAACTGAGTTGAGTTGTCCTCCAGGGTTATCTCTGAAAGATGATTCTGCCCTCCTACAATGTTAGTAACAGTAATGCAAAATTTTGAGTGTCTATAATACTTATTCAATTGTATACCTCTTGAATTTTATTATTCAAATTAAATATTAATTGTTATTGAACCTTGTAAGACTAGTGAACCCTTAATGATTTAACTTGTCCATAATTGATGAACGTTCTAAATTCTAGAACCATTGTTGAGCTTATCCAAACCAAACTTCATTTGGTGCAGACTCTAATGTCAAACTGAGTTGAACAACCTTATTATAGGGGACTAATTAAGCTTCAGCGTTAAGATATTATGCACAGTATGGTACTAAGGACTGATCGCCCTAAGTACGAGAAGAAGAGTCCATAATCTCATGACTATGAAAGGTTTCAAGTACAAACACTTGACAACCTAGGGCATAGTTCATGGTCTTATGACCCTCAGAAGTTCTTTTGATTCTCGTTATTCATTCTTGATTCAAAAGTTGAGTTCTTTATTTCATAAGTCTTTGATTCATTCACATGTTATTATTTTATTGTTATATTATTATACTTATGGAAATCGTGCTCTCTCTTGCGTAATAATAATATTACAGTTAAGAAAGAATGATCCGACGAGCCTTCTACTAGCAAAGGCACGGGAAAGGTTAACAAGTGATGAAGTCTTATTATTTATTTGTTATGTTATATTTCAGGCTTATGTTTAAGTTATGTAAGACTTAATATTTTTCTATGCTTCCGTATTTGAGATTTAAGGTTACTATTACCTAAGATTGATATATTTAAATCAGATGTTGTAACTCCAACAGGAGAGGATTTATTTTTATTTATTTATGGTTTTCATTTATTATGGGTAGTTAGACGTATGGTGTTTATATAGTGAACACCAAATCTCGTTGTAATTGGAGTAACCAGATTTGGGGGTGTCACATTTATTATCAAATCTGTAGGTTTTGAACCTTAGGTGGGGGGAAAACCTTAGGTAATAGCCTTATAGGAGATCGAGAACATAGTGGTGATAAACTCTTATCGAGTTCTAAGAAATGAATTCTTTAATTCATTGAAGAAAATAAAAGACTTTATGTGCGTATGTGATAAACTTATGTACTCGCGAGTATCGATTAGTAACTAAAACTTAAAATTATGTTGTAAGGATGTCGGATGTTAAAGGATCTAGTCGAGCTGGGGAGGAGGAACCCAAATTACCTAGAGAGGAGGAGCCCCGAGACATCCATGTTGTCCGAGAGCAGCTGGTGCAGGGAGAGAGATCTCTATTGATCATTGTTGTGGGTCAGGAGAATGAGCCTGAGACTGATCCGCATGAGGATCCTAAGGAGGAAGAGGAAGAGGAAGAAGATGAGTTTCCACCGGACTCTATTGTAGCTCAGATGTATGACGAGGTGTATGACCGTAACATTGAGCTTCAGGATAGAGTCACAGAGTAGGAAGAGTTGGCAGATGAACGCCAGGCCACTATAGGATAGAAGAATGAGGAAATCCAAGGTCTTAATGCACGTCTTGGAAATGTGGAGTGGATATTGGTTCACCTAGAGGGTGAGAATGAGGAGTTGGTGGCAGAGGTTGCAAAGATGAAGGATGATCTGCGAGAGGAATCCGCCAAACGAGCCAGAGCTGAAGATGCTTAAGAGAAGGCTTCCTAGTGAGCAGAATTCAATTAAAAGAAAGCAAAAGATAACTTTCATGTCCATCTATGCACTACGGGCCAATGTTAAATCTATTTTACAGTCTATAAATGTAATTATTTAGCATGATTTATTAATTAGAAATGTTTTTATTATATTCAATGTTAAATCTACGTGATGTCATTGACTTCCTATGCATCTTGATAAAAGAATTTACCTATGTTGATGAAACTATGATTTACCGACTTGTGAGAACAAGTTTATACTATTTCTTCATAAAATTTTGCTCTTGTATTTATTATGGATAATTAATATATTTGAGATTTTTTTAGATTATATAGACTTACTTTTATTATTCATGGTTGTATTTGCATTGAGAATCTAAAATGAGAGGAATTTTAGGAGATTAACCAATCATTGTAAAATACAAACCAAAATATGCATTTGTAGGTTTTGAAATTTGGCTGAATTGTGTAAAAAGCCGAGTTTTTTATCGGCTTTGCATGTGTAGGAAAAGAGCAAGGAGTTTGAGCTCTGATGTTAAGCACAACATAACTTATTTTTTCTCTAAAATTAGACCACCTGTCTTTAACTGCAAAAAGCATTATCCACGGAAACCAACATATTCTCAGCAAATAAGAATATAAATGTAGGATCTGTAATTAATCATACCAAGCACAACATAACACAATACATTTCATTTTGTTTGCCCACTATTCAATAAATCATCAAATAGCTTACACTATTTGCATAAAGCACTAGTGTCTTCTTTAAAAGCTAAAAGCTTTCGGCAGCACTAGAAATTAACAATATGATCTGAAGATGCTTACCAAGTCCATCTATGCACTACGGGCTAAAGATGACTTTCATAGTAACATAAACATGAGGATGATGACAATGATATAAGAATTCAATTAAAAGAAAGCAAAATTTAAATTTTTTAAGATTTATAATTAAATTTATCCAGAATTCAATAACGTCCAAATTATCAACATGATACTGCTTTGTAGAGTAAAATTCAAGAATAATATTTTACCAAAAATAATTTGGACCTAAAAAAAATCAATTTTTGTCATGAATAGTACCCCAGGCGAATAGTAACCGTGTGAATAGTACCCCGTGAATAGTAATTCAGGAATAGTACCCCGTGAATAGTACTCCAGCATAAAAAGGTTAAAACTTATCAAGAATGCTCAGAATAATATTTCCATAAAAATATATTGGATGAAGCGCAAATATCCAGGATATTCTACTAATTTCATGGAGTATAGAAGCCAAAACTTTAACAAAATGAGTATAAAATTCGAAATCTGAAACGAAATAATATTACTTACATACTATAGAGTATGGAAAAAAAATATTATTTCTTACGAATATTGAACAAAAATAATATCTCTTACCTTAAAAATGAGAGTATTCCAACTGGTATAGCGCGGATATTCTTGAAGAAAACTTTCACTGTTTTCTACGCTCAAAACTTCTTAAAACTCTAATGAAATACGCTCAAGATTATAGAAGAAGAATTCTCTGATTCTAGTGTGATTTTCAATTCTAACTAAGCATCCTATTTATAGAAGAATGGAATGATACTATTTAGAAAAGTTTTTCACGGACTGCACAGTGTGGAGGAAAGAATTTCACAGGCGCCGAAGAAAAATCGTCTGATTTTTCTAAATTGTTACTGTACACTTACTATGCAGACACTATGCAAATACTATGCATAATAAAATATAATATATTCTATTTTTAATAAAAAAACAAAACTTATAATAATATATAACATTAATTTACCCTCTTCTCCCGGGCAACCTTTCTGCCCCCCATTCTCATTACCAAAATCAATCCACCAAAGTCATATATATATATATATATATATATATATATATATATATATATATATATATATATATATATATATATATATAATCCCACCATCACACTATCTTTAATTCTTTTCTTACTACTAGTGATAACACCCCCCCCACCACCAAAACATGTTACTTTCAACACACACACACACACACACACACACACACACATATATATATATATATATATATATATATATATATATATATATACAGTCCCGATCACATCCGGTTTCCCGGATTTGGCTTAAATTCCAAACTTTCCTTCTCATCCATTAGATGATATCCAACGGTCCAGGATCTGATTTGAATGGGTTGGGAAAAAACTGATGGATTCCAAATTGGGTCAATGGGTTAAGAAAAAAAAACACTCCATCTCATTTAAATCACTCTCTCTCTCTCTCTCTCTTTAACAACAGACCCAGCTACTCTTGCCTCTCTGTATCTCCTCTCTTTGGGAAAATCTGTTGGAGCTCTGGCCGAAAACTCCGGCGACGCAAACAGCAAGACCCCGACCGACGCATTCGCAAGGTATTTTCTAATTTTTTGTTGCAACCAAATGAACGAATCCTAGGGTTCATTTCAGGGGTTTTGATTTCGTCAAACCCGTTAAGCTTCTTGAGAGGAAATTAGTCACTCTGTTGGTTTTGTTGGTTTTGATTTTCTAATGTGATGATTTATGGTGTGGATAACCTGTTTAGTATATTATATGGCTCTTTGATTTGATAATTGTGGAGAAATTTTGCTTTGATAATTTTGGAGGTCTTTGCATATATGTACTTATATTTTCGGATGTTTCATGTTACAACATTAATTTTTTAGTGTAAAGTATTTTAATTTTATTTATTATTAGGTTTTCAGAATGCAGTAGTGTCTACTTTTCCTGCTCAACATGCTCAAGACAGATATTATAGGACTGATGAATAAATATTCAGGAACTGATTAAGCATTTTATTTGAAGCTTATAATTAAATTGGCCTTGATTATATTTTCAGACAAATGAGAAGAATAATGAAGAGTCCGGATCCTTTAGAAGAGCTGCATCGGAAGGAGTTGCTGCGAGGGGGATTAGGCACATGTGGTTTGTTTGACTAAGAAAACTAAATAGGTGCTCAGAAGCTTGATTTCTATTATGCAATGTACACAGACTGAAGTGTTGAGTCGAGTGCAGCGCACTGAAGGAGTTATGAATGTTGTTTTATGTCACCATGTTGAATGGCAATGTCTTCTGCATGTCAATGTGGTTCAGTTTCTGGTGTCTTTTGTCAAGTAGATGAATATGTAGTTTATGGAAATGGTGGATGCTTTTGAGACTCAGATTAATCTCTAATTATAGTATGCTATTATTGGTGAATGGTTTTAATTGTTATGATATATGAGATTGTAACAGGTTTTTAATTGTTCTAATATGATATTGTTGGTATAATATGGTGTGATATTGTTGGTATGATATGGTGTGGTTGAGCAAAAAAATTTTTCCGCCAGAGGTGTAGTTTACAAATAGAGCATTTCCATTTATTTCCAAATTCATGTTGCACAAGTTCAAGCAGAATTTCCAAATTGATTTCAACAGTTACCTAAGTAAAATTCCAAAAAACAGAGCTGGGTCCAAACAAAGAGGAAAAAACAGAGCACATTTAAATGAGGGACTTCACAAATCCTAACTGCTCCATCTCCCATTGAGCTTTATTCAATTTTGGGAGCTTTATTCATTACCATTGAATTTGCTCTGCTATATCTTGGGATGGTTTTCTTGGATCTATTGGGGTTAAAGGATGGTTTTATTTGGATCTATTTGTTTTATTTGATTGAATTTGCTCTGCTATGTCCATTGGTATTCAAAATATTTGTTTAAGCTATACCATTCTGTTGAGGTGCCTATACCATACTGACCCTTCATTCTTTGCTCAAGCATTTGAACAGACAATTTAAGTCTGTTGAGGAGTTTTCGACGCAAAAAGAGGATACATTTTTGAAACTTTGTCTACATGTGCAGATAAATTCTTATTTTAAAAATGACTAGTGATTGAATGGTGTTGTTTTCTTATAATATTATTGGACTAGTACTTTATTGATGAAAGATAAATGTGTTTATTAAGTAATGCACGTTTTAAAAAAGGTGTTTTTTTGTTTGTATTCAAAGGCTATTTGTGTTTTTATACTAAGATGTCTAGTTGCTGCTATAAGTATGCAAAGAAAGTCAGGTGCAAAAGAAAGTCAGGCTGCACCATGTTCATAAGGAGAATAAGCATTATAAAACTGTAGTTTTTTTGTTTGAGATCTTAAGTTTGTATTACAACAGCTCATGGATGTTGATCTGCCTTCGACTTTTGAAACTACAAACGCCATATTTTCAACAGAAACATATAGAAGTGTCCTACCAAAAAGAAACATTGATGGGCAAAAGTCCACCCAAAATCCACCATAAAATTGCAACTAACCAAACAAAAGAAAAATTACCATGAAAATGCTTAAACTCAAGCTAGATATATGAAACAGAGTACATCAGACACCAACAAGTTGCAATCTCACAAGAGACCTGTTTTCAACTTCGACCATCAACTATTAAACATCACCAATAAATGACTACTAGAAACTCATTCAACATCAAACTACATCGACAAGTTAAAAAAAATAGAAATCAAGCTAATGCCATTAAAATCCAACTGCATTCAATTCTCATGTTCAGTTCAACCTCTACAGGCAATACAACCACCTGTCAATTACAACAACAAAAAGAGCCTTATAACAGCATTATTCACAGCATAAAAAAGAAACAACACCACAACTAAAGATTAGGATCATTTGGCCCTTTCTGCAACCTGAAGAGATTTGAGAGTAGTACATGTATTCCTCTTCCATATATAGTCACTCCCATGATTACTACAATTTTGAAGGCCACTGTAAAAAAAAATTAATACAAAAATATAGATATACAAGTGTTATTATAGCAATATTAGTAAGGTTTTTTATTACTTAAATAAAAAGATGAATAGAAAGGTTTGTGGTGTTAGAATCTGAAGGTACTTAGCAAAAATGATTTGGAGAGTTGGAGTCTTGTGAGGTCTACATGTAAAATAACAGAGTTGTTGGTAGGTGTCTTGTGTGTATTTAATACCTGAAACACATTAATACCACAACATAGTAAATTTTCCTCAAATACAAATATTTAAGCATTGAGCCAACTATGCTGCTGTGCTACTTTGCCTGTTGTTCGGGTTTGGGTATTAGCCAAAGAAAGGTACATAATGCTTTATTATAACATTATTTTACTTAGGGAATAGATAAAATTGAGTAAATGATTATCCTAATATAGCATTTAGCTTTAATGAATTGAGTTTATTTCTTCAATTTGGAAAGCAATCATACTGATTATAGTAGTCCTGTACAAACTCAACAATATTTCACTAATTAAGGATGATCATTAAGGCATAAAAACCATAAAAGGAAAAACATTAAATTTTTTGTCTCATTAACTCAATATATTCACTAATAAAAAACATAAAACTCCATTTCCTCTGCAAAAAGAAGAAAAAACCATAACAGTAGCTCAGTCATTGCTACCTCTTGGGCACCTTCCTGATCGGCTATTAAATTGAAACCTAAAGACAGAACCAAAAAATCACATTTTACTGCCAAATAATCCAATCAGTTCGTACGTAGACTTATGCGGTCAGAGGAAAGCGTTCGGCGTAGACTTATACATTAGAAAATGGTGGTGAAGGTTCTCCTCTAATCAGTCCGTACGTATATTACTTTAGACTTTTCTAACTTAGAAGGATCAATTATATACGAAAACGATATATATACCTTGTGAATGTGTTGGTCGGGGTCTTGCCATTTGCGTCGCCAGAGTTTTCGGCTGGAGCTCCAACAGATTTTTCCAAAATCGGCGTCGATCTTGGGAGACAGAGAGAGGAGAGACAGAGAGGCGAGAGCAGCTAGGTTTGTTGTTAGAGAGAGAGAGAGTGATTTGAATGAGATGGAGTGTTTTTTTTTCTTAACCCATTGACCCGATTTGGAATCCATCAGTTTTTTCCCAACCCATTCAAATCAGATCCTGCGCCGTTGGATATCATCCAATGGATGAGAAGGAAAGTTCAGAATTTAAGCCAAATCCGGGAGACCGGATGTGATCGGGACTATATATATATATATATATATATATATATATATATATATATATATATATATATATATATATATATATATATATATATATATATATATATATTATCATACTCATAACACATAATATTTTGAAAAATGGGTATATGGGGGGTCCATAAAATACACAACATTTACATCAAATACTTCATAAAAATGCCCTCAATATTTTTAACATCATTTATTCATTATTATTATAACTCGCAATATTAACAACCAGATCGTTCCCAGGAAAGATGAGTCTTTCCAATAAGGATTTCTTCCTATTGGCGCGCAATTAGGTGACCAAACCTCTCCTCGACAAAACTTTTTAGACATTATTAATATTACAAATAATAATATGAATAACTATATTGTCTCAATTATTGATTTAATAATATATAAAATATTGACAATAATTGAATCAAATACCGTGAGATACTATGCAACAATTACTGTAGCAATAATTGAACAAAACTGAGTGACTTCTCACGTAAGCATCAATAATCAATACCATGTGCTACTATGCAACCATGAGTATTACTGTACTTTTAACAACGAGTATTTCAACAGTTAACAGTAAAACTTTTTCTGTTATTTTTATAAAAAGATATTTATGTCGTTTTCTAACTCCGACAATAATTCTGCTATGGGGTCCACCAATGATTGTGTCGTCGTACGAATAATGCCTATTAAAACGAATATTCCCCAACCAATCGAATATAATATAACAACTTGCTTGCTTTGCAAAATTTATAAATATTACCCACAACTATAACATTATATCAAATTCACTCCTAATATTCAACAATGTTATTTATAGAAAAATTCATCTTTATTCATAAATGTTGGGGTCTTACAACCTCCCCTTCTTATAAAATCTTGCCCTCGAAAGTAGGGTACATACCTAGTATGTCGAAGAGGTAAAGTTACCTTGATTTCATTTCAAATTCCAACTCCTAGGTTATTTCCTCAACATCGTGCTTTCTCCACAAAACTTTAACTTGAGGTATAACCTTGGAGCGTAGAATATGTTCCTTCTTATCCAAGAATTTAAATCTTCTGCTATTTCGTCCGGTTCTAACTCAATAATGTGGTTCGGGTCTTCTACATATTTACATAACATGCATATATGAAAAATATTATGAACACGAGATATACTTGGCGGTAAAGCGAGTCTATAGGCCATAGTTCCTACTCGGTCAAGGATTTCAAATGGGCCAATGAATCGAGGATTGAGCTTTCCTCTCTTTCTAAATCTTGTAACTCCCTTCCATGGTGCCACACGTAATAACACATGCTCTCCAACATTGAATTCCACGTTTTTTTGATGAAGATTAGCATAACTCTTTTGTCGATCTTGTGAGATTTTTATACGTTGCCTGATCATTTGAATCTTCTCCGTAGTCAAACGTACCAATTTCGGTCCCAACAACGTTGCCTCACCCACCTCATCCCAGCATACTTGAGAACAACACTTTCTTCCATACAACGCCTCAAATGGAGTCATGCCGATACTTGCCTGATAACTGTTGTTATAGGAGAATTCCAGTAATGGTAAGAACTTATCCCAACTTCCCTTGAAATCAAGGATACAGAGTCTTAATAGATCCTCAAGAGTTTGAATAGTCCTCTCTGACTACCCGTCCGTTTGAGGATGAATAAGCCGAACTGAAACGTAAATCTGTGCCCATAACCTTTTGCAAAATAACCCAAAATCGCGAAGTGAATCTTTGGTCTCGATAAAAACCAATGGATACTGGCATACAATGCAGTCTTACAATCTCATTTATGTATATACGAGCAAGACATTCAAGTGTATAAGTTTCTCGTATAGGTAAGAAATGAGCAGACTTGGTTAATCTATCAACAATGAACCAAATTGCATCTATGCCTTGAGAAACCTTGGAAAGACCAGTAACGAAATCCATGGTAATGTGCTCCCATTTCCATTATGAAATTTCAAGTGGTTGTAATGGACCTTTTGGTACTTGATGCTCCGCCTTAACTCGTTGACAAGGTAAACACCTTGAGATAAACTCTGCTATCTCTCTCTTCATATTTGTTGCCTCTTTTTCAGTTCTAACAAAAGAGGTCTAACTCATGCAAGCATACATGTGTCAACAAGTAATACAGAGTAAGTAAAGTATCAATCCCACATAGAAAGTTGTCTAATTTAAATCATTATGCATCAATTAAATCACTATATTTATATGCTCAAACTAATGAATATAATTCGTGAATTACTCTAATTGCAACTAACGACTAAAACAAAAATAAAAATGTAATAAATCAAATCTGAAAGCAATGGGATCCTAACTTCATTTAACACTTCATCTAATCATCACTATCATGCAAGAATTGTTCACATATCACAGGAAAGTAGCCAAGAGCACTAATAGAGTCATAACCATTTTTCAATGTACTATAACCTACTTACACAGCATCCACAAGCGATAGAATCCATGCAATCATCAATATAACCAAACTCACTATATGTCAACGTGAAATTGTAACCATATTGAATTTAAGCGCAAGCCCTTATTCTAACTCATACGGTGAAACAATATATGTCTATCTGGTTCACGAAATACGCAAGCCATACAAAGCAGCCCCATATACGTATACTATCATGATTACAATCCATACTTGCATGTTCATTGTCAATTCCATACGAGTACTGAAAACGAATGGTGATCAAGCATTCAGAAATGCAAAACAACCGTGATCAAATATTTATTGGATGTGTTTATTATTGAATAAGTAATTGTTCAAATTGATTGAGTTGATTTAGTTAATTATTTATTTGCTAAATAATTAATGTGATTAGTTAATTATCTATTTGTTAAATAGTTAATGTGTTATGTGGATTGAGTTATGTGATTAAGTAATTTATTTAATAAATTGTTATTTCATAAAGAGTGGGAAATAACTATGTTATAAAGAGTTATTAAATTAAATTAAAGTAGTTTAATTTAGTTCTTTGCCAAACAAGGCTTAAGTATTAATCTTTAATTTTTAAATGGGTTACCAAACGAAGCCTTGTGGCTTTTAGATTTCTTTTGAATTAAAATTATTAATAAAATAAAACAAATATATAAATAAAATATATTTATAAGTTATACGTTATATAAGTTATATGTTTTTGGTAACTGATAGTATTTAGTAGTATTATAATGACCACATGCGTTTCTTTTATTTACGTTGGCTTATCAGTTTTAGAGTACACATAGTTTATCAGTTGATATTTTTAGTTTACGCATTTGTCTAAACCTAAGCCTACGAAAGAAAAGGGAGAGTCTGACAAAGAGAAACAAGAGAAAGACAGGTCTTTGGATTCTTCAACTTTTGTTAGTGATTTATAAGTGTCGTTTGAACAAACTAAAGATATGTTCTATAAACCTTATTATATATGTTTTATAGTATATAGTCTCTGTGAAATTGTAGGTCTCGATTTTCTTAAAAATCACGGTGTATCAGAATGTTACCAAAAATCTCTTGAAAAACCATGCTTGTATAATTAGTTAGAGAATTGTGATAATATGTGTAATTTTAATTGTCATCACTAGCATGTATATATATATATATATATATATATATATATATATATATATATATATATATATGATTGTATGCTAATTACGTGTTAAAGAAAGAGGAACTTGGTTTTTACAGTTTAAAACATGTTTGAACGTATGTTTTGCAAAATAACAAAATTGGTATGTGATTATATAAATTGTGAACTACTATGAAATTGAACTATACATGTTAATATGTGAGTATACTTTTATTTTAAAGGTATTAATTTGGTTATAAGTATGGAATTTTAGTTCACTGTGTCAAGAAATATATCAACAATGGAGTTTTAATTTTTAAAGGTTTGGCTTTAAAGGAAAACAGTGTTTTCAAATAATTAGTTCTCTGATATTGTTGTTTAGTTGTGTAAAATTCGTACACAAATGCTTCATAACTTTTATGTGTAATTTTTATGAAGTTATACATGTTGTTGGATGTCATTGACTGTTAAAAATAAATTAGACAGTAGCTTTGCTCTGTCTTTCTGGGTTGGTTCTGTGAGTTTCGGCGCCCCAGCGTCCAAATTCACGCCCCAACGCCAAATTTGGCGCCCCAAAGCCAAATTTCGCGCCCCAGCGCCAAAGTTCGCCCTTGGCGCCAAGGTTCACGCCCCAGCGCCAAAATGTGCCAGTAGCTCGCGACCCAGCGCTGTAGCTCGCGTCACAGTGCCACTGTTCCGCGCCTCGGCGCCGAAAAAGTGTCCGAGTTGGGTAGTTTTGACCTCCTATAGTAGAACGGCCATAACTATTTCATACGAACTCCGATTGAGGTAATTCAAGATGAGTCGGAAAGAGGACGAGCATACCTGCAACTTTCATGCTTTAAGTTTTTTAATTTGAGGTCTATAACAGTAGTCAAAATGGACATCTTTAGGACTGTTGTGTATTTAGAGCCAATCGAAGGGCGTCGGGATGCACGAATGCAAGTGCAATCCTTTGGGTATTAGTATAACTTAATGATAACATGTTGGACATGTAATGGGATATTGTATCAAGTTGTTAATGTGCATGTGGTGCAATGACATGATCACTTAAGTAGTTGTAATAAAGCTAAAAAGTAATGTTCATGAAAAGATGTGATGTTGTTTAAACTTAAACTTAGTTAGTAGGCATACTAAGAGTAATAAAGTAACTCATAAAGGTAATGTTAGTGTAACTAATGTGTATTATCAATACATATGGTATGTGTAGGACTTGGGGTGAACGTGAATAGTAATTGTTTAACCTACACACGAGGCAAGTTCCCTAACGTTTGCTACTTTATTATTCAGTAAGGTTACTTTTCACTGTTATGTTATACTTATGTAAGTTCTCTAACTTTACTTTTATAATTGTGCAAGTTTTCTTAACTCTAAGCTTGTTATATTAGCATGCAAGTACCTTTAGTTTATCGTTCAAATTATTATTTGTTGTGTATGCTTGATATTAAATTATAAGATGTAACCTTAGCTTAATGTTGTTCAAAGCAAGGTATGATAAATTATTCGATTGTTATGCTATTAGATTATTCCTGAAGCATGAACTTAGAATGAAATGTTTGTTCAGTATGATCATTCAATAACATAGTGTTATTATCTTGTATTCAACTAATCCTTAGTTGAAGTTCGTTGAACTCCAAATTACCTTGAAGTGTATCCAAACCAAACTATCTTTGGGGCGGACTTGTACTCAAAATACTGAGATGAACAACCTTATTTATAGGGGTTACGCTTAGTTTTGTACTTTGCGCTGAAATGTTTGTATACAATACATGTACGAATGGTTGATCCCCTAAGTACCTTAAAGTCATTATGGTCGTATGACCGTAAAAGTTTAAGTTGAAAGATTACTTATAACTGTGGACAAGGTTCTTGGTCATTAGACCCTCAGTGAATGTTTAAAGTATTAATAGAACTTATTGTTCAGTTCTATTGAGCCCCTGAATGGGCAAGGAATGTTTAAGATGTTAATAGAACTTATTATTCAGTTCTATTGAGCCCCTGAATGGGCAGAGAATGTAAAAGTTATTCATTGTTATTTCCAAGTGAGCCTTGTTTGCTCACTATTGCCTGTAAAATCCTTACAGCTACAGATGGAAAGGGTGACGTACCTAGCACTAGTAAAGGAAAGGAAAAGACGAACAAGTACTGAAGACTTGTAATAGTTTTGATAGTTTTATTATCAGACTTTGGTTAAGGAATGTAATGATGTTTATTTAAATTTTCCGCATGAATGATTGTTTGTAAAGGTTAGATAACCTGGGAGATATTATTTTATGTAATTCCTGTATGGGCAGGTTTATTATTCAATTTTATTTATGATTGGGTAGTTATAAATAAATGTTTTGATTATGTGAACACCAAATCTTGAGGTAATGAAGTACCGAGATTTGGGGGTGTCACAGGTTGGTATCAGCGCTTTAGGTTATGAGCCTTAGGTGGGGGAAAAAGCCTTAGGAAGTAACCTTTGAAAAGATAGTGGAGATAACTCTTATCGAGTTTTTAAGGAGGAGGTAATAAAACATTTAGGTGCTTATGTGTTTATAACTTATGTGCTCGTGAGTGTCGAGTAGAATGATTAATAACTAAAACTTTAAAATTTTGTTGTGAGGATGACTAATGTCGGAGAATCCAGTCAGGCTAGGGAGGAGGGACCTCAAATGCCTATAGAGGAGGAGCCTTGCGAAATTCAGGTAGTTTGGGAACAACTACTGCCACGGGAGTCAGCCCCGTTGGTCACGGTGGTTGAAGATGAGGATGATGATGTGGAGACGGATGAGGAGGATCACGTGGAGTTGCCACAGGAGGATGACGATAACGAGGATGAGGAGGAGACTCCACTAACCTCGATGGCTGCTCGTGTGTATGATGAGGTCTACGACCGTAACGTGGAACTTCAGGACACAGTTTAGGATTTGCAAGAGATAATAGCTGAACAACAGACTGCAATGACACAGAAGGACGACGACATCCAGGATCGAGATGAACGTCTAGCTAATGCTGAAGAGAAGCTGATGCAGACTGAAGGAGAGAAGGAACAATTGATCGAGATGGTCGTGGAACTGAAGAAAAAGCTGAATGAAGAAGCTACCAAGAGGGAGAGAGCTGAAGCCGCATACGAGGAAGCTTATCAACGAACTGGAAGAGCAGTAAGGGACGCACAAGCAAAGAGGATGAAGATGGAAGAAATGGATAAAGTATTCAATACCGTGATCAATCGAGCTCAAGATCGGGTCATGGGTTATCCAATTCAGTTCGAGACTCTGCCATCATACGTGTTAGATCGTCGAACCATGTTCCGTGTTATGGAAGAAGAGCGTCAAAAGGCTACTGATTATCTTAATAGATCATCGTAGGAAATCTATCTGTTTTGCAAGTAATAAGTGTTAAATAATGTGTAAATCCCGAGTGTTAAGTAACCATGGGATATTAGAATGATGATGTTGTCCTGCAACTTTTATAATTCAGGAAAGGAATGTAAATGGCAGTGATGCTATTATTGTTATGTTTTTCGAAGTTATGATGAATAAATAAAAAGCTATTATTTTATTCAAAAGTGTTATGTGGTTTTTTTTTTGGAGAGAAGTTAATTAGAAAATACTTAAAGAAGTTGGGTATTAGTCTAATAGATGTTTTTTGTTTCTAACAGAAAATGCCTCCCAGACGTGAACCACCCCGTCAGAGAACCAATGCGAGAACTAACAATAACGATGTTGAGGATAATCCCGTTCAACAACTAGTGACATTACTAACAGGAGCGTTGCAGAATCAACCTCAAAACCAAGGCACAACGTTTAAGGAGTTTAAGGCGGTCGGACCACCTGAATTTTGTGGGCCAATGAATCCGGTTGAGGCACAGACCTGGATTATGGAGATTGAGAAGATATTTGAAGTCGCTAGGGTAGGGGATGAACAGAAGACTGCTTTTGCAACATTCATGTTGAAAGCAGAAGATAGTTATTTGTGGCAGGCCAATAAAACCCGGGAAGGACCAGGAGTGATGACTTGGGATAGGTTTAAGGAGTTATTCTTCGAGACCTACTTCCTAGAGAGTTCTAAGAGTCAATTAGAGGTTTAGTTTTTGGAACTGAAGTAGGGAGCGATGACGGTGTCTGAGTATGCCGTGAAATTCAACGAATTGGCTAGGTTTGCGCCATATCAAGTCAGCACAGACGAGCATAAGGAAAAGAGGTTCGAACAGGGACTGAAGCCCTGACTGTACAATAGGGTTTCCCTGTTCCAGTTGAAGACGTTTGTAGCAGTGATGGAGAAGGCTATACTCGTTGAAGGTGGAGGCGAGGCAGTGACAAAATTCAATCAAGAGCAGAAGAAAAAGAAGAATGAGGTGGAAGTGAAGAGTGGTAGCGGAGGCAATGGAAGTGGCAATAATAACAACAACTTGAAGAGGAAGTGGAACGGAAACGGGGGTACTGGAAACTGGCAGAGTAACCAACAGTTTAGGAAGTTTGAAGCATGTGCTACATGCGGGAGGTTTCATAAGGGTGTGTGCTTGATGGGGAAACGTGTATGTTACAACTGTGGCAGGAGGGTCACATCGCCTCAAATTGCACCCAACCCAAGAAGAATGTTTGTTTCACATATGGATCCAAGGATCATTTTGCTCGTGAATGCCCTCAGAAGAAGGTCAGAGAAACAATAAAAAGTAAGGGAGACAGCAGTGGAGGTACTTGGGCCATTGTTGGACCTACAACGTCAAACAAACCCACAGCCAGAACTTTCAACATGACTGTGCAAGATGATGTGCAATCAAAAGATGTGGTGTCAGGTATTATCCCAATCAACGATATTAATGTTTATGTATTATTTGATTCGGGTGCTACTTGTTCGTTTATATCTGATGAATTTGCTAAGAGGTTAGAATTGCCTAGAGAAGAACTAAATTTCCCTTTGAACATAGAAATTGCGAATAGGGGTGATTCCTTTTAAGCTTGTATATAAGAACTGTAGAGTGAACATTAAAGGGAATATCCTGATGGTAGATTTAATTCCGATTAGACTCTAGGAATTTGATGTAATTTTGGGAATGGATTGGCTGTTCAAATATGGAGCAGTAATTGATTGTCACAAGAAGTGTGTAAACCTTATGACTCCTTCAAAGGTAGTTTTCCATGGTAGCAAATCACCTAGATAAATGAAATGTCTGACAATTATGCAGGCCAACAAGTTGTTGAGTCAAGGTTGTGTGGGTTATTTGGCTTACATAGTCGATACTCAGAAAAAGGGTGTAAAACTGGAGGAGATACCAGTGGTTAGAGAATTCGTAGATGTCTTTCCAGAGGATTTGCCAGGACTACTGCCTGATAGAGAGATTGAGTTCATAATCGATTTAGTGCCAGGAACTGCACCGATATCAAAGGCCCCGTACAAAATAGCTCCGGTAGAAATGAAGGAACTCATGGTGCAACTGCAAGAACTGCTGGACAAGAAGTATATTCAACCAAGCGTGTCACCGTGGAAAGTGCCGGTATTATTTGTGAAGAAGAAGGACAGATCAATGCGTCTTTGCATTGATTATAGGGAGTTAAATAAAGTCACTATTAAGAATAGGTATCCGTTACCTAGAATAGATGACTTGTTTGATCAGTTGAAGGGTGCTAAATACTTCTCGAAAATAGATTTGAGAAGTGGGTATCACCAATTGAAGGTAAGAAAGGAGGATATACCTAGAACGGCATTCAGAACTCGGTACGGACATTACGAGTTTCTGGTGATATCTTTTGGTTTAACAAATGCCCATGCCGCGTTCATTGATTTTATGAACAGGGTATTTAAACCATTCTTAGACAAGTTCGTAGTGGTGTTTATCGATGACATTCTGGTGTATTCCAAAACTCAAGAAGAACACGTGGAACATTTACGTCTGACATTGGAGACACTAAGAAAAGAAAAGTTGTATGCGAAATTCTCTAAGTGTGAATTTTGGCTCGATCGTATACAATTTTTGGGTCATGTGATTGACAAAGATGGGATTTCAGTAGATCCATCGAAAGTGGAAGCTGTGATCAATTGGGAACAACCAAGGACACCTTCGAAGGTGAGGAGTTTCTTGGGGCTGGTTGGTTATTATAGAAGATTTATTCAAGATTTTTCCAAGATAGCCACTCCGTTAACAAATTTAACACGGAAAGCTGTGAAATTCGTTTGGACGAAAAAGTGTGAAGAGAGCTTCCAAGATTTGAAGAAGAAGCTAAGTGTGGCACCTGTGTTAACCCTGCCAGATAATACAGGAAATTTTGTTGTGTATAGTGATGCCTCACACAAAGGATTGGGTTGTGTTCTTATGCAAAACGGTAAAGTTATTGCCTATGCATCAAGACAACTGAAGGATTATGAGAAAGGTTATCTGACTCATGATTTAGAATTAGTTGCGGTGGTATTTGCTCTAAAGATATGGAGACACTATCTGTTCGGAGAGAAATGTGAAATCTACACATACCACAAAAGTATGAAGTATATTTTCAATCAGAAGGACCTGAACATGCGTCAGAGGAGATGGATGGAATTGATAAAGGATTACGATTGTGAGATCTTTTATCATCCGGTTAAAGCGAATGTGGTTACAGATGCTTTAAGTAGGAAAGGTCGGGAGAAATTAATGCTAATAACAACTCAGGAGGAGCTCATTTCAGGAATGACAAAGTTAGAACTGGAAATCAAATTTCCACAGGAATCCGACGAACGACTATTTCAGCTAGAAGCAGGTCCAACTTTACTGGACAAGGTGAAAAATGCTCAGTTACAAGATGAAGAATGTGGAAAGATAAAAGAGAGTATGGTTAATAGTAGCAATATGAAATACAAGGTCGATACCGAAGGATTACTACGGTACGAGGGAAGAATCTGGGTTCCAACAACACCAGAACTGAAAAACAAAATCCTAACCGAAGCTCATAGCTCAAGATATTCGATTCATCCAGGAAGCACGAAGATGTATCAAGATTTACGCCGACATTTTTGGTGGCCGAATATGAAAAGGGATGTTGCAGAATGCGTGGCTAAATGTTTGACATGTCAAAGAGTAAAAGTCGAACATCAAAGACCCAGCGGATTACTTCAACCGTTGGAAATACCGGAATGGAAATGGGAGCATATCACGATAGATTTTGTGGTGGGTCTTCCAGCTACTCACAGAGGATGCGATGCAATTTGGGTGATAGTGGACAGACTGACAAAATCAGCGCACTTTTTACCAATAAAGATTAGGTTCAATCTTGATCGTTTAGCAAGATTGTACATCAAAGAGATCGTTTCGAGACATGGAGTGCCATTGTCAATTGTGTCTGATAGAGACCCGTGATTCACGTCAAACTTCTGGAAGAGACTACAAGAATGCATGGGAACTCAATTGCGAATGAGTACGGCTTATCATCCACAAACATATGGCCAAAGCGAACGAACGATCCAGACATTGGAAGATATGCTGAGAGCATGCATCATGGATTTCAAAGGAAGCTGGGAAGAGCAATTACCGTTGGTGGAATTCACCTACAATAATAGTTATCACGCGAGCATCGGCATGCCGCCTTACGAAGCGTTATACGGCAGAAAGTGCAGAACTCTACTGTGTTGGGATGAAGTTGGTGAACGTCAACTACTAGGACCAGAATTAGTGCAACAAACTGCTGAGGTTATCAAACTCATCAGGATAAGATTGGTAGCAGCTCAAGACCGACAGAAGAAGTATGTTGATTAACACAGGCAAGATCGTGCATTTGACGTAGGAAGCTATGTTCGAACATGGACTGAAGCCCTGGATGTACGGTAGGGTTTCCCTTTTCCAGTTGAAGACATTTGCAACAGTGATGGAGAAGGCTATACTCACTGAAGGTGGAGGCGAGGCAGTGACAAAATTCAATTAAGAGCAGAAGAAAAAGAAGAATGAGGTGGAAGTGAAGAATGGTAGCGGAGGCAATGGAAGTGGCAATAATAATAACAACTTGAAGAGGGAGTGGAACGGAAACGGGGGTACTAGAAACCGGCAGAGTAACCAACTGTTTAGGTTGTAATCCTGTTCCAACAACATGTATAACATCATGAAAACTGCACATAAAAGTTATGAAGCGTTTGTGTACGAATTTTACACAACTAAACAACAATAGCAGAGAACTAATTCTCTGAAAACACTATTTTTAAAACAAAAACTCCATTGTTGACATATTTCTTGACACAGTGAACTAAAATTCTACTGGTAGCAAGAACATTGATTTCTTTGTACTACGTAATTTTTCATTCATAACCAAATACTCATTCTCAGTTAAATTTCACAATTTCACAATTAGCGTATATTAATTTTTGATATCTCTACAAATCATATACGTGCATATATACTCAATGTAAAACTAATTTCTTCCTTACATAGTTGATACTCAGAAGAAAGGAAAACTAGGCCCGAGGTTTATTGGACCCTTTGAAGTGCTGCGAAAAGTTGGAGAGGTAGCTTACGAGGTAGCTCTACCTCCAGAGTTGGAAAACATTCATAATGTTTTTCATGTTTCGGTGTTACGACCATATAAACCCAATTACAATCACGTGAATGAGTACGAACCGTTGCAGTTCGAGAAAGATTTGTCTTATGAAGAGGTTCCTATCCAGATAGTCGATAGGAAAGAACAAGTGCTCAGGAATAAAGTGATACCTTCTGTGAAGGTGATATTGAGAAATCACAATACTGAAGAAGCAACGTGGCAACTCGAAGATAAAATGGTGAAATAGTACCCTGAGTTATTTGTTTAATTTGTGTCTTCGATTCTGGGGACATAATCTTTATAAGTAGGGAAGAATGTAACGAAAGTGTTGTTTGAGTTGTGATTCTGGGGACAGAATCCTTTTAAGAGGGGAATGATGTAACATTCCATATTTTTAAATATAAGTTATAAATATTTATTGATTTATATAAATATTTATTGGATGTGTTTATTATTGAATAAGTAATTGTTCCAATTGATTGAGTTGATTTAGTTAATTATTTATTTGCTAAATAATTAATGTGATTAGTTAATTATTTATTTGTTAAATAGTTAACGTGTTATGTGGATTGAGTTATGTGATTAAGTAATTTATTTAATAAATTTTTATTTCATAAAGAGTGGCAAATAACTATGTTATAAAGAGTTATTAAATTAAATTAAAGTAGTTTAATTTAGTTCTTTGCCAAACAAGGCTTAAGTATTAATCTTTAATTTTTAAATGGGTTACCAAACGAAGCCTTATGGCTTTGGGATTTCTTTTGAATTAAAATTATTAATAAAATAAAATAAATATATAAATAAAATATATTTATAAGTTATACGTTATATAAGTTATATGTTTTTGGTAACTGATAGTATTTAGTAGTATTGTAATGACCACATGCGTTTCTTTTATTTCGTTGGCTTATCAGTTTTAGAGTACGCATAGTTTATCAGTTGATTTTTTTTAGTTTACGCATTTGTCTAAACCTAAGCCTAAGTAAGAAAAGGGAGAGTCTGAAAGAGAGAAACAAGAGAAAGACAGGTCTTTGGATTCTTCAACTTTTGTCAGTGATTTACAAGTGTCGTTTGAACAAACTAAAGGTATGTTCTATAAACCTTATTATATATGTTTTACAGTATATAGTCTCTGTGAAATTGTAGGTCTCGATTTTCTTAAAAATCACGGTGTATCAGAATGTTACCAAAAATCTCTTGAAAAACCATGCTTGTATAATTAGTTAGAGAATTGTGATAATATGTGTAATTTTAATTGTTATCACTAGCATGTGTGTGTGTGTGTGTGTGTGTGTGTATATATATATATATATATATATATATATATATATATATATATATATATATATATATATATATATGATTGTATGCTAATTACGTGTTAAAGAAAGAGGAACTTGGTTTTTACAGTTAAAAACATGTTTAAACGTATGTTTTGCAAATTAACAAAATTGGTATGTGATTATATAAATTGTGAACTACTATGAAATTGAACTATACATGTTAATATGCGAGTATACTTGTATTTTAAAGGTATTAATTTGGTTATAAGTATGGAATTTTAGTTCACTGTGTCAAGAAATATATCAACAATGGAGTTTTGATTTTAAAGGAAAACAGTGTTTTCAAATAATAAGTTGTCTGATATTGTTGTTTAGTTGTGTAAAATTTGTACACAAATACTTCATAACTTTTATGTGTAATTTTCATGAAGTTATACATGTTGTTGGATGTCACTGACTGTTAAAAATAAATTAGACAGTAGCTTTGCTCTGTCTTTTTCTGGGTTGGTTCTGTGAGTTTCGGCGCCCCAACGTCAAAATTCACGCCCCAGCGCCAAATTTCGCTCTCCAGCGCCAAAAATGGGTCAAAGCTCGCGCCCCAGCGCTGTAGCTCGCACCCCAGCGCTGGTACTCGCGCCCCGGCGCCAGAAAAGTGTCCGAGTTGGGGAGTTTTGACCTCCTGTAGTAAAACGGCCATAAGTTTTTCATACGAACTCCGATTGAGGTAATTCAAGATGATTCGGAAAGCGAACGAGTAGACCTACAACTTTTATGCTTTAAGTTTTTTAATTTGAGGTCTGTAACAGTAGTCAAAATGGCCATCTTTAGGACTGTTGTGTATTTGGAGCCAATCGGAGGGCATTGGGACGCACGAATGCAAGTGCAACCCTTTGGGTATTAGTATAACTTAATAATAACATGTTGGACATGTATTGGGATGTTGTATCAAGTTGTTAATGTATATGTGGTGCAATGACATGATCATTTAAGTAGTTGTAATAAAGCTAAAAAGTAATGTTCATGAAAGATGTGATGTTGTTTAAACTTAAACTTAGTTAGTAGCTATACTAAGAGTAATAAAAGAACTCATAAAGGTAATGTTAGTGTAACTAATGTGTATTGTCAATACATATGGTATGTGTAGGACTTGGGGTGAACGTGAATAGTAATTGTTTAACCTACGCACGAGGCAAGTTCCCTGACCTTTGCTACTTTATTATTCAGCAAGGTTACTTTTCACTGTTATGTTATACTTATGCAAGTTCTCTAACTCTACATTTATAATTGTGCAAGTTTTCTTAACTCTAAACTTGTTATATTAGCATTCAAGTACCTTTAGTTTATCGTTCAAGTTATTATTTGTTGTGCATGCTTGATATTAAATTCTAAGATGTAACCTTAGCTTAATGTTGATCAAAGCAAGGTATGATAAATTATTCAATTGTTATGCTATTAGATTATTCCTAAAGCATGAACTTAGAACGAAATGTTTATTCAGTATGATCATTCAATAACATAGTGTTATTATCTTGTATTCAACTAATCCTTAGTTGATGTCCGTTGAACTCCAAATTACCTTGAAGTGTATCCAAACCAAACTATCTTTGGGGCGGACTTGTACTCAAAATACTGAGATGAACAACCATATTTATAGGGGTTACGCTTAGTTTTGTACTTTGCTCTGAAATGTGTGTATACAATACATGTACGAAGGGTTGATCCCCCTAAGTACCTTAAAGTCATTATGGTCGTATGACCGTAAAAGTTTAAGTTGAAAGATTACTTATAACTGTGGACAAGGTTCGTGGTCATTAGGCCCTCAGTGAATGTTTAAAGTATTAATAGAACTTATTGTTCAGTTCTATTGAGCCCCTGAATGGGCAAGGAATGTTTAAGATGTTAATAGAACTTATTATTCAGTTCTATTGAGCCCCTGAATGGGCAGAGAATGTAAAAGTTATTCATTGTTATTTCAAGTGAGCCTTGTTTGCTCACTCTTGCTTGTAAAATCCTTATAGCTACAGATGGAAAGGGTGACGTACCTAGCACCAGTAAAGGAAAGGGAATGACGAACAAGTACTGAAGACTTGTAATAGTTTTGATAGTTTTATTATCAGACTTTGGTTAAGGAATGTAATGAAGTTTATTTAAATTTTTCGCATGTATGATTGTATTTAAAGTTAGATTACCTGGGAGATATTATTTTATGTAATTCATGTATGGACATGTTTATTATCCAATTTTATTTATGATTGGGTAGTTATAAATGAATGTTTTGATTACGTGAACACCAAATCTTGAGGTAATGAAGTACCGAGATTAGGGGGTGTCATAGGTTGGTATCAGAGTTTTAGGTTATGAACCTTAGGTGGGGGAAAAAGCCTTAGGAAGTAACCTTTGAAAAGATAGTGGAGATAACTCTTTTCGAGTTTTTAAGGATGAGGTAATAAAACACTTATGTGCTTATGTGTTTATAACTTATGTGCTCGCGAGTGTCAAGTAGAATGATTAATAACTAAAAATTTAAAATTTTGTTGTCAGGATGACTAATGTCGGAGAATCTAGTTAGACTAGGGAGGAGGGACCTCAAATGCCTATAAAGGAGGAGACTTGCGACATTCAGGTAGTTTGGGAACAACTACTGCCACGGGAGTCAGCCCCATTGGTCACGGTGGTTGAAGATGAGGATGATGATGTGGAGACGGATGAGGAGGATCACGTGGAGTTGCCAAGGGAGGATGAAGATAACGAGGACGAGGAGGAGGAGACTCCACTAACCTCGATGGCTGCTCGTGTGTATGATGAGGTCTACGACCGTAACGTGGAACTTCAGGACACAGTTTAGGAGTTGCAGGAGATAATAGCTAAATAACAGACTGCAATGACACAGAAGGATGACGACATCTAGGATGGAGATGAACGTCTAGCTAATGCTGAAGAGAAGCTGATGCAGACTGAAGGAGAGAAGGAACAATTGATCGAGATGGTCGTGGAACTGAAGAAAAAGCTGAATGAAGAAGCTACCAAGAGGGAGAGAGCTGAAGCCGCATACGAGGAAGCTTATCAACGAACTGGAAGAGCAGTAAGGGACGCACAAGCAAAGAGGATGAAGATGGAAGAGATGGATAAAGTATTCAATACCGTGATCAATCGAGCTCAAGATCGGGTCATGGGTTATCCAATTCAGTTCGAGACTCTGCCATCATACGTGTTAGATCGTCGAACCATGTTCCGTGTTATGGAAGAAGAATGTCAAAAGGCTACTGATTATCTTAATAGATCATCGTAGGAAATCTATCTGTTTTGCAAGTAATTAGTGTTAAATAATGTGTAAATCCCGAGTGTTAAGTAACCATGGGATATTAGAATGATGATGTTGTCCTGTAACTTTTGTAGTTCAGGAAAGGAATGTAAATAGCAGTGATGCTATTATTGTTATGTTTTTCGAAGTTGTGATGAATAAATAAAAAGCTATTATTTTATTCAAAAGTGTTATGTGATTTTTTTATGGAGACAAGTTAATTAGAAAATACTTAAAGAATTTGGGTATTAGTCTAATAGATGTTTTTTTTTCTACAGAAAATGCCTCCCAGACGTGAACCACCCCGTCAGAGAACCAATGGGAGAACTAACAATAACGATGTTGAGGATAATCCCATTCAACAACTAGTGACATTACTAACAGGAGCGTTGTAGAATCAACCTCAAAACCAAGGCACAGACCTAGATTATGGAGATTGAGAAGATATTTGAAGTCGTTAGGGTAGGGGATGAACAGAAGACTGCTTTTGCAACATTCATGTTGAAAGCAGAAGCTAGTTATTGGTGACAGGCCAATAAAACCCGGGAAGGACCAGGAGTGATGACTTGGGATAGGTTTAAGGAGTTATTCTTCAAGACCTACTTCCCAGAGAGTTCTATGAGTCAGTTAGAGGTTCAGTTTTTGGAACTAAAGAAGGGAGCGATGACGATGTCTGAGTATGCCGTGAAATTCAATGAATTGGCGAGGTTTGCGCCATATCAAGTCAGCACAGACGAGCATAAGGAAAAGAGGTTCGAACAAGGACTGAAACCCTAGCTGTACAGTAGGGTTTTAATGTTCCAGTTGAAGACGTTTGCAGCAGTGATGGATAAGGCTATACTCGCTGAAGGTGGAGGCGAGGCAGTGACAAAATTCAATCAAGAGCAGAAGAAAAAGAAGAATGAGGTGGAAGTGAAGAATGGTAGCGGAGGTAATGGAAGTGGCAATAATAACAACAACTTGAAGAGGAAGTGGAACGGAAACGGTGGTACTGGAAACCGACAGAGTAACCAACAGTTTAGGAAGTTTGAGGCATGTGCTACACGCGGGAGGTTTCATAAGGGTGTGTGCTTAATGGGGAAACGTGCATGTTACAACTGTGGCCAGGAGGGTCACATCGCCTCAAATTGCACCCAAACCAAGAAGAATGTCTATTTCACATGTGGATCCAAGGATCATTTTGCTCGTGAATGCCCTCAGAAGAAGATCGGAGAAACAATAAAAAGTAAGGGAAACAGCAGTGGAGGTACTTGGGCCATTGCTGGACCTACAACGTCAAACAAACCCACGGCCAGAACTTTCAACATGACTGTGCAAGATATTGTGCAATCAAAAGATGTTGTGTCAGGTATTATCCCAGTCAACGATATTAATGGTTATGTATTATTTGATTCGGGTGCTACTTGTTCGTTTATATCTGATGAATTTGCTAAGAGGTTAGAATTGCCTAGAGAAGAACTGAATTTCCCTTTGAACATAGAAATTGCGAATAGGGAATTGATTCCTGTTAAGTTTGTATACAAGAACTGTAGAGTGAACATTAAAGGGAATATCCTGATGGTAGATTTAATTTCGATTAGACTCGGGGAATTTGATGTAATTTTGGGAATGGATTGGCTGTTCAAATATGGAGCAGTAATTGATTGTCACAAGAAGTGTGTAAACCTTATGACTCCGTCAAAGGTAGTTTTCCATGGTAGCAAATCGCCTAGACAAATGAAATGTCTGACGATTATGCAAGCCAAGAAGTTGTTGAGTCAAGGTTGTGTGGGTTATTTGGCTTACATAGTCGATACTCAGAAGAAGGGTGTAAAACTGGAGGAGATACCAGTGGTTAGAGAATTTGTAGATGTATTTTCGTAGGATTTGCCAGGACTACCGCCTGATAGAGAGATTGAGTTCGTAATCGATTTAGTGCCAAGAACTACACCGATATCGAAGGCCCCGTACAGAATGGCTCCGGTAGAAATGAGGGAACTCATGGTGCAACTGCAAGAACTATTGGACAAGAAGTATATTCAACCAAGTGTGTCACCGTGGGGAGCGCCGGTATTATTTATGAAGAAGAAGGACGGATCAATGCGTCTTTGCATTGATTATATGGAGTTAAACAAAGTCACTATTAAGAATAGGTATCCGTTACCTGGAATAGATGACTTGTTTGATCAGTTGAAGGGTGCTAAATACTTCTCGAAAATAGATTTGAGAAGTGGGTATCACCAATTAAAGGTAAGAAAGCAGGATATATCTAAAACAGCATTCAGAACTCGGTACGGACATTACGAGTTTCTGGTGATGTCTTTTGGTTTAACAAATGCCCCTGCCGCGTTCATGGATTTGATGAATAGGGTATTTAAACCATTCTTAGACAAGTTCGTAGTGGTGTTTATCGACGACATTATGGTGTATTCCAAAACTCAAGAAGAACACGTGGAACATTTACGTCTGACATTGGAGACACTAGGAAAGGAAAAGTTGTACGCGAATTTCTCTAAGTGTGAATTTTGGCTCGATCGTGTACAATTTTTGGGTCATGTGATTGACAAAGATGGGATTTCAGTAGATCCATCGAAAGTGGAAGCTATGATCAATTGGGAACAACCAAGGACACTGTGACACCCCCAAATCCTGGTACTTCATTTCCTCAAGATTTGGTGTTCACGTAATCAAAACATTCATTATTAACTACCCAATTGATAAAATTGAATAAATAAAACCTGCCCATACAGGATTAAACTTAAATAAAAATCTCCCAGGTTATCTAACCTTTACAAATAATCATTCAAATGCGAAAAATTAAGTAACTTCATTACAATCTTTAAACAAATCTGAAAATAAACTATTCAATCTATTACAGGTCTTCAGCATTGTTTCATCTTTCCCTTCCCTTTACTGGTGCTAGGTACATCACCAGTTTCAACCTTAGCTATAAGAAATTTTACAGGCAAGAGTGAGCAAACAAGGCCCACTTGAAATAATAATAAGTAAATCAGTTAACTTTACATCATGTACCAACATTAGGTTTAATAGAACTGAACGATAAATTCTATTACTTTTTTTAAAAACTTTAATCAATTACTGAGGGTCTAATGACCACGAATCATGTCCACAGTTATAAGTAATTTTTCAACTTAAACTTTAACGGTCATAAGACTATAAGGACTTCACGTACTTAGGGGGATCAACCCTTCGTACAATGTATTGTGCACAATCATTTCAACGCTAAGCGTAACCTCTTATAAAAGAGTTGTTCTTCTCAGTATTTAGAATACAAGTCCGTACCAAAGTGAGTTTGGTTTGGATACATCATGGGGTAATTTAGAATTCAACGGTAATCAACTAAGGGTTAGTTGATTACAAACAACATAACTGTATACTATGGAATAATCATAGTTGAATTGATATTTATAAACTAACATCATGCTTTAGGAATAATTTAATAGCATAATCATGGAATAATCATAACATGCATCCTCATAAACCAATAGATGCACGAGCTTAATCAACAATAAATAATCTAACTCTACGAAAGTGTAAAGTTAGCAATTTGTACAATTGAAATGGAATTAAAGCGATAATGTGTTTAACGAATTCAAACTTGCACAATGAAGTTTTGAGTTAGAGAACTTGCATAAGTATAACATAACAGTAAAAAGTAACCTTGCTGAATAATAAAGTAGAAAAGGTTAGGGAACTTGCCTCGCGTGTAGGTTAAACAATTACTATTCACGTTCACCCCAAGTCCTACATGTAAGACCCCGAATTTTATGAAATAAAAGTATTTAATTTTTCTTATAATTACTATTTAGTAAATGGTTAAATTGATAAAAGTTTAAAGTTATGGGTGAAATGTAAAATTTTTTTCAAAATAAGCAAGTGGTTAAAAAATAATCATTGTTGTCGGGGAATATTCGTTTGGTCGTGGAATATTCTTTCTGTCGGGGAATATTCGTACGACGGCGCAGCCATTTGTGGGCCCCATAACAGAATAACTGTCGGATGAAGAAAATGACAAATTTGAGTTTTTACAAATAATGGCATAGTTGTTACCGTTAACACTGTTGGAATACCCGGTGGTTAAAATACAGTAATACGCGTTATTACACAGTAGCACACAGTATTGCATAGTATTTTTAAAATTATTGATTCTTACGTAAGAAGGCACTACTCAATAATTGTTACAGTAATTACTGTTCAATATTTTATTATTGATTCAATAATTGCTGCATTGATATTTTATTTTATTGTTGTTTCAATAATTGTTGATGCACAGTATTTTTCATTATCAGATCATTAATTCATATTATTTGGATAATATTATTAGATATCATTATTAGAAATGTCTAGAAAGTTCTGTCTAAGGAGAGGTTTGGTCCTCTAATTGCGCGCCAGTAAGGAGAAATCCTTATTGGAAAGCCCCCTCTTTCCTGGGAACGGCCTGGTTGTCATAAATGTGATTCTGTAATATTATTTGTGAATAATTAATTATTGATTCATATGATAAGGAAATATTTATTTTATGTGGATATAAATGAGGGATATATTTTTGTGCTTAAAAATGAAGGAGTTAATGTTGAGGTTTTTATCAGTATTTTTGTCGGAATGGAGGTATTAAAAATCAGGGTTTTTGAGATATTTTGCGGGGGTTATAATTTTTAATCCGACCGTTGGATCGTGGTAATTTTTGGATATGTTATACATATATAAGTTGAGTATATGCCCACAAATTTTGAACCGTTAAAAATGAACGTATGATTTATTATGAATTTTACGAGATGACTGGTTCAGAAATTATTGAATTTTCGGAGTTTATCATTTTGGGTGGAAAATTGTAGAATTGGTGGGCCCCACTTGTGGTTGGTGAAGAAATGTGCTGAATTATATTTCAAATGTGGTGGGTGGGAATAGTAGCAGGTAAAGCCATCAGGTTGCAGGTCAAACCTACCAAAATTTTCCTATAAATAGAGGGCTAAGTTAGAATTGAAAATTACACCAGAAACAAGTTTTCTCTCTTTCTCTCTCTATATTATGAAGCATATTTTGTGAGTTTTTAGATACTTGGTGAGTTGCTATTCATCGGTGCAAGTTTCCTTCGGCTTTGCATTCCAGTCAGAAATACTGCACTTTTGAGGTAAGGGATAGTAAGGGATAGTAATGGATTTTAAGGGTTGTTATGATTTTCAGTTTCGTAATTTTTCTGATCTTCAAAAATTATGGAAAAATTTGAAATGATATTTTGATGAGTTTTATTGATTGTGTCCAAAAATGGTGATTTTTGGATGTATAGATTAAGAGTTATGAATCTTACGGGAAAAGACTATTTTAAAAGTAACCGCTTATAATTCCTTGTGGTTAACTCCAAAATTGATGAAATGTTTATTGGGAGTACATGTGTATGATAGAAGTATACTCTGTAAATTTTAGAATTTTTGGACAAAAGTACAATTTTTGATAAATGTCTAAATATTCGGTGGTTTTGGCCATATGAAAAATAGTAAATGAGTTTTAAAAATTCTGAGAAAAATATATGTTCAATATGGGACTATATTATGCTAAATCCCAGAAAAGAAATATTTTTAGAACTGATTTGGTATTTTTCATGAAAATGGACTAGTTATGAGTAAATAAATTAAATATGTTATATGAAGTAAGAAAATTGGAAAATAGGATTTTATGGCTTGAGAATCCTATATATGAGGTATATGCAGATTTTTGATGAGGGTTTTGGTTATTGATGATGAAATCTTAAGAGTTGGCGTTTTATGATGATTAAATGCATTAATTAGTAAAGTGTAAACAATTTAAATAAATTGTTTATAAGCTTAAGAATATTATTCTTTCAATATCATTATACCGAAATATTGGTATGTATATTATTGTGGAATTTCTATTTTTTGTGTCGAGTTTACTATTTATGAGTTACTATTCACGATTTACTATTCATAAGTTACGAATATTACTCTTGAGATTAAAACTATATGTTGATCATATTATTTTTATCATCATATATAACATTTTTATAACCCTGATGTTGAAATTCTCTTTCACTGGAGTGTAAAGATGGGTAGATTATTGGTATGATCATGACTAGGGTTCTCTTTGGCCTGTAGTGCAAAGTTGAATTGTGACTGGTATGATCATGACCATTGAATTTATAATTGAATATCTTAAGCTTAAGTGCAAAGGTGAATTGATCAACATGGTTATAATTATTGTTTATATAAATTCTGAAATGATTATATATTTCTTTGAGATATGAATATATTTGGCTTGTAGTGCAAATATGAATTGTTGATGAATATCTTTGGCATGTAGTGCAAAGATGGCCTGTTGATGAATATCTTTGGCCTGTAGTGCAAAGATGAACTGTTGTTGAATATCTTTGGCCTGTAGTGCAAAGATGGTTTGTTGATGAATATCTTTGGCCTGTAGTGCAAAGATGGATTTGTTAGTATGATTATAAACAGGAACTGTGATTTGGTATAACCATGCTCTTTGATGTTTCAGGTAAAGACAGGTGATGAAAATATTCTTCGTCCTGGGTGCGAAGAAAAATTTATAGTCACAATTATGATTATGAGTTATTCATATGATTGTGGAAAGGAACTGTTGAGTGATGTTAAATGGATAAAACATTGTTGGTGGATTTTTAATATGGAGAAGATAATAGACTTTATAGTCTATTTGACTCTTCTAATGGATTGCTCGTTCGGCTGCAACTATGGTTGAAATTTTTATCATTTACCATATGTTCTAAATCTCTGATTTATTGTTGATGAAGGCTATTGATAATTGAATTATCTTTAGTCATGATATACTTTACTGAGCTAGTTGTGCTCGCCCTTTTGCTTCACAATTCCTTTCAGGTAATAAGAGTGTAGCTGGGTCGAGCGGGGGTAACAAGGGAATAGAACGGTGGTCATTATTTAGTAGTTATATTTGGTGAAGAAAATAGGGTGAGGCAAACCCAACGTTGGAAGGGTGTTTTGTCACTATCATACAAGATGTCTAATGACATACAACCTCGTGTCATCATAGGACAGGGTTGTGCTCATCCACTTGCTGAGTATATCTATGGGCACTACTTATATAATCTTGGTGTTTGTTTGAAGTATAATTCTCAATTAGAGACAGTGGAAATAATGATAAGTCAAGAGAAGACTCACCATTGGGAAGAATATGATAGTAATCTTCTCGTTTTTCTTTGGGGTCTATTGGGTCAACTAAGGATAATTCTGTGGCCATATGATATCTATCATAACCTAGACGCGTGGCCTCCCATGTACGAAGATTTCCTTGAGCACTTCCCAAAGATTCTAATTTCTAAAACAGTTTTTGACTATACATTTATGTAAGGTGTTATTGTGAGGTGATGTCCACGGTTGGAACATGAGTCACATTTGGTATATATTTGTATCCAAATTCACAGCATATGTGTTGTTGTATTTTGCACGACAATTGTTGTAATAAAGTTGTAGTTATTTTCTGTACCATGCATTTGACGACTCAGAATGGGTTGGGTGGAATGGACCTATTTTGGGGTCGTTACATTTGGTATCAGAGCTTAGGGATATGATCTCTGGCGGAGATCGGGGAATATAACTAGGAGGGGAGAGATGAGTAAATCCTTCGCTAGTGTGTCCTACCTAAGCTTATTTGTTGGTCAGTCATAATATCGGGATATTATGTGATATGTTGATTTGTTAAATTAACCCTTGTTTTGAAGCTGTATTCTAGAATGATATTTGAAATACAGGAGATGAGCAATGGAGAAATTATGATGGCTGGGAAGATGGAATCTAAAATGAAAGGAAGGTATTCTCAATTCTTTGAAATACCAGGTACGTAAATTTCGAGGACGAAATTTCATAAGGAGGGAGATTGTAAGACCCCGAATTTTATGAAATAAAAGTATTCAATGTTTCTTATAATTACTATTTAGTAAATGGTTAAATTGATAAAAGTTTAAAGTTATGGGTGAAATGTAAATTTTTTTTCAAAATAAGCAAGTGGTTAAAAAATAATCATTGTTGTCGGGGAATATTCGTTTGGTCGTGGAATATTCTTTCTGTCGGGGAATATTCGTACGACGGCGCAGCCATTTGTGGGCCCCATAACAGAATAACTGTCGGATGAAGAAAATGACAAATTTGAGTTTTTACAAATAATGACATAGTTGTTACCGTTAACACTGTTGGAATACCCGGTGGTTAAAATACAGTAATACGCGTTATTGCACAGTAGCACACGGTATTGCATAGTATTTTTGAAATTATTGATTCTTACGTAAGAAGGCACTACTCAATAATTGTTACAGTAATTACTGTTCAATATTTTATTATTGATTCAATAATTGCTGCATTGATATTTTATATTATTGTTGTTTCAATAATTGTTGCTGCACAGTATTTTCCATTATCAGATCAATAATTCATATTATTTGAATAATATTATTAGATAACATTATTGGCAATGTCTAGAAAGTTCTGTCTAAGGAGAGGTTTGGTCATCTAATTGCGCGCCAGTAAGGAGAAATCCTTATTGGAAAGTCCCCTCTTTCCTGGGAACGGCCTGGTTGTCATAAATGTGATTCTATAATATTATTTGTGAATAATTAATTATTGATTCATATGATAAGAAAATATTTATTTTATGTGGATATAAATGAGGGATATATTTTTGTGGTTAAAAAATAAAGGAGTTAATGTTGAGATTTTTATCCGTATATTTGTCGGAATGGAGGTATTAAAAATCAGGGTTTTTGAGATATTTTGCGGGGGTTATAATTTTTAATCCGACCGTTGGATCGTGGTAATTTTTGGATATGTTATACATATATAAGTTGAGTATATGCCCACAAATTTTGAACCGTTAAAAATGAACGTATGATTTATTATGAATTTTACGAGATGACTGGTTCAGAAATTGTTGAATTTTCGGAGTTTATCATTTTGGGTGGAAAATTCTAGAATTGGTGGGCCGCACTTGTGGTTGGTGAAGAAATGTGCTGAATTATATTTCAAATGTGGTGGGTGGGAATAGTAGCAGGTAAAGCCATCAGGTTGCAGGTCAAACCTACCAAAATTTTCCTATAAATAGAGGGCTAAGTTAGAATTGAAAATCACATCAGAAAAAAGTTTTCTCTCTTTCTCTCTCTATATTATGAAGCATATTTTGTGAGTTTTTAGATACTTGGTGAGTTGCTATTCATCAGTGCAAGTTTCCTTCGGCTTTGCATTCCAGTCAGAAATACTGCACTTTTGAGGTTAGGGATAGTAAGGGATAGTAAGGGATAGTAATGGATTTTAAGGGTTGTTATGATTTTCAGTTTCGTAATTTTTCTGATCTTCAAAAATTATGGAAAAATTTGAAATGATATTTTGATGAGTTTTATTGATTGTGTCCAAAAATGGTGATTTTTGGATGTATAGATTAAGAGTTATGAATCTTACGGGAAAAGACTATTTTAAAAGTAACCGCTTATAATTCCTTGTGGTTAACTCCAAAATTGATGAAATTTTTATTGGGAGTACATGTGTATGATAGAAGTATACTCTGTAAATTTTAGAATTTTTGGACAAAAGTACAATTTTTGATAAATGTCTAAATATTCGGTGGTTTTGGCCATATGAAAAATAGTAAATGAGTTTTAAAAATTCTGAGAAAAATATATGTTCAATATGGGACTATATTATGCTAAATCCCAGAAAAGAAATATTTTTGGAACTGATTTGGTTTTTTTCATGAAAATGGACTAGTTATGAGTAAATGAATTAAATATGTTATATGAAGTAAGAAAATTGGAAAATAGGATTTTATGGCTTGAGAATCCTATATATGAGGTATATGCAGATTTTTGATGAGGATTTTGGTTATTGATGATGAAATCTTAAGAGTTGGCGTTTTATGATGATTAAATGCATTAATTAGTAAAGTGTAAACAATTTAAATAAATTGTTTAAGCTTAAGAATATTATTCTTTCAATATCATTATACCGAAATATTGGTATGTATATTATTGTGGAATTTTTATTTTTTGTGTCGAGTTTACTATTTATGAGTTACTATTCACGATTTACTATTCATGAGTTACGAATATTACTCTTGAGATTAAAACTATATGTTGATCATATTATTTTTATCATCATATATAACATTTTTATAACCCTGATGTTGAAATTCTCTTTCACTGGAGTGTAAAGATGGGTAGATTATTGGTATGATCATGACTAGGGTTCTCTTTGGCCTGTAGTGCAAAGTTGAATTGTGACTGGTATGATCATGACCATTGAATTTATAATTGAATATCTTAAGCTTAAGTGCAAAGGTGAATTGATCAACATGGTTATAATTATTGTTTATATAAATTCTGAAATGATTATATATTTCTTTGAGATATGAATATATTTGGCTTGTAGTGCAAATATGAATTGTTGATGAATATCTTTGGCATGTAGTGCAAAGATGGTCTGTTGATGAATATCTTTGGCCTGTAGTGCAAAGATGAACTGTTGTTGAATATCTTTGGCCTGTAGTGCAAAGATGGTTTGTTGATGAATATCTTTGGCCCGTAGTGCAAAGATGGATTTGTTAGTATGATTATAAACAGGAACTGTGATTTGGTATAACCATGCTCTTTGATGTTTCAGGTAAAGACAGGTGATGAAAATATTCTTCGTCCTGGGTGCGAAGAAAAATTTATAGTCACAATTATGATTATGAGTTATTCATATGATTGTGGAAAGGAACTGTTGAGTGATGTTAAATGGATAAAACATTGTTGGTGGATTTTTAATATGGAGAAGATAATAGACTTTAGAGTCTATTTGACTCTTCTAATGGATTGCTCGTTCGGCTGCAACTATGGTTGAAATTTTTATCATTTACCATATGTTCTAAATCTCTGATTTATTGTTGATGAAGGCTATTGATAATTGAATTATCTTTAGTCATGATATACTTTACTGAGCTAGTTGTGCTCACCATTTTGCTTCACAATTCCTTTCAGGTAATAAGAGTGTAGCTGGGTCGAGCGGGGGTAACAAGGGAATAGAACGGTGGTCATTATTTAGTAGTTATATTTGGTGAAGAAAATAGGGTGAGGCGAACCCAACGTTGGAAGGGTGTTTTGTCACTATCATACAAGATGTCTAATGACATACAACCTCGTGTCATCATAGGACAGGGTTGTGCTCATCCACTTGCTGAGTATATCTATGGGCACTACCTATATAATCTTGGTGTTTGTTTGAAGTATAATTCTCAATTAGAGACAGTGGAGATAATGATAAGTCAAGAGAAGACTCACCATTGGGAAGAATATGATAGTAATCTTCTCGTTTTTCTTTGGGGTCTATTGGGTCAACTAAGGATAATTCTGTGGCCATATGATATCTATCATAACCTAGACGCGTGGCCTCCCATGTACGAAGGTTTCCTTGAGCACTTCCCAAATATTCTAATTTCTACAACAGTTTTTGACTATACCTTTATGTAAGGTGTTATTGTGAGGTGATGTCCACGGTTGGAACATGAGTCACATTTGGTATATATTTGTATCCAAATTCACAGCATATGTGTTGTTGTATTTTGCACGACAATTGTTGTAATAAAGTTGTAGTTGTTTTCTATACCATGCATTTGACGACTCAGAATGGGTTGGGTGGAATGGACCTATTTTGGGGTCGTTACACTACACATACCATATGCATTGATAATACACATTAGCTACACTAACATTACCTTTATGAGTTCCTTTATTACTCTTAGTATAGCTACTAACTAAGTTTAAGTTTAAACAACAGCACATCTTTCATGAACATTATTTTTTTTTAGCTTTATTACAACTACCTAAATGATCATGCCATTGCACCACATGTACATTCACAACTTGATACAATATCCTAATACATGTCCAACATGTTATCATTAAGTTATACTAATACCCAAAGGGTTGCACTTGCATTCGTGCATCCCGACGCCCTCCGATTGGCTCCAAATACACAACAGTCCTAACGATGGCAATTTTTACTACTGTTAAAGACCTCAAATTAAAAAACTTAAAGAATGAACGTTGTAGGTCTACTCGTCCTCTTTCCGAATCATCTTGAATTACCTAAATCGGAGTTCGTATGAAAAAGTTATGGCCATTTTACTACAGGAGGTCAAAACTGCCCAACTAGGCCACTTTTCCGGCGCCGGGGCGCGGAACAGTGGCGCTGGGGCGCGAGCTACGGCGCTGGGGCACGAGCATCAGCGCTGGGGCACGAGCTACGGCGCTGGGGCGCGAGCTTCAGCGCTGGGGCGCGAGCATCAGCGCTGGGGCGCGAACCTTGGCGCCAGGGCGTGAATTTTGACGCTGGGGCGCCGAAACTCACAGAAACCAACCACGAACAACTAAATTTTCTGTCTATAACTTCAATTCCAACACTAATTGACATGAATAACTAATACAAATTACACATAAACTTCACCGAGCATACAAATACTAAATTAACACAACTTAAACCATAATTTTAGAAAATTAAATACTAGAATAACATATTTTAAAACCCAAAAACTCCATTTTTGATATTTTTCATAAAAATCAACATTGTGATTTTGTTATTCAACCAAAACAGAAATTTCAAAGCATCATAATTATGTTTTTACATCCTCTAACAATTCTAACAATCAATTTATCCATTTAATAACAATTAAAACCTTAACTTCTATTTTAAAATAGCCATATTCATACATATTGTCATATGAACACTCTGTAATATATTTTCTTCTACAAAACACATATATGCATGAACTAATTTCTCTATAATCATATATAAGTTCATAGAACAACCATATAATCAATAATCATGCCAAACTATATACATAACAACAATTTATCTTTTATAAAATTTTCACAGAGACTTTTTGGGAAGAAAAAATAAACTTTTAGAGCTTACAAAAGAAAAGATGGCCTACCTTGGATTATGAAGAAGATGATACTCTACTCTTTGATTATCAAGCCTTTTCTCCAAAACCTGAAAAACAACTCTCAATTCTCTCAAAATCCTCTCAAACCTTTCTCTGTGTTCTTCTTCTTCTCCATTTTCCTTCTTCTGAACTCTTTTCTCTCTCTAACATACGTACTAAAATATAACGTATATAATTATAATTATAATAATTGTATATTATAAATATAAGATATATAACTGGCATCAGTTAAAGGTTTTGAAAATCAAAAGCCATAAGGCTTGTTTGGTTAGTCTAAATAAAATAACTCATTAATCTTTATGCCTTGTTGGGTAAAACTCAATTAGATAAAGAGTTATTATGCCATAAGACATGTTTGGTAAAACCACATTAAACTCTTTTAATTTATTTTGGTAACTCCTATATAGCAAGGTTATTAGTCACACCTTTATTAAATTAATAAATCAATTAAACATTAATCTATTAAATTACTTTAACACATAAACAATTATAATTCTTTTTACAATTATAATTTCATTTAATCAACTAATATTTCAAACTACAATTTCTCATTTAAATATTATTATTTATTTAAAATCATTATAAGCTCTCTAGCTTATTAAATTAAACTCCATTATTATAAAATCTCATAATAATTAATTTATTTAGCTCCTTAATTATTTACTCAACAAATAATTAATTAAATCACATCAACTCAAATTGCCATATAATTCAATAAATATTTAATATTGCCAATAAATATTTAATATTTAATATTTAATTATTTATTCAACAAATAATTAAATAAACCACATCACTCAAATTGAACAATTATTTATTCAGCAATAACATATCCAATAAATATTTATATAAATCAATAAATATTTATAACTTACATTTTAAAAAAATATGGAATGTTACATCATTCCCCTCTTAAAAGGATTCTGTCCTCAGAATCACAACTCAAACAACACATTCGCTACATTCTTCCCTACTTGCAAAGATTCTGTCCTCAGAATCGAAGACACAGATTAAACAAATAACTCAGGGTATTCTTTCAACATTTTCTCTTCGAGTTCCCACGTTGCTTCTTCAGCGTTGTGGTTTCTCCATATCACCTTCACAGAAGGTATCACTTTATTCCTGAGCACTTGTTCTTTCCTGTCGATAATCTGGATAGGAACCTCTTCATAAGACAAATCTTTCTCGAACTGCAACAGTTCGTACTCGATTACGTGCTTGTAATCGGGTTTATATGGTCGTAACACCGAAATGTGAAAAATATTATGAATATTTTCCAACTCTGGAGGTAGAGCTACCTCATAAGCTACCTCTCCAACTTTTCGCAGTACTTCAAAGGGTCCAATAAACCTCGGGCTTAGTTTTCCCTTCTTACCGAAACGAATTTTCCCCTTCCAAGGAGAAACTTTTAGGAATACATAGCTTCCTATGTCAAATGCACGAATGTTGGTCAGCATACTTCTTCTGTCGGTCTTGAGCTGCTACCAATCTTATCCTGATGAGTTTGATAACCTCAGCAGTTTGTTGCACTAATTCTGGTCCTAACAATTGACGTTCACCAACTTCATCCCAGTACAGTGGAGTTCTGCACTTTCTGCCGTATAACGCTTCGTAAGGCGGCATGCCGATGCTTGCGTGATAACTATTATTGTAGGCAAATTTCACCAACGGTAATTTCTCTTCCCAGCTTCCTTTGAAATCCATGACGCATGCTCTCAACATATCTTCTAATGTCTGGATCGTTCGTTCGCTTTGGCCATCTGTTTGCGGATGATATGCCGTACTCATTTACAACTGTGTTCCCATACATTCTTGTAGTCTCTTCCAGAAGTTTGATGTGAACCTCGGATCTCTGTCTGACACAATTGACACTGGAACTCCATGTCTTGCAACGATCTCTTTAATATATAGTTTTGCCAGCTGATCAAGATTGAATCTAATCTTTATTGGCAAAAAGTGTGCTGATTTTGTCAGTCTGTCTACTATTACCCAAATCGCATCGTATCCTTTCTGAGTAGTTGGAAGACCCACCACAAAATCCATCGTGATATGCTCCCATTTCCATTCTGGTATTTCCAACGGTTGAAGCAATCTGCTGGGTCTTTGATGTTCGGCTTTTACTCTCTGACATGTTAAGCACTTCGCTACACATTCTGTGACGTCCCTTTTCATATTTGGCCACCAAAAATGTCGGCGCAAGTCTTGATACATTTTCGTGCTCCCTGGATGAATTGAATATTTTGAGCTATGAGCTTCGATCAAAATTTCTTCTTTCAGTTCTAGTGCTGCTGGAACCCAGATCCTTCCTTTAAACTGTAGTAACCCTTCGGTGTCGATCTTGTATTTTACATCACCGCCTTCAATCAAATTCTCTTTGATTTTCGTACACTCTTCGTCTTGTAGTTGGGCACTCTTCACTTTGTCCATTAAAGTTGGACCAGCTTCTATCTGAAATAATTGTTCGTCAGATTCCTTTGGAAATTTGATCTCCAACTCCAGTTTTGTCATTGCTGAAATGAGCTCCTCCTGAGTTGTAATCAGCATCAACTTCTCCCTACCTTTCCTGCTTAAAGCATCAGCTACCACATTCGCTTTGCCCGGATGATAAAAGATCTCACAATCGTAATCTTTTATCAGTTCCATCCACCTTCTCTGACGCAGGTTCAAATCTTTCTGAGTGAAAATATACTTCAGACTTTTGTGGTCTGTGTAGATCTCACATTTCTCTCCATACAAATAATGTCTCCATATCTTGAGAGCAAATACCACTGCAGCCAATTCTAAATCATGAGTCGGGTAACCTTTCTCGTAATCCTTCAGTTGTCTTGATGCATAGGCAATAACTTTGTCGTTCTGCATAAGAACACAACCTAACCCTTTGTGTGAGGCATCACTATATACCACAAAATTTTCTGTATTATCTAGCAGGGTTAACACAGGTGCCATACTTAGCTTCTTCTTCAAATCTTGGAAGCTCTCTTCACATTTCTCCGTCCACACGAATTTCACAGCTTTTCGTGTCAAATTTGTTAACGGAGTGGCTATCTTAGAAAAATCTTGTATAAATCTTCTATAATAACCGGCCAGCCCCAAGAAACTCCTCACCTCCGAAGGTGTTCTTGGTTGTTCCCAATTGATTACAGCTTCCACTTTCGATGGATCTACTGAAATCCCATATTTGTCAATCACATGACCCAAAAATTGTACACGGTCGAGCCAAAATTCACACTTAGTGAATTTCGCGTACAACTTTTCCTTTCTTAGTGTCTCCAATGTCAGACGTAAATGTTCCACGTGTTCTTCTTGAGTTTTGGAATACACCAGAATGTCGTCGATAAACACCACTACGAACTTGTCTAAAAATGGTTTAAATACCCTGTTCATCAAATCCATGAACGCGGCAGGGGCATTTGTTAAACCAAAAGACATCACCAGAAACTCGTAATGTCCATACCGAGTTCTGAATGTCGTTCGTGGTATATCCTCCTTCTTCACTTTCAACTGGTGATACCCACTTCTCAAATCAATTTTCGAAAAGTATTTAGCACCCTTCAACTGGTCAAACAAGTCATCTATTCTTGGCAACGGGTATTTGTTTTTAATAGTGACTTTGTTTAACTCCCTGTAATCAATGCAAAGACGCATTGACCTGTCCTTCTTCTTCACGAATAAAACTGGCGCTCCCCACGGCGATACACTTGGTTGAATATACTTCTTGTCTAGCAGTTCTTGCAACTGTACCATCAGTTCCTTCATTTCTACCAGAGCCATTCTGTACGGAGCCTTTGATATCGGTGCTGTTCCCGGCACTAAGTCGATCACGAATTCAATTTCTCTGTCCGGCGGAAGTCCTGGCAAATCTTCTGGAAACACGTCTTCGAATTCTCTCACTACCGGTATTTCTTCTAATTTCACACCTTTCTTCTGAGTATCGACTATGTAAGCTAAATAGCCCACACAACCTTGACTCAACAACTTCTTGGCCTGCATAGTCGTCAGACATTTCATTTGTCTTGGCGATTTGCTACCATAAAATACTACCTTTGACGGAGTCATAAGGTTTACACACTTCTTTTGGCAGTCAATTACTGCTCCATAATTGAACAACCAATCCATTCCCAAAATTACATCAAATTCCCCGAGTCTAATCGGAATCAAATCTACTAACAAGATATTCCTCTTAATGTTTACCCTACAGTTCTTGTAAACGAACCTAACAGGGATTATTTCCTTATTCGCAATTTCTATGTTCAAAGGAAAATTCAGTTCTTCTCTAGGCAATTCTAACCTCTTGTCAAATTCATCAGATATAAACGAGCAAGTAGCACCCGAATCAAATAATACATATGCATTAATATCATTTATTGGGATAATACCTGACACCACATCTTTTGATTGCACAGCATCTTGCACAGTCATGTTGAAGGTTCTGGCTGTGGGTTTGTTTGATGCTGCAGGCCCTATAATGGCCCATGTACTTCCATTGTTACCTCCATTGCTTCTGGTTGTCCCTCCCTCCTTCTTCTTAGGGCATTCACGAGCAAAATGATCCTTGGATCCGCACGTGAAGGACGCCTTCTTCTTTGGTTGAGTGCAATTTGGGGCGATGTGACCCTCCTGGCCACAATTGTAGCAAACTCGTTTCCCCATCAAGCACGCACCCTTGTGAAATTTCCCGCATGTCGCACATGCTTCAAACTTTTTGTTTTGCTGGTTACCCTGCTGGTTTCCAGCTCCCCCGTTCCCATTCCACTTCCTCTTCAAGCTGTTGTTGTTGCTGTTGTTGTTGTTATTTCCACTGCTGCCACCTCCATTCTTCATTTCATTCTCATTCTTCTTCTTCTTTTGTTCCTGGTTGAATTTGGTCACCGCCTCTCCTCCACCTTCAGCGAGTATTGCTTTCTCTATTACTGCTGCAAATGTCTTCAACTAGAATAGGGAAACCCTACTGTACAGCCAGGGCTTCAGTCCCTGTTCAAACCTCTTCGCTTTGCGTTCGTCTGTGCTAACCTGATATGGCGCAAACCTCGCCAACTCATTGAATTTTGCGGCATACTCGGATACCGTCATCGTCCCTTGCTTCAGCTCCATAAACTGTACTTCCAGCTGACTCTTTGAACTCTCCGGGAAATAGGTCTCGAAGAACAGTTCCTTGAACCTATCCCAGTTCATCACTCCTGGCCCTTCCCGAGTTTTATTGGCTTGCCACCAATAACTAGCTTCCGCTTTCAACATGAAAGTTGCGAAAGCAGTCTTCTGCTCATCCCCTACCCTAGCGACATCGAACACCTTCTCTATTTCCATAATCCAGGTTTGTGCCTCGACCGGATTCATTGACCCACGAAATTCAGGTGGTCCGACCGCCTTAAACTCCTTAAACGTTGTGCCTTGGTTTTGAGGTTGATTCTGCAACGCTCCTGTCAATAGTGCCACTAGTTGTTGAACGGAATTCGCATCAACATTGTTGTTAGCTTCTTCGGTGGTTCTCTGTCGTGTTGGTTGACGTCTGGGAGGCATTTTCTGTTAAAGAAAACATCTATTAGACCATTACTCAACTCCTTTAAGTATTTCTAATTAATTGGCCTCTACAAAAGAAATAACCACATAGCACATAACACTTTGAGTAAAATAATAACTTTTATTTATTCATAAACTTTTTTTTTTTTTTGAAAACATAACACAATAGCATCTCTGCTATCTACATTACTTTCCTGAACTACAAAAGTTTCAGGACAACGCCATTATTATCCTATCCCATGGTTACTTAACACTAGGGATTTACACATTATTTAATACATATTATGTGCATTACAGGCACACTTTCTACGATGATCTATTAAGATACTTCTTAGCCCTATCACGTTCTTCCTCCATGACTCGAAACATCGTTCTTCGATCTAACACAAATGATGGCAGCGTCTCGAACTGAATCGGATATCCCATAACTCGATCTTGAGCTCGATTAATTGCGGTGTCGAATACTTTGTCCATTTCTTCCATCTTCATCCTCTTTGCCTGTGAACTCCTTACTGCTCTTCAAGTTTGTTGATAAGCTTCTTCGTATGCATCTTCAGCTCTTGCCCTCTTAGCCGCTTCTTCTCTCAGCCTGCTCTTCAGTTCAGCAACCATCTCGATCAATTGTTCCTTCTCTCCTTCAGTCTGTGTTAGTTTCTCCTCGGCGTTTGTCAGTCGTTCATCACGATCCTGGATCACGCCGTCTTTTTGTGCCATTGCAGCCTGTTGTTCAGCTACTATCTCCTGTAACTCCTCAACTATATCCTGAAGTTCCACGTTACGGTCATGCACCTCATCGTATACACGTCCAGCAATCGAGCTGAGCGGAATCCTTTCCTCCTCATCCTCATCATCCTCATCCTCCTGTGGTAACTCCACGGGATCCTCCTCATCCGTCTCCACATCATCATCCTCATCTTCAACCACTGTGACCAACGGGACTGACTCCCGTGGCAGTAGTTGTTCCCAAACTATCTGAATGTCGCGAGGTTCCTCCTCTATAGGCATTTGAGGTCCCTCCTCCCTAGTCTGACTAGATTCTCCGACATTAGTCATCCTGACAACAAAATTTTAAAGTTTTAGTTATTAATCATTCTACTTGACACTCGCGAGCACATAAGTTATAAACACATAAGCACATAAGTGTTTTATTACTTCTTTCTTAAAACTCGATAAGAGTTAACTCCACTATCTTTTCAAAAGGTTACTTCCTAAGGCTTTTTCCCCCACCTAAGGTTCATAACCTAAAGCTTTGATACCAACCTGTGACACCCCCAAATCCTGGTACTTCATTTCCTCAAGATTTGGTGTTCACGTAATCAAAACATTCATTATTAACTACCCAATTGATAAAATTGAATAAATAAAACCTGCCCATACAGGATTAAACTTAAATAAAAATCTCCCAGGTTATCTAACCTTTACAAACAATCATTCAAATGCGAAAAATTAAGTAACTTCATTACAATCTTTAAACAAATCTGAAAATAAACTATTCAATCTATTACAGGTCTTCAGCATTGTTTCATCTTTCCCTTCCCTTTACTGGTGCTAGGTACATCACCAGTTTCAACCTTAGCTGTAAGAAATTTTACAGGCAAAAGTGAGCAAACAAGGCCCACTTGAAATAACAATAAGTAAATCAGTTAACTTTACATCATGTACCAACATTAGGTTTAATAGAACTGAACGATAAATTCTATTACTTTTTTTAAAAACTTTAATCAATTACTGAGGGTCTAATGACCACGAATCATGTCCACAGTTATAAGTAATTTTTCAACTTAAACTTTAACAGTCATAAGACTATAAGGACTTCACGTACTTAGGGGGATCAACCCTTCGTACAATGTATTGTGCACAATCATTTCAACGCTAAGCGTAACCTCTTATAAAAGAGTTGTTCTTCTCAGTATTTAGAATACAAGTCCGTACCAAAGTGAGTTTGGTTTGGATACATCATGGGGTAATTTAGAATTCAACGGTAATCAACTAAGGGTTAGTTGATTACAAACAACATAACTGTATACTATGGAATAATCATAGTTGAATTGATATTTATAAACTAACATCATGCTTTAGGAATAATTTAATAGCATAATCATGGAATAATCATAACATGCATCCTCATAAACCAATAGATACACGAGCTTAATCAACAATAAATAATCTAACTCTACGAAAGTGTAAAGTTAGCAATTTGTACAATTGAAATGGAATTAAAGCGATAATGTGTTTAACGAATTCAAACTTGCACAATGAAGTTTTGAGTTAGAGAACTTGCATAAGTATAACATAACAGTAAAAAGTAACCTTGCTGAATAATAAAGTAGAAAAGGTTAGGGAACTTGCCTCGCGTGTAGGTTAAACAATTACTATTCACGTTCACCCCAAGTCCTACACATACCATATGCATTGATAATACACATTAGCTACACTAACATTACCTTTATGAGTTCCTTTATTACTCTTAGTATAGCTACTAACTAAGTTTAAGTTTAAACAACAGCACATCTTTCATGAACATTATTTTTTTTAGCTTTATTACAACTACCTAAATGATCATGCCATTGCACCACATGTACATTCATAACTTGATACAACATCCTAATACATGTCCAACATGTTATCATTAAGTTATACTAATACCCAAAGGGTTGCACTTGCATTCGTGCATCCCAACGCCCTCCGATTGGCTCCAAATACACAATAGTCCTAACGATGGCCATTTTTACTACTGTTAAAGACCTCAAATTAAAAAACTTAAAGAATGAACGTTGTAGGTCTACTCGTCCTCTTTCCGAATCATCTTGAATTACCTAAATCGGAGTCCGTATGAAAACGTTATGGCCATTTTACTACAGGAGGTCAAAACAGCCCAACTAGGCCACTTTTCCGGCGCCGGGGCGCGGAACAGTGACGCTGGGGCGCGAGCTACGGCGCTGGGGCGCGAGCATCAGCGCTGGGGTGCGAGCTACGGCGCTGGGGCGCGAGCTTCAGCGCTGGGGCGCGAGCTACGGCGCTGGGGCGCGAGCTTCAGCGCTGGGGCGCGAGCATCAGCGCTGGGGCGCGAACCTTGGCGCCAAGGCGTGAATTTTGATGCTGGGGCGCCGAAACTCACAGAAAACCAACCACGAACAACTAAATTTTCTGTCTATAACTTCAATTCCAACACTAATTGACATGAATAACTAATACAAATTACACATAAACTTCACCGAGCATACAAATGCTAAATTAACACAACTTAAACCATAATTTTAGAAAATTAAATACTAGAATAACATATTTTAAAACCCAAAAACTCCATTTTTGATATTTTTCATAAAAATCAACACTGTGATTTTGTTATTCAACCAAAACAGAAATTTCAAAGCATCATAATTATGTTTTTACATCCTCTAACAATTCTAACAATCAATTTATCCATTTAACAACAATTAAAACCTTAACTTCTATTTTAAAATAGTCATATTCATACATATTGTCATATGAACACTCTGTAATATATTTTCTTCCACAAAACACATATATGCATGAACTAATTCTCTATAATCATATATAAGTTCATAGAACAACCATATAATCAATAATCATGCCAAACTATATACATAACAACAATTTATCTTTTATAAAATTTTCACAGAGACTTTTTGGGAAGAAAAAAAAAACTTTTAGAGCTTACAAAAGAAAAGATGGCTTACCTTGGATTATGAAGAAGATGATACTCTACTCTTTGATTATCAAGCCTTTTCTCCAAAACCTAAAAAACAACTCTCAATTCTCTCAAAATCCTCTCAAACCTTTCTCTGTGTTCTTCTTCTTCTCTATTTTCCTTCTTCTGAACTCTTTTCTCTCTCTAACATACGTACTAAAATATAACCTGTATAATTATAATTATAATAATTGTATATTATAATATAAGATATATAACTGACATCAGTTAAAGGTTTTGAAAATCAAAAGCCATAAGGCTTGTTTGGTTAGTCTAAATAAAATAACTCATTAATCTTTATGCCTTGTTTGGTAAAACTCAATTAGATAAAGAGTTATTATGCCATAAGACATGTTTGGTAAAACCACATTAAACTCTTTTAATTTATTTTGGTAACTCCTATATAGCAAGGTTATTAGTCACACCTTTATTAAATTAATAAATCAATTAAACATTAATCTATTAAATTACTTTCACACATAAACAATTGTAATTCTTTTTACAATTATAATTTCATTTAATCAACTAATATTTCAAACTACAATTTCTCATTTAAATATTATTATTTATTTAAAATCATTATAAGCTCTCTAACTTATTAAATTAAACTCCATTATTATAAAATCTCATAATAATTAATTTATTTAGCTCCTTAATTATTTACTCAACAAATAATTAATTAAATCACATCAACTCAAATTGCCATATAATTCAATAAATATTTAATATTGCCAATAAATATTTAATATTTAATATTTAATTATTTATTCAACAAATAATTAAATAAACCACATCACTCAAATTGAACAATTATTTATTCAGCAATAACATATCCAATAAATATTTATATAAATCAATAAATATTTATAATTTATATTTAAAAAAAATATGGAATGTTACAGACACCTTCGGAGGTGAGGAGTTTCTTGGGGCTGGCTGGTTATTATAGAAGATTTATTCAAGATTTTTCCAAGATAGCCACTCCGTTAACAAATTTAACACGAAAAGCTGTGAAATTCGTTTGGATGGAAAAGTGTGAAGAGAGCTTCCAAGATTTGAAGAAGAAGCTAAGTGTGGCACCTTTGTTAACCCTGCCGGATAATACAAGAAATTTTGTGGTGTATAGTGATGCCTCACACAAATGATTGGGTTGTGTTCTTATGCAAAACGGCAAAGTTATTGCATACGCATCAAGACAACTGAACGATTATGAGAAAGGTTATCCGACTCATGATTTAGAATTGGCTGCGGTGGTATTTGCTCTCAATATATGGAGACACTATCTGTTTGGAGAGAAATGTGAAATCTACACAGACCATAAAAGTCTGAAGTATATTTTCAATCAGAATGACCTGAACATGCGTCAGAGGAGATGGATGGAATTGATAAAGGATTACGATTGTGAGATCTTTTATCATCCGGGCAAAGCGAATGTGGTTGCATATGCTTTAAGTAGGAAAGGTCGGGAGAAATTAATGCTGATAACAACTCAAGAGGAGCTCATTTCAGCAATGATAAAGTTAGAACTGGAAATCAAATTTCCACAGGAATCCGACGAACGACTATTTCAGTTAGAAGCAGGTCCAACTTTACTAGACAAGGTGAAAAATGCTCAGTTACAAGATGAAGAATGTGGAAGATAAAAGACAATATGGTTGATAATAGCAATACGAAATACAAGGTCGATACCGAAGGATTACTACGGTACGAGGGAAGAATCTGGGTTCCAGCAACACCAGAACTAAAAAATGAAATCCTGACCGAAGCTTATAGCTCAAGATATTCAATTCATCTAGGAAGCACGAAGATGTATCAAGATTTACGCCGACATTTTTGGTGGCCGAATATGAAAAGGGATGTTGCAGAATGCGTGGCTAAATGTTTGACATGTCAAAGAGTAAAAGTCGAACATCAAAGACCCAGCGGATTACTTCAACCGTTGGAAATACCAGAATGGAAATGGGAGCATATCATGATAGATTTTGTGGTGGGTCTTCCAGCCACTCAAAGAGGATGCGATGCAATTTGGGTGATAGTGGACAGACTGACAAAATTAGCGCACTTTTTACCAATAAAGATTAGGTTCAATCTTGATCATTTGGCAAGATTGTACATCAAAGAGATCGTTTCGAGACATGGAGTGCCAGTGTCAATTGTGTCTGATAGAGACCCGCGATTCACGTCAAACTTCTGGAAGAGACTACAAGAATGTATAGGAACTCAATTGCGAATGAGTACGGCTTATCATCCACAAACAGATGGCCAAAGCGAACGAACGATCCAGACATTGGAAGATATGCTGAGAGCATGTGTCATGGATTTCAAAGGAAGCTGGGAAGAACAAACGTTATAGAATTGTATCAAAATGTTATAGAATCACGGTGTATCAGAATGTTACCAAAAATCTCTTGAAAAACCATGCTTGTATAATTAGTTAGAGAATTGTGATAATATGTGTAATTTTAACTGTTATCACTAGCATGTGTGTGTGTGTGTGTGTGTATATATATATATATATATATATATATATATATATATATATATATATATGATTGTATGCTAATTAAAGGCTAAAGGAAGAAATTAGTTTTACAGTGAGTATATATGCACGTATATGATTTGTAGAGATATCAAAAATTAATATACGCTAATTGTGAAATTGAGAAATTTAACTGAGAACGGGTATTTGGTTATGAATGTAAAATCACGTAGTACAAAGAAATCAATGTTCTTGCTACCAGTAGAATTTTAGTTCACTGTGTCAAGAAATATGTTAACAATGGAGTTTTTGTTTTTAAAAGAGTGTTTTCAAAGAATTAGTTCTCTGCTATTGTTCAGAAAGATCGTGCATTTAACGTAGGAAGCAACATTGTTGACACAACTAAACAACAATAGCAACATTGTTGACACAACTAAACAAGTTAATTAGAAAATACTTAAAGAAGTTGGGTAATAGTCTAATAGATGTTTTTCTTTATTAGATGTTTTTTTTCTAACAGAAAAACATCTATCAGACTAATACTCAACTTCTTTAAGTATTTTCTAATTAACTTGTCTCCAAAAAAATAAAAAATAAAAAAATAACCACATAACGTTTGCTCTCAGCATATCTTCCAATGTCTGGATCGTTCGTTCGCTTTGGCCATCTATTTGTGGATGATAAGCCGTACTCATTCGCAATTGAGTTCCCATGAATTCTTGTAGTCTCTTCCAGAAGTTTGGCGTGAGTCACGGGTCTCTATCAGACACAATTGACACTGGCACTCCATGTCTCGAAACGATCTATTTGATGTGCAATCTTGCTAAATGATCAAGATTGAACCTAATCTTTATTGGTAAAAAGTGCGCTGATTTTGTCAGTCTGTCCACTATCACCCAAATTGCATCGCATCCTCTCTGGGTAGCTGGAAGACCCACCATAAAATCCATCGTGATATGCTCCCATTTCCATTCCGGTATTTCCAACGGTTGAAGTAATCCGCTGGGTCTTTGATGTTCGGCTTTTACTCTTTGACATGTCAAACATTTAGCCACGCATTCTGCAACATCCCTTTTCATATTCGGCCACCAAAAATGTTGGCGTAAATCTTGATACATCTTCGTGCTTCCTGGATGAATCGAATATCTTGAGCTATGAGCTTCGGTCAAGATTTCATTTTTCAGTCCTGGTGTTGCTGGAACCCTGATTCTTCCCTCGTACCGTAGTAATCCTTCGGTATCGACCTTGTATTTCGTATTGCTACTATCAACCATACTCTCTTTTATCTTTCCACATTCTTCATCTTGTAATTTAGCATTTTTCACCTTGTCCAGTAAAGTTGGACTTGCTTCTAGCTGAAATAGTCTTTCGTCGGATTCCTGTGGAAATTTAATTTCCAGTTCTAACTTTGTCATTGCTGAAATGAGCTCCTCCTAAGTTGTTATCAGCCTTAATTTCTCCCGACCTTTCCTACTTAAAGCATCTGCAACCACATTCGCTTTGCCCGGATGATAAAAGATCTCACAATCGTAATCCTTTATCAATTCCATCCATCTCCTCTGACTTATGTTCAGGTCCTTCTGATTGAAAATATACTTCAGACTTTTGTGGTCTGTGTAGATCTCACATTTCTCTCCATACAGATAATGTCTCCATATCTTGAGAGCAAATACCACTGCAGCCAATTCTAAATCATGAGTCGGATAACCTTTCTCATAATCCTTTAGTTGTCTTGATGCATAGGCAATAAATTTGTCGTTTTGCATAAGAACACAACCCAATCCTTTGTGTGAGGCATCACTATACACCACAAAAATTCATGTATTATCCGGCAGGGTTAACACAGGTGTCATACGTAGCTTCTTCTTCAAATCTTGGAAGCTCTCTTCACACTTTTCCGTCCAAACGAATTTCACAGCTTTCCGTGTTAAATTTGTTAACGGAGTGGCTATCTTGGAAAAATCTTGAATAAATCTTCTATAATAACCAGCCAGCCCCAAGAAACTCCTCACTTCCGAAGGTGTCCTTGGTTGTTCCCAATTGATCACAGCTTCCACTTTCGATGGATCTACTGAAATCCCATCTTTGTCAATTACACAACCCAAAAATTATACACGATCGAGCCAAAATTCACACTTAGAGAATTTCGCGTACAACTTTTCCTTTCTTAGTGTCTCCAATATCAGACGTAAATGTTTCATGTGTTCTTCTTGAGTTTTGGAATACACCAGAATGTCGTCGATAAACACCACTACGAACTTGTCTAAGAATGGTTTAAATACCCTGTTCATCAAATCCATGAACGCGGCATGGGCATTTGTTAAACCAAAAGACATCACCAGAAACTCGTAATGTCCGTACCGAGTTCTGAATGTCGTTCTAGGTATATCCTCCTTTATTACCTTCAATTGGTGATACCCACTTTTCAAATCTATTTTCGAGAAGTATTTAGCACCCTTCAACTGATCAAACAATTCATCTATTCCAGGTAACGGATACCTATTCTTAATAGTGACTTTGTTTAACTCCCTATAATCAATGCAAAGACGCATTGATCAGTCCTTCTTCTTCACAAATAATGTCAGCGCTCCCCATGGTGACACACTTGGTTGAATATACTTCTTGTCCAGTAGTTCTTGCAGTTTCACCATGAGTTCCTTCATTTCTACCGGAGCCATTCTGTACGGGGCCTTTGATATCGGTGCAGTTCCTGGCACTAAATCGATTACGAACTCAATCTCTCTATCAGGCGGTAGTCCTGGCAAATCCTCCAGAAATACATCTACGAATTCTCTAACCACTGGTATCTCTTCCAGTTTCACACCCTTCTTCTGAGTATCGACAATGTAAGCCAAATAACCCACACAACCTTGACTCAACAACTTCTTGGCCTGCATAATCGTCTGACATTTCATTTGTCTAGGCGATTTGCTACCATGGAAAACTACCTTTGACGGAGACATAAGGTTTACACACTTCTTGTGACAATCAATTACTGCTCCATATTTGAACAGCCAATCCATTCCCAAAATTACATCAAATTCCCTGAGTCTAATCGAAATTAAATCTACCATCAGGATATTCCCTTTAATGTTCACTCTACAGTCCTTGTATACAAACTTAACAGGAATCACTTCCCTATTCGCAATTTCTATGTTCAAAGGGAAATTCAGTTCTTCCCTAGGCAATTCTAACCTCTTAGTAAATTCATCAGATATAAACGAACAAGTAGCACCCGAATCAAATAATACATAAGCATTAATATCGTTGATTGGGATAATACCTGACACCACATCTTTTGATTGCACAGTCATGCTGAAAGTTCTAGTTGTGGGTTTGTTTGACGCTGTAGATCCAGCAATGGCCCAAGTACCTCCACTGTTGTTTCCTTTACTTTTTATTGTTTCTCCGACCTTCTTGTGAGGGCATTCACGAGCAAAATGATCCTTGGATCCACATGTGAAACAGACATTCTTCTTGGTTTGGGTGCAATTTGAGGCGATGTGACCCTCTTGGCCACAGTTGTAACATGCACGTTTTCCCATCAAGCACACACCCTTATGAAACCTCCCGCATGTAGCACATGCTTCAAACTTCCTAAATTGTTGGTTACTCTGTCGGTTTCCAGTACCCCCATTTCCGTTCCACTTCCTCTTCAAGTTGTTGTTATTATTGCCACTTCCATTGCCTCCTCTACCATTCTTCACTTCCACCTCATTCTTCTTTTTCTTCTGCTCTTGATTGAATTTTGTCACTGCCTCGCCTCCACCTTCAGCGAGTATAGCCTTCTCCATCACTGCTGTAAACGTCTTCAACTGGAATATTGAAACCCTACTGTACAGCCAGGGCTTCAGTCCTTGTTCGAACCTCTTTGCCTTACGCTCGTCTGTGCTAACTTGATATGGCACAAACCTCGCCAATTCGTTGAATTTCACGGCATACTCAGACACCGTCATCGCTCCCTGCTTCAGTTCCAAAAACTGAACCTCTAACTGACTCTTAGAACTCTCTGGGAAGTAGGTCTCGAAGAATAACTCCTTAAACTTATCCCAAGTCATCACTCCTGGTCCTTCCCCGGTTTTATTGGCCTGCCACCAATAACTAGCTTCTGCTTACAACATGAATGTTGCAAAAGCAGTCTTCTGTTCATCCCCTACCCTAGAGACTGCAAATATCTTCTCAATCTCCATAATCCAGGTCTGTGCCTCGACCGCATTTATTGACCCACGAAATTCAGGTGGTCCGACCGCCTTAAACTCCTTAAACATTGTGCCTTGGTTTTGAGGTTGATTCTGCAACGCTCCTGTTAGTAATGTCACTAGTTATTGAACGGGATTATCCTCAACATCGTTATTGTTAGTTCTCGCATTGGTTCTCTGACGGGTTGGTTCACGTCTGGGAGGCATTTTCTGTTAGAAAAAAAAACATCTATTAGACTATTACCCAACTTCTTTAAGTATTTTCTAATTAACTTGTCTGCATAAAAAAAATAACCACATAACACTTTTGAATACCAACCTGTAGTAAAATGGCCATAACTTTTTCATACGAACTCCGATTGAGGTAATTCAAGATGATTCGGAAAGAGGACGAGTATACCTACAACTTTCGTGCTTGAAGTTTTTTAATTTGAGGTCTGTAACAGTAGTAAAAATGGCCATCTTTAGGACTATTATGTATTTAGAGCCAATCGGAGGGCGTCGGGATGCACGAATGCAAGTGCAACCCTTTGGGTATTAGTATAACTTAATGATAACTTGTTGGACAGGTAATAGGATGTTGTATCTAGTTGTTAATGTGCATGTGGTGCAATGACATGATCACTTAAGTAGTTGTAATAAAGCTAAAAAGTAATGCTCATGAAAAGATGTGATGTTGTTTAAACTTAAACTTTGTAACGAAAGTGTTGTTTGAGTTGTGATTCTAGAGACAGAATCCTTTTAAGAGTGGAATGATGTAACATTCCATATTTTTAAATGAAAGTTATAAATATTTATTTATTTATATAAATATTTATTTATTTATATAAATATTTATTGGATGTGTTTATTATTGAATAAATAATTGTTCAAATTGATTGAGTTGATTTAGTTAATTATTTATTTGCTAAATAATTAATGTGATTAGTTAATTATCTATTTGTTAAATAGTTAATGTGTTATGTGGATTGAGTTATGTGATTAAGTAATTTATTTAATAAATTGTTATTTCATAAAGAGTGGAAAAGAACTATGTTATAAAGAGTTATTAAATTAAATTAAAGTAGTTTAATTTAGTTCTTTGCCAAACAAGGCTTAAGTATTAATCTTTAATTTTTAAATGGGTTACCAAACGAAGCCTTATGGCTTTTGGATTTCTTTTAAATTAAAATTATTAATAAAATAAAACAAATATATAAATAAAGTATATTTATATTTATAAGTTATACGTTATATAAGTTATATGTTATTGGTAACTGATAGTATTTAGTAGTATTATAATGACCACATGCGTTTCTTTTATTTACGTTGGCTTATCAGTTTTAGAGTACGCATAGTTTATCAGTTGATTTTTTTTAGTTTACGCATTTGTCTAAACCTAAGCCTAAGTAAGAAAAGGGAGAGTCTGAAAGAGAGAAACAAGAGAAAGACAGGTCTTTGGATTCTTCAACTTTTGTCAGTGATTTACAAGTGTCGTTTGAACAAACTAAAGGTATGTTCTATAAACCTTATTATATATGTTTTACAGTATATAGTCTCTGTGAAATTGTAGGTCTCGATTTTCTTAAAAATCACGGTGTATCCGAATGTTACCAAAAATCTCTTGAAAAACCATGCTTGTATAATTAGTTAGAGAATTGTGATAATATGTGTAATTTTAATTGTTATCACTAGCATGTGTGTGTGTGTGTGTGTGTGTATATATATATATATATATATATATATATATATATATATATATATATGATTGTATGCTAATTACGTGTTAAAGAAAGAGGAACTTGGTTTTTACAGTTAAAAACATGTTTAAACGTATGTTTTGCAAAATAACAAAATTGGTATGTGATTATATAAATTGTGAACTACTATGAAATTGAACTATACATGTTAATATGTGAGTATACTTGTATATTAAAGGTATTAATTTGGTTATAAGTATGGAATTTTAGTTCACTGTGTCAAGAAATATATCAACAATGGAGTTTTGATTTTTAAAGGTTTGGTTTTAAAGGAAAACAATGTTTTCAAATAATTAGTTCTCTGATATTGTTGTTTAGTTGTGTAAAATTCGTACACAAATGCTTCATAACTTTTATGTGTAATTTTCATGAAGTTATACATGTTTTTGGATGTCATTGATTGTAAAAAATAAATTAGACAGTAGTTTTGCTCTGTCTTTCTGGGTTGGTTCTGTGAGTTTCGGCGCCCCAGCGTCAAAATTCAAGCCCCAGCGCCAAATTTCTTGCCCCAGCGCCAAAGTTCGCGCCCCAGCGTTGTAGCTCGCACCCCAGCGCTGGTACTCGCGCCCCGGCGCCACTGATCCGTGCCCCGGCGCCGGAAAAGTGTCCGAGTTGGGTAGTTTTGACCTCCTGTAGTAAAATGGTCATACCTTTTTCATACGAGCTCCGATTGAGGTAATTCACGATGATTCGGAAAGAGGACGAGTAGATCTACAACTTTCATGCTTTAAGTTTTTTAATTTTAGGTCTGTAACAGTAGTCAAAATGGCCATCTTTAGGACTGTTGTGTATTTAGAGCCAATCGGAGGACGTCGGGATGCACGAATGCAAGTGCAACCCTATGGGTATTAGTATAATTTAATGATAACATGTTGGACATGTATTAGGATGTTGTATCAAGTTGTTAATGTACATGTGGTGCAATGACATGATCATTTAAGTAGTTGTAATAAAATTAAAAAATAATGTTCATGAAAGATGTGATGTTGTTTAAACTTAAACTTAGTTAGTAGCTATACTAAGAGTAATAAAGGAACTCATAAAGGTAATGTTAGTCTAACTAATGTGTATTGTCAATACATATGGTATGTGTAGGACTTGGGGTGAACGTGAATAGTAAATGTTTAACCTACGCACGAGGCAAGTTTCCTAACCTTTGCTACTTTATTATTCAGCAAGGTTACTTTTCACTGTTATGTTATACTTATGCAAGTTTTCTTCACTCTAAACTTGTTATATTAGCATACAAGTACCTTTAGTTTATCGTTCAAGTTATTATTTATTGTGCATGCTTGATATTAAATTCTAAGATTTAACCTTATCTTAATGTTGTTCAAAGCAAGGTATGATAAATTATTCAATTGTTATGCTATTAGATTATTCCTAAAGCATGAACTTAGAACGAAATGTTTATTCAATATGATCATTCAATAACATAGTGTTATTATCTTGTATTCAACTAATCCTTAGTTGATGTCCATTGAACTCCAAATTACCTTGAAGTGTATCCAAACCAAACTATCTTTGGGGCGGACTTGTACTCCAAATACTGAGATGAACAACCCTATTTATAGGGGTTACGCTTAGTTTTGTACTTTGCGCTAAAATGTTTGTATACAATACATGTACGAAGGGTTGATCACCCTAAGTACCTTAAAGTCATTATGGTCGTATGACCGTAAAAGTTTAAGTTAAAAGATTACTTATAATTTTGGACAGGTTCGTGGTCATTAGACCCTCAGTGAATGTTTAAAGTATTAATAGAACTTATTGTTCTGTTCTATTGAGCCCCTGAATGGGCAAGGAATGTTTAAGATATTAATAGAACTTATTATTCAGTTCTATTGAGCCCCTGAATGGGCAGAGAATATAAAAATTATTCATTGTTATTTCAAGTGAGCCTTGTTTTCTCACTCTTGCCTGTAAAATCCTTACAGCTACAGATGGAAAGGGTGACGTACCTAGCACCAGTAAAGAAAAGAGAAAGACGAACAAGTACTGAAGACTTGTAATAGTTTTGATTGTTTGATTATCAGACTTTGGTTAAGGAATGTAATGAAGTTTATTTAAATTTTCCGCATGAATGATTGTATGTAAAGGTTAGATAAACTGGGAGATAATATTTTATGTAATTCCTGTATGGACAGGTTTATTATTCAATTTTATTTATGATTGGGTAGTTATAAATGAATGTTTTGATTACGTGAACACCAAATCTTGAGGTAATGAAGTACCGAGATTTAGGGGTGTCACATGCAACTAAACTACATATTAAAATCTGTTAGAATCCCATAATGGAGTTTAGTTCATGACTGAACCAAAAGCCATTATGGGATCAAAGCTAACCATGGCCAATAAACAAACAATTGAAAGGTGAAGGATAGAAATGATCAAACCCAATTGCTAATTATAATCCACTAGTAACGTTCAGATCCTCATATAAATCCAGCAAAATACTAATAATTATCCACAGTGATAGAAAATCCCAAGAAGAATTAGAAAAGTTTAGAGTTTAGGCTTCGTTTTATGTTGAAATCTCTCTCAGACTGTAAACCTTAGTTACTAATATGAAAAATACGTAAACTAATGAATGATACGTCTGACACCAGTCAGAATCGTTTTTAATTAATTTCAACATTTAAAATTAGAAATTAAAATGAACAGCTCAGCAGCAGCAGTCATCGCGTGCGGGCGCGTGCTGTCCCTTAGTAATTCTCGCGCGAGCACGCGACTTGCAGTGTGCCATGTCTGGTCCAGTCGGGTGGTCGCGCGGGAGCGTGTGCTGGCCTGTATAGCCGCGCAGCCGTGCGGCTTCTGCAACTTTGTGTTCTGGTTCTGTTGCTGCAACTGATTTGTTCTGCTGCTCATTCATTTGTCCATCCATGCTTAGTCTCCTGCTCCACTTGATCCTCACACCATGCGTTCGTAGCCTCATGTCATCTAATACCACCAAATTATGCCATATCTGAACTTTTACATCAAAGGGATTTCTAAGTACATGCAATGTAAAAGAAATAAAATGCAACTAAAACACACTAAAATGTACTTAAGATAAGCGTAGTTCGCGTGAATTGATATCCAATAAGTAGGTATAAAACCCACTTATCAATATTGCTCCACCAAAATGCATGTCGAAGATCACGATACATTTTGGTACTCCCAGGATTGATTGCAAATGGTGTGTTGTGCGCCTCCATCACGATCTTATACTTTAAATCAATGTCGTTAGAAACACAAAGTCTAAAGTTGACTCGTAGTATTCCTTCTTCAATGATTCTTGCTTCCGGGATAGCACCTTCTTGTACTTTATTCCTCGTACGTATCAGGTCCAGATCTATAGCTTGAGCAACTTTAACTTTATCGATTAAAGTCGATTATACTCGTATATTTGTCATCATCGTATGGGTCCCTGGAGTCTTTAACTCTATCTCCATCCTTTGCTAGTCATACAAAATGGGCCTTTGCGTTGACAATAACGCACTCGTACCTGCATATGATCTTCTACTCAATGTGTCAGCTAGCACGTTCGCTTTTTCAGGATGGTATTAAATGGTATGATCATAATCTTTCAACAGTTCAAGCCAACGCCGTTGCCGCATGTTAAGTTCCTTTTGGGTGAAGAAATATTTGAGGCTTTTATGATCCATAAAGATCTCCACTTTCTCCCAATATATGTAATGCATCCAGATCTTTAGTGCGAAAATAACGGTTGCCAACTCTAGATAATGAGTAGGATAATTCCTCTCATATTCTTTGAGTTGTCGAGAGGCATAGGCTATGACTTTCCCATGTTGCATGAGAACGCATCCTAACCCCTTGCCTGAAGCGTCACAGTAGATGAAAAATCCCTCCTAGCCAGATGGTATTGTCAGAATAGGTGCTGAAATGAGTCTCCTCTTAAGTTCTTAAAAACTCTTCTCACATTCCTTGCTCCAACCAAATTTTGTATCTTTCTGAGTTAATAGAGTAGCAATTCGAGAAAACTCTTCTACGAATCTCCGATAATAACCAGCTAAGCTGAGAAAGCTACGTACTTCGGTCTCTGACTTAAGTTTCTCCCAGCTTTGAATTACTTCAATCTTTGCTGGGTCAACAGATATTCCATGATTAGATACCATGTGCCCAAGGAATGCTACTTCCTCAAGCCAGAACTCGCACTTCTTCAACTTGGCATATAACTTGTTTTCACGAAGATTTTATAGTATCAGCCTCAAGTATTGCTCATGATCTTCATGGCTTTTGGAGTAAATGAGGATGTCATCAATAAAGACGACCACAAAGTGATCTAAATATTCCTTGAATACTCGATTTATCATGTTCATGAAGGCAGCATGAGCATTAGTCAATCCAGAAGACATGACTAGGAATTCATAATGCCCGTACCGAGTTCTGAAAGCAGTATTTGGACTATCATCCGTTTTAATCTTTAACTGATGATATCCGGAACGAAGATCGATCTTTGAAAAGAATTTGGCGCCTTGCAACTGGTCAAACATGTTATCAATGCGAGGCAACGGATACCTATTATTGATGGTGACATGGTTCAACTTCCAATAATCAATACAAAGTCGCATACTCCCATCTGTCTTCTTTATGAATAGAATAGAAGCACCCCAAGGAAATGTACTAGGACGAATGAAACCGATGTCTAACAACTCCTGCAGTTGGGTCTTTAACTCCTGAAGTTCAATAGGAGCCATTCGATATGGGACTTTAGAAATGAGTTTTGTACCAGGTTCAAGGTCCATACAAAATTTAATTCACGCTCTGGGGGTAGGTCAAGAAGTTCTTCAGGGAATACGTCAGGAAATTTATTAACAATAGAAATATCATTCAAAACTGATGTATTTTTGTTTAAATCCGTGACATGAGCTAAGAAAGCTTGACATTCATTTTTTAATAAACGAATAGCTTTATGGCTTGAGATGACAATAATTGATTTTAATGGTTTGGTTGCTTGAATTAGCATAATAGGTTGATTACGAATATGAAAGCTAACAACCTTACGAAAATAATTAATTTTTGCATGATGAGTAGTTAACCAATCAATCCCTGGAATTATGTCAAATGCAAGTATTTTCAATGAAATAAGATCGACATGTAATGTGAGGGTACCGATTTGAACCAAACAAGATTTATAAATAGTGTATGTAATGAAGGTTTCTCCCAACGGAGTTTCAACAGATAAGTCAAAGTCTAATTTCTCCGGAGTTAAATTTAAACATTGAACGCAAGTAGGAAAAATAAAAGAATGGGTAGAACCGGTATCAAATAAGATATAGAATTCGCTAGAGTTTATGATTAGTTTACCCGTGATCACCTCGTTCGGGTTCCTTGCTTTTTGGGAGGTCACGATAAACGCTCTCCCTTGAACTACTAGTTTTGACTTCACTGGGACGGCCTCTGGTGTCTCCATCCCAGCTGAACTTGGCTTCACTGTACGATAAAATCGAGCTAGGTGACCTTCTCTTTCGCAATTATAACATGTTTTGGACTGTTGCGTACAGTTTAGACTGATGTGTCCCTCCCCTCCATATTTATAGCATATGATCGTTAATCGTTCTCCTTCTTTAAGAATGGGTGCTGGTGCTGACGTCTTTCCATCATTATTCAATCTCCTCTTCTTGAAATTTCCACTCTTATTATCTTGGACATGATTACCATCGAAGTGGTTACCATTTCTGGCATGTTGATTCCCTCCACATTTGTTATCACAGCTTCGATGACTGCTACCACTAATATTATCATTTTTTCGGCTGCTCTCTCTTGGTTAGGTTGACTCGTTATCGTGATCAAATAATTGAGCCCTATGTACAACATCTGAATACAAACACAATTTATGAGAAATTAGGTATTAACGTATCTCAGGTTTCAAGCCTCTTAGAATCATCCGCGTCATTCTCTCCTAATTATCAACCAAGTGGGACGCAAACCGGGACAACTCGACAAACTTAGCTATACTGTGACACGGTCATATTGTTATGCTCCAGCTTGATGAACTCTACCTCCTTTATGTGACGAATACTTTTGGGAAAGTACTCGTCGTTGAACAGTTCTTGGAACTTATCCCAATATATCTTCAGTGCGGTAGGTTGTGTACGATTTACAGATTCCAACCAGTAATCTTCGTCTCCTCGCAACATAAAGGTGGCAAAGGGAACCTTTTGCTCCTTGGAGCATCCCAAGACATCAAATATCTTGGTGATCTGCTTTATCCATGCCTCCGCCTTAAGTGGTTTTGGCTCTCCCAAAAACTACGATGGTCCCAGCTCCTTGAACTACTTAGCAGTGACCATCTGAGAGTTGCCAGTGTTTCCACCTGCATTTTGAACAGGAGCCGCTCTCACCTGATACTGCATGAATTGCATAAAGCATCTTAACATCCCATCGTTTATCATTTGATCGGTGTTGTTATTTACCTAAGGATTATTGTCTTCCTGTTGCACATTATCCTGGGTATTGATCTGTGGTGACTCAACGATCTCCTGTGCTCCATTGCTATTCTCAACATTCTTGGATGTCATTTTCAAATACTACCACAAAATAATGGTTATTTGACATGCAACATATTATCCCTATATTCTGACCGACCAATTAAATAACAACTATCTTAGGTAGGTCATACTAGCGAAAGAATTACCCGCCTCTCCCCTCCTAGTTTTAGTCTCACATCTTAGCCATGGATCGTATCCCTAAGCTTTGATACCAACTGTGACGCCCCCAAAATAGGTATACATCACCCATTCTGAGTCGCCAAATACATGGTACAGAATACAAATACAAACTTAAATATGCAACATGTGTTGTGAGTTTTAATACAAATATTTTCTTCTAGACAATATTCAAACACAAAATAAGTTCTCAATACATTTATTATCACACTATTTCACATAATAGTGAGGACTACTAATGCAACCATCTGGACCGTCACTCCGTTCCCCGACTAGTCCCAGCTGTATTCTCATTTCCCGAAGAGAACAATGAAAGAAAATGGTAAGCTTAACTAGCCCAGTAAAAAATATTATGACTAAGATAATGCAGAATAAATTATTGTTAGCCTCCAACAGTGTTAAACTGATAAAATACAATAGACATCAAGTTTAACTGCAGCTGAACAAGCAATCCATTAGAAGAGTCAAGCAGAACATGAAATCTACTATCTTTTATGATTTAAAAGAATTTATCATCAATTTTATCGTTGATACTCAACTTAATAAATAATTCACATCATCAAATCATCCCTGCACTACGGCCAAAGATATTCGTGTTTTCATCGGTGGTCATGATCATGCCAACAACTATCCATCAATGCACTACGACCAATGAGGACTTTTACCACATCATTTGTTACATTACGTTCATGATTATACCGAATAATCCCAGGTCATAATCATACCAAGTCCATCTATGCACTACGAGCCAAAGATGACTTTCATAATAATATAATCATGAGGATGATGACAATGATATAAGAATTCAATTAAAAGAAATAAATGATAAATTTTTAAAGATTTATAATTAAATTTATCCAAAATTAAATAATATCCAAATTGTCAACATGATACTGATTTGTAGAGTAAAATTCAAGAATAATATTGTACCAAAAATAATTTGGACCGAAAAGAAATCAATTTTTGTCATGAATAGTACCCCGGACGAATAGCAATCGAGTGAATAGTACCCCGTGAATATTAATTCGGGAGTAGTACCCCGTGAATAGTACTCCAATATAAAAGGTTAAAACTTATCAAGAATGCTCAGAATAATATTTTCAGAAAAAGGTATTGGATAAAGCTCAAATATCAAGGATATTCTACTAATTTCATGGAGTATAGAAGCCAAAACTTCAACAAAATGAGTATAGAATTCGAAATCTGAAACGAAATAATATTACTTACATACTACAGAGTATGGAAAAAAATATTATTTTTTACGAATATTGAACAAAAAAAATATCTTTTACCTTAAAAATGAGAGTATTCCAACTGGTATAGCGGGGATATTCTTGAAGAAAACTTTCACTGTTTTTTACGCTCAAAACTTCTAAAAACTCTAAAGAAATAGGCTCAGGATTATAGAAGAAAAATTCTCTGATTCTGGTATGATTTTCAATTCTAACTAAGCATCCTATTTATAGGAGAATGGAATGATATTATTTAGAAAAGTTTTTCACGGACTGCACAGTAGGGAGGAAAGAATTTCACGGGCGCCGAAGAAAAATCTTCTAATTTTTCTAAATTGTTACTATGCACTTACTATGCAGACACTATGCAAATACTATGTATAATAAAATATAATATATTTTATTTTTCATAAAAAAACAAAAACTTATAATAATATATAATATTAATTTACCCTTTTCCCCCCGGCAACCTTTTTGCCCCCCATTCTCATTACCAAAATCAATCCATCAAAGTCACACACACACACACACACACACACACACACACACACACACACACACACACACATATATATATATATATATATATATATATATATATATATATATATTATCATACTCATAACACATTATTTTGAAAAATAGGTAAATGGGGGGTCCATAAAATAATCAACATTTATATCAAATACTTCATAAAAATCCCCTCAATATTTTTAACAACATTTATTTATTATTATTATAACTCGTAATATTAACAACTAGATCATTCCCAGGAAAGGGGGTGATTTCCAATAAGGATTTCTCCCTATTGGCACGCAATTAGGTGACCAAACCTCTCCTCAACAGAACTTTCTAGACATCGTCAATATTACAAATAATAATATAAATAACTGTATTGTCTCAATTATTGATTTAATAATATATAAAATATTGACAATAATTGAATCAAATAACGTGAGATACTATGCAACAATTACTGTAGCAATAATTGAACAAAACTGAGTGACTTCTCACGTAAGCATCGATAATAAATATCGTGTTCTACTATGCAACCACGCGTATTACTGTACTTTTAACACCGGGTATTTCAACAGTTAACGGTAAAACTTTTCTCGTTATTTTTATAAAAAGATATTTATGTCGTTTTCTAACTCCAACAATAATTTCGCTGTAGGGTTCACCAATGATTGTGCCGTCGTACGAATATTCCCTGTTAAAATGAATATTCCCCGACCAATCGAATATAATATAACAACTTACGTGCTTTGCAAAATTTATAAATATTACCTACAACTATAACATTATATCAAAATCACTCCTAATATTCAAAAATTATATTTATAGAAAAATTCATATTTATTCATAAAAGTTGGGGTCTTACATTTCGTATCATGGAAGAAGAACGCAGAGAAGCTATTCGACGTCTTAATAGGCCGTGATAGGAACAGTATGAATTATACGAATATCTATGTTAGTTAAAAATTTAAATTCCGATGTGCTTATAGACAAAGGAATATTATGATGATTTAGTCTTGAAGATTGTTTATCTCGGGATAGATGATATAAATAGTAGTGATGCTATCGTATGATGTTAAAACTTTCGATTTAAATAAAATATCAGAGTTTATTTGAGATAATGTGTTAAGTGATTATGTTTAAGTGTTTTCATTAAGCCTTAAATATTTAAGGGATTCAATAAAGACCTAATAAGCGTATATTTTAACAGAAATATTTCGCCGAGAAGGAGACCAATCTATCAACTGGCCCTAGAAGGGTCGATGGACAACATCAACAATGCCAATGCTGACACCGTTCAACAGTTGGTGAACCTACTAGCTGGAGAAATTAACAATCAACCTCAAATTCCACCAAATACAACGTTCAAGGATTTCAAGGCGGTGGGACTGCCAAAATTTAAAGGCTCCATGAACCCGATAGAAGCTCAAACTTAGGTTATAGAAATGGAAAAAGTTTTTGATGCCGCCAGAGTCAGACATGACCAAAAAACCGCGTACGCCAAGTTCATGCTAAAATCAGAAGCCAGTTTTGGTGGCAAGCAAATATGGTCCGTGGAGGAGAAGGTGTGATCACCTGGGAGTTGTTCAAGGAGATGTTCTTTAAGATATATTTCCTGACAAGCTTATAGAACTAAATGGAGGTATAATTTCTGGAGTTGAAGCAAGGCAATATGTCCGTATCTGACTATGTGGAAAAATTCAATGAGTTGGCTAGGTTTGCCACATATCAAGTGCACACGGATGAGAGGAAAGCAAGAAGCTTTAAATAGGGACTGAAGCCCTTGTTATATAGCAAAGTGTAAATGTTTTAGTTGAAAACTTTTACTGGAGTACTAGAGAAGGCCATCCTTGTTGAAGGTAGGAGCGATGCGGTGACCAAGTACATCCAGGATCAGAAGAAGAAGAAGAGTAAAAATGAAGAAAATAACAAGGCCATTGGTAGCAACACGGGAGGAAGTATTAATCCAAAAAGGAGGTGGACTGATAACTCGTCAACCAAAAATCAACAAGGAGGTCATAAGAAGATGATTGAAGCATGTGTGACTTGTGGGAAAGCTCACCTGGGGGTTTGTATGAAAGGGAAAAGAGTTTGCTACAATTGTGGTCAGGAAGGCCATATAGCATCTAACTGCCCAAACCCAAAGAAGGGTGCATGTTTCATATGTGGGTTGAAGGACCACTTGGCTAGGAACTGTCCCAAGAAAGGATCTGGAGGGACAGGAATAGGAGGGAACAAGGGAAATAATAGTGGCACTGTTCTAACTATCACGGGACTAACCGCAACCAACCGACCGACCCTTAGGACATTCAACATGATAATACAAGATGTGGTACAGTCTCACGATGTGGTGTCAGGAATCATTCCGATTAATAAAGTTAATGCTTATGTATTATTCGATTCGGGTGCTACTTGTTCATTTATATCTGACGACTTTCCTCAGAATTTGGAATTACCTAAGGACGAGTTAGAATACCCAATAAACATAGAAATTGCGAAAAGAAAAGTAATCCTTGTTAAGTACATACACAAGAACTATAGGGTAGACATTAAGGGTAACATTAAGAACGTAGATCTTATCCCTATCAAACTTAGGGAATTTGACGTTATCTTGGGAATGGATTGGTTATTCAATTATGGGGCTATAATTGATTGCCAGAAGAAGCGTATTAACCTGATGACTCCATCAAAGGTTATGTTTTATAGCAGCAAGTTGTCTAGATAAGAGAGTTATCTGATGATGATGCAGGCGGGGAAGTTGTTAAGACAAGGCTTTATAGGATATCTAGCCTACATAGTCGACAGTCGTAAAGAGAACCCAAAGATAGAAGAGATACCAGTAGTGAGCTACTTTGCAAACGTATTTCTAGATAATCTGTTGGGACTCCTACCAAACAGAGAGGTTAAGTTTGTGATCGATTTAGCTCCAGGAACGGTTCCAATATCGAAGGCACCGTATCGGATGGCTCCGGTATTAATGGTACAACTGCAAGAGTTATTAGACAAGAAGTACATTCAACCGAGCGTATCATCATGGGGAGCGTCAGTGCTATTTGTAAAGAAAAAGGACAAGACGATAAGTACATTCAGGACTTTTTGAAGATCGTAACTCCGCTGATGAATTTGACTAGGAAAGCTGTAAAATTCGTTTGGACGGAGAAGTGTCAGGAAAGCTTTTAAGAACTTAATAAAAGGATGAGTACTGCACCTATGTTATCTCTTTCAGATAATACAAAAAATTTTGTGGTTTATAGTGATACGTTGCATAAAAGGCTGGGCTGTGTGCTTATGCAAAACGGTAAGGCCATTGCGTATGCATCACGACAATTGAAGGACTATGAGAAGGGGTATCCAACCCACGACTTGGAGTTAGCTGTAATGGTATTTTCTTTGAAGATCTAGAGACACTATCTATATGGGGAGAAGTATGAAATATATACTGACCACGAGAGTCTGAAATATATTTTTACATAAAAGGACTTGAATATGTGCCAGAGAAGGTGGTTAGAGTTAATTAAGGACTATGATTGTGAAATCTTATACCATCCGGGTAAAGCAAATGTGGTTGTCGATGCCTTAAGTAGAAAGGGTCAGAGAAATTGATGATGTTGACCGCTCAGGAGGAGCTAATTTTAGCGATGGAGAAGCTGAAATTGGAAGTGAAGTATCACATCCCTACCTCCTTTTTATGAGAGGGATGCCATGTTAAACTTGATAGCTGGCATATACAATGACTTGTAGATGGGTTTGTATTTTCTTGCACAGACTAGCTTAGCCATTTTGTCATGTACAGTTCATATTGTATATATCAAATAGCATTATACATGACATGGAAAATTTTTTTGATTCACATCCCTTTTAGTTGTGCTTTGTTGCTTGCTTGATATTTACCTGTTTCTTCAGGGCTTGTGATCTCGATGTATTCTAAACTCCTCCTTGTTCAATGGACATTGAGATGTCTCACGATCTTTCAAAATGGATCATTGATATGTGTGTATTCCCTACCATCTTTGGTGTCTAGGGACTGGTTTCTATATATAGATATGGAGAGGAATGTGGCTTTCCTCTCCGAGGTTGACCGCACCACAGATGGTCGCTAGTACTCCTTTGTATAGGGTAGCCCAATTAGTTCCATCTCTTATGGATTGGTATTTCTCTTTGAGGAATCAACTGCAGCTTAGATGGTCATCGATTCTCCCATTTACATGGGGAGGTCAGGTAGTTCCATCCCTTTGGTCTGAAGCCAATGAAATGTAGTTGATTGAAGATTGTTCCCAGTACCATTGATAAGTTTTTATGTTTTGGTAGGGGGTTAGACCGAACCATGAATGGCTGCCTACGTACTCCTATTGAAGAAGAGATCAGGTATGCGTAGTTCAAACCTAGTGTAAGAGGTTCAATGTTGTATGTGGCAAAGGGGTGTAGAGATTTGTTTTGTTTTTGTTTTTGTAGTGGGAAGGGTGTAGAAATGTTTTTATTTTTTTTGTTTTATTGCGACTAGACCATATAAAATGGCTGTATACGTACTCCCGTGTATCAAAGAGATCTGGTCGGCGTAGATTGCCCCATGTTCATGACGGTTTACAGCCAATGAAAAGTTTGATCCTATGTTTAGGACAAACTGCAAGGGAGAAAGTTTAATCCCGTGTACATGACAAATTGTGGGTGTGAAAAGTCTTATCCCTAGTGGGATAAAACTATGGGTGTGAAAGGTTCAATCCCTGGTGGAATAACTGGAGTTGAGTAAGGGTTCAAAAACGAAGTTGAAAGAAGGATCTAGCAATTCGAAAACTAGGCTGCTGGTTAGAAAAGTGTGTTTATCCCTGATGGGGCAAATGAGCGTGAAGAAAGGTTGTATGTAGTGAGGGGTTAGAAAACCTGAAATGACTGGGGATGTGGTGATCCAAAACATGGATGTTTGCTTGATGGTAACCTCAGACATAGTATCATTTCACGGTGTCCGAGTTGATGAGCTGTGGAAATTCATCGCCGTCTATTTCCTGCAATCGGAGAGCACCTCCTGTCAATACATCCTTGACAACAAATGGGCCTTCCCAGTTTGGGGAGAATTTTCCTTTAGACTGATCATGGTTGTCAATTATCTTCTTCAAAACCAAGTCATGTTGTTTGAACTGCCGTAGCCGGACTTTCCTGTTGTAGGATCTGGCTATCCTTTGTTGGTATAACTAACCATGGAAAATAGCATCACTTCGCCTTTCGTCTATTAGAGACAATTGTTGATACCTGTCTTGCACCCATTGGTCTTCATCTAGCTAAGCGTTTATCACTCTAAGGGATTCCATTTCCACTTCTATAGGGAGCACTACTTCCATCCCATAGGTTAATGCGTAGGGAGTTGCCCCAGTGGAAGTGCGTATGGATGTTCTGTAGGCTAACAGGGTCAGAGATAATAAGTCAGGCAATCCTTTGTGATTGGCGGACATCTTTTGCATGATCTTCTTGACGTTTTTGTTAGCCGCTTCAACAGCACCATGCATCTTTGGACGATAGATGACGGAGTTGAGATGTTTAATGTGGAATTTACTGCACAACTCCTCCATCATTTTGTTGTTGACGTTCTTAGCATTGTCTGATACAATTACATCTGGTTGTCCATATCGACAAATGACATTGTTTCTGATGAAAGCAATGATGACTTCTTTGGTAACCCTGGAGAAGGAGGCTACTTCTACCCACTTGGTGAAGTAGTCGATCATGGTGAAGATAAACTGATGCCCATTTCTGGGTTTAGGCTCGACGGGCCTGATCATGTCTATTCCTCAGATTGAGAAGTTCCAGGGCAAACTCATATTATGTAGCTCCCTTGGAGGGGCGTGGATAACATTCCTATAAATTTGGCATTGATAACATCACTTGATGTGATCATCACAATCAGCTTTGAGAGAGAGCCAGTAATGCACTATTCTGAGGATCTTCTTTACAAGTAGAGGGCCTCTCATATATGGGCCACATACTCCACCATGGATTTCATCCATGAGCCTTTGAGCTTGGTCCTTGTCCAGACATCTGAGGAGACCTAGTCTTGCATCTCTTTTGTAGAGTGCATCTCTGCTCAAGTAGAATTTCATTGCCAGTCGATGGATCCGCCTTGTTTCAGTCAGACTCACCTCAGCGGGTGTAGATCCATCTTGTAAGTACTCCTTGATATGCTGATACCAAGGGTGTTGGATGGGAGGTAGCTCATCTGATACTTCTCCAATGTAGTTCCCATAGGCTGGTGCCTTTGTTGGGCAAATGTGAAGGTTAACATGTTTTCCTTGTCAAGTATGTTGATCAAAGAGGCCAAGGTTGCTAGCGCATCCGTAAAGTCATTCCTATTATGAGGAATGTGAAGGGATGATATTTCTTCAAACTCCGAAGCCATCTGTAGAACCTATCGATGGTAAGGCAGTAAATGTAGCTCTTTGCTGTGATAGATTCATGTGGTTTGTCTGATTACCAATTTGGAATCCCCAAAGACAGTTAACCGTCTGATGCCCATTGATTGAGCAAGTTTTAGACCCATGATACAACCTTCATACTCAGCTGTGTTGTTGGTATTGGCAAACTGCAATTTGGCGGCGACATGATGCTGCTCCCCCGTAACGGATACTAAAACTGCTTCAGCCCCAGAACCTTCCATGTTTATAGCTCCATCAAAATACATCTTCCATATTTAGCGTGCATCGTACTGATGGTGTTTCTGATTAGTCATCACCCCTTCATCGGGGAGGTATGTTTCCAAGGGCTTGAAATTCCCTGAAGGTGCGGCGTCCAGTTGATCCTCAATTCCTTGACCTTTAATGGATTTTTGTGTCATGTATACGATGTCAAACTACTGTAGGATCAACTACCATATAAACATCCAATAATTCAACATGGTTTTACTGAACACGTACTTGAGAGGATCCACGTGGGATATGAGATGGGTTGTGTGACCATGGAGGTAATGATGTAACTTCATGGCAGCCCATGCTGAAGCATAACAAGTCTTCTCAATCAGAGTGTACTTGTGTTCACTGCTACTGAATCTTTTGCTGAGGTAGTAGATAGCTCATTCTTGGACTCTATCATCTTTTTGTCCCAGCATGCAGCCCATGGCATCGTCACTTATGGGCAGGCACATGAAAAGGGGAACATCATCCCTGGGTGGTACCAAAATAGGAGCTTTGACTAGCTGCTCTTTGATTTTCAGGAAGGCCTTCTGACACTCATCATTCCACTTCATGGAGGAGTTCTTCCTTAACAACTTGAAAATAGGCTCGCAGGTTGCTGTGACTTGGGAGATGAATCTGCTAATGAAATTGATTCTTCTAAAAAATCCCCGTATTTCCTTCTCTATCTGAGGAATGGGCATTTCCGTGATGGCCTTGATTTTGGTGGGATCCATCTCAATCCCCTTGTGGCTAACAAGGAATCCTAGCAACTTGCCCGATTTAACGCCAAAGGCGCACTTGGCTGGATTCAACTTCAAGTTGTACTTACGCAACTTGTTGAAAAGCTTTCTGAGATGGTCTAAGTTGTCTTCTTCCCTTTGGGACTTGAAAATGATGCTATCCACGTAGATCTCTATCTCTTTGTGCATTAAATCATGGAAAAAAGCCATCATGGCTCGCTGGTAGGTAGCTCTGGCATTGATGAGGCCGAATGACAACAGTCTATAGCAAAAGGTTCCCAAGGCATGACGAAAGTAGTTTTCTCACGATCCTCTTCAGCAACCAAGATTTGATGGTACCTCGCGAAGCAATCAGCAAAGGAGTGCATGTCGTATTAAGCAGTATTGTCAATGAGAATGTGGATAAATGGCACGGGAAAGCTATCTTTAAGGCAAGCTTTATTCAGTTCTCGGTAATCCATACAAACTCGTACCTTTCCTCCTGGTTTAGGTACGAGGACTATGTTGGATAGCCAGTCAGGGTATATGGACACCATGATGATGCCTGCTTGAAATTGTTTCACAATTTCTTCTTTAACCATTAAACTCCACTCAGGTTTTAATCGCCTGAGCTTTTGTCGAACTGGCTTGAATCCTTCTTTGATGGGAAGGTGATGAATGACTATGTTAGTGGATGAACCCATCATGTCTTCATCTGACCATGTAAACACATCCTAGAATTGGTTTAATAGTGTAACCATGTCATTCCTTTAGTTTGAAGTGAGGTCTATACCAATCTGGATTAGTATAGGGCTTTCTAAGGTTCCAAGATTGAATGAGGTGGTTTGATCAAGGTTTGGTTTGGGTTTATCTTTGACCCATTCTTTGATCTCCCGAGGTGTCTCAATGTCCTCTTGTATTTCCATCAAGTCCGAGTCCAACTTTTCATCAAAGTTACAGTCCTTGTGGAGAAAAGGCACCACATCAGCAAGCATAGGCACATCTAAATTCAGAGTCCTGAAACAAAATATGCTTTCACTTAATATATGAAACTGTTCAATCATACAAAGTGTTAGCATGCACTGACAAATCAACTACTAATACTATACAGAAAAGTAAGCAGTTATTGATATCTAAAAGGAAGAAGGAGTTTCTACCCGTTTTACCCTTATCGACCAATAAAAGGAGTGCTGCTCCAATTGTCAAGGGTGAATTCCTGATGGACTACAATGATGGAGGGGTTGTCATCGTTCTCCTTCTCCCGAATAATGACCATTATGTCTGGGCAATCATCGTCTAGGGTGTTTCTATTTGTGTGATCATCATGGATAATGATGCGTATGTTTAACATCACCCTGGCAATGTCTTATTTACGTCTCGATTCCTCTTCTTCCACTTTTGGATTTGGAACCAGGACATCTTTCCCCTTGACCGGTATCAGTTTAGAAAATAACATGGTCATTACATTGGCAGACACCTTTACCAGAGACCGTACAAGCTCAGGAGATGTAGGTGGAGATAATAGCCATGCGGCTGAAGCTGAAGGAATCTATTTGTGCTTATGAGGATTCCTGCGATAGGAACTGGCAGTATAGCCTAGTCCAGTTGTCCCTGTTTAATTGGGAACTGTAATTGTGCATTTGATGCCCTAATGGTCTTTGCCCAACCCTTGTTCAGGTTGATAGCCCAAAGACAACATTTCTTGGCTTGCCGACATTACTTTGATAGAAATTCTAGGTACAAAAGGTGTTGCCCCAACGGGATGGTAGTGAGTGTTGCTCACTTCCAGGGCTTGAAAATTGACCGGCTTAACTTCTGAATTAAATCTGATGAGTGGTATATCGCCTTGTTTAGGGCATTTTTGCTCAGCATCAACAGTGACTAGGCTATTATTAATGATGTATTTAAGTTGTTGATGCAAGGTGGACGGAACTGCTACGGCCATATGAATCCATGGTCTTCCCAAGATCAGGTTGTATCCTGTATCTATTCCGAGCACGTGAAAAGATATATTGAATGTATGTGGACCAATCTCCACAAGCAGTTCAATCTCTATAATAGCATTTTGTCAGGATCCGTCAAAAGCTTTGATAACCGTATGGCTGCTTCGGATTCTCTTGAGATTGATATTCATCTTCTCCAAAGTGGCATAAGGGCAGATATTCAAGGATGATCCTCTATAGATCAATACTCCTGCGACCACGTATCCGGAATACATTACCGCTATGTGCAACGACTTGCAATGGCCCGTCCCTTCGGGAGGTATATCATCGTCAGTGAAAGATATCACATTGTTGTTAAAAATGTGATCCACCAAATGCTGGAATTTTTCAACATCTACTAACTTCGGCAAATGGGCTTCTTCTAGAACCCTTAACAAGACCTTCCTATGATCTTCGAAAGAGAAAACCAAGTCCAGTATAGAAATTTGTTATGGAGCTTCTCTTAAGCTTGAAACCAACTTGACTTCAATACTGTGACGACCCCAAAATAGGTCCATTCCATCCAACCTATTCTGAGTCGCCAAATACATGGTACAGAAAATAACTACAACTTTATTACAACAATTGTCGTACAAAATACAACAACGCATATGTTGTGAGTTTGGATACAAATATATACCAAATGTGACTCATGTCCCAACCGTGGACAGCACCTCACAATGACACCTTACATAAAGGTATAGTCAAAAAACTGTTTTAGAAATTAGAATCTTTGGGAAGTGCTCAAGGAAACCTTCGTACATGGGAGGCCATGCTTCTAGGTTATCATAGATATCATATGGCCACAAATTTATCCTTGGTTGACTCAATAGACCCCAAAGAAAAATAAGAAGATTACTATCATATTCTTCCCAATGGTGAGTCTTCTCTTGACATATCATTATCTCCACTGTCTCTAATTTATAATTATACTTCAAACAAACACCAAGATTATATAGGTAGTGCTCGTAAATATACTCAGCAAGTGGATGAGCACATTCCTGTCTTATGATGACACGAGGTTGTATATCATTAGACATCTTGTATGATAGTGATAAAACACCCTTCCAACGTTGGGTTCGCCTCACCCTATTTGATTCACCAAGTATAACTACTAAATGATGTATACAACACTTTTCTATACTACTTAGGGAGAACCTCCACAACTAGAGACCACCGTTCTATTTTCCCGTTACCCTCGCTCGACCCAGCTATACTCTTATTACCTGAAAAGGAATTGTGAAGCAAAAGGGTGAGCATAACTAGCCCAGTAAAGAATATCATGACTAAAGATAATTAAATTATCAATAGCATTCATCAGTAATAAATCAGAGATTTAGAACATATGGTAAATGATAAAACTTTTCAACCATAGTTGCAGCGGAATGAGCAATCCATTAAAAGAGTCAAATAGACCATAAAGTCTATTATCTTCTCCATGTTAAAAGTCCATCAACAATGTTTTATCCGTGTAACATTAATCAACAATTCATGTCCACAATCACGTGTATAACTCATAATCGTAATTGTAGTTCTAAATTCCTTTTCTCATCCAGGACAAAGATAATTTTCATCACCTAAAACATCAAAGATCATGGTTATACCAAATCACAGTTCATGTTCATAATCATACTAATAAATTCATCTTTGCAGTACGACCCAAAGATATTCATCAACAAATCATCTTTGCACTACAGGCCAAAGATATTCAAGAACAGGTCATCTTTGCATTACGAGCCAAAGATATTCATCAACAACTCATCTTTGCACTACATGCCAAAAGATATTCAACAAGTCATCTTTGCATTACGAGCCAAAGATATTCATCAATAATTCATCTTTGCACTATAGGCCAAAGATATTCGTCAACAGTTCATCTTTGCACAACTGGCCAAAGATATTCAACAACAGGTCATCTTTGCACTACGGGCCAAAGATATTGATCAATAATTCATCTTTGCACTACAGGCCAAAGATATTCATATCTCAAAGAAATATATAATCATTTCAGAATTTATATAAACGATAATTATAACCATGTTAATCAATTCATCTTTACACTTAAGCTACAGATATTCAATTATAAATTCAATGGTCATGATCACACCAGTTAACAATTTATTTTTGCACTACAGGCCAAAGATATTCCTCAGCCACGATCATACCAATAATTTACCCATCTTTACCCTCAAGTGAAAGAGAAATTCAACATCAGGGTTATAAAAATGTTATATATGATAATAAAAATAATATGATCAAAATATGGATTTAATTTCAAGAGTAATATTCATAAATCAACTATAATTTGGTCAGAAAAAGAAACTAATTTTGTCGTGAATAGTACTCGTGAATAGTAACTCGTGAATAGTAACTCATGAATAGTAACTCATAAATAGTAACTCGTGAATAGTACTCCGTATTCGTACATAGTACCGTATACGTAAATGATGTCATATACGTAAATAGTATCATATACATGAATAGTACAATATACGTGAATAGTGTTATATACGTGAATAGTAATCCCGACTCAAAAAGGTAAAAATTCTACAATAAAATTCGTACCAATATTTTAGTATAACGATATTGAAAGAATAACATCATTATGAAGAATATAGCATCCCTTAATATCCCGTACTATCCCTTACTATCCCTTACTATCCCTTACTTCAAAAGAGTAGCACTTCTGACTAGATATCGGATATGACGATGAAGGAAACTTGCACTGATGAATAGCAACTCACCAAGTATCTAAATACTCACAAAATACACTCGATAATCTAGAGAGAAAAATAGAGAAAATTATGAATTCTGGTATGATTTTCAATTCTAACTTAGCCCTCTATTTATAGGAAAATGTTAGAACGCCGAAGTAGACTTGACCTGCTACCTGATGGCTTTACCTGCTACTATTCCACCCACCAAAAATTAGCCATCTTCCCCAACAACTAAAAGTGGGGCCCACCCATTTCTAGAATATTCCACCAAAATCATTTATAAACCTAATTTCTGAATCAGTCGCCTCTTAAAATTCATAACAAATCATTCGTTCATTTTTTAACGGTTCAAAATTTGTGAACATATACTCAACTTATATATGTATAACATATCCAGAAATCACAACGATCCAACGGTCAGATTAAAAATTATAACTTATGCAATAAAGCTGTAAGAATACTGATTTGATCTTTTAATACCTCCAATCTGACAAAATACTGATAAAATACCTCAACATTAATTCCTTCATTTATAACCAAATAAATAAATTCATCATTTATATCCACATCAAATAAATATTTCATTATCATATAGATCAATAATTACTTATTCACAAATAATATTACAGAATCACAATTATGACAACTAGGTCGTTCGTAGGAAAGAGGAGGCTTTCCAATAAGGATTTCTCCTTATTGGCGCGCAATTAGATGACCAAACCTCTCCTTAGACAGAACTTTCTAGACATTGCCAAAAATGCTATCTAATAATATTATTCAAATAATATGAATTATTGATCTGATAATGAAAAATACTGTGTAGCAACAATTATTGAAACAACAATAATATAAAATATCAACGCAGCAATTATTGATTCAATAAAATAAAATATTGAACAGAAATTACTGTAACAATTATTGAGTAGTGCCTTTTACGTAAGAATCAATAATTGAAAAAATATTGTGCAATACCGTGTGCTACTGTGCATCCATACGTATTACTGTATTTTAACCACTAGGTATTCCAACAGTGCTAACGGTAACAACTACGCCGTTATTTATAAAAACTCAATTTTTATCGTTTTCTTTATCCGACAGTTATTCTATTATGGGGCCCACAAATGGCTGTGTCGTCGTACGAATATTTCCCGATAGAAAGAATATTCCACGACTAAACGAATATTCCCCGACAACAATGAATATTTTATAACCACTTACGTATTTTGAAAAAAAATTCATATATCACCCTTAACTTTAACTTTTATCAATTTAACCATTTACTGAATAGTAATTATAAGAAAAATTGAATACTTTTATTTCATAAAATTCGGGGTCTTATAATCTCCCCTCCTTATGAAATTTCGTCCCCAAAATTTGCGTACCTGGTATTTCGAAGAGTTGAGAATACCTTGCTTTTATTTCAGATTCCATCTTCCCTATCATCATGATTTCTCCATTGCTCATCTCCTGTATTTTAGATATCATTATAGAATACAGCTTCAAAAAAAAGGTTAATTAAACAAATTAACATATCACATAATATTCCGATATTATGACTGGCTAACAAATAAGCTTAGGTAGGACACACTAGCGAAGGATTTACTCTTCTCTCCCCTCCTAGTTCTATTCCGTGATCTCCGCCAGAGATCATATCCCTAAGCTCTGATACCAACTGTGACGACCCCAAAATAGGTCCATTCCATCCAACCTATTATGAGTCGCCAAATACATGGTATAAAAAACAACTACAACTTTATTACAACAATTATCGTGCAAAATACAACAACGCATATGCTGTGAGTTTGGATACAAATATATACCAAATGTGACTCATGTCCCAACCGTGGACAACACCTCGCAATGACACCTTACATAAAGGTATAGTTAAAAATTATTTTAGAAATTAGAATCTTTGGGAAGTGCTAAACGAAACCTTCGTACATGGGAGGCCATGCTTCTAGGTTATGATAGATATCATATGGCCACAAAATTATCCTTGGTTGACCCAATAGACCCCAAAGAAAAACGAAAAGATTACTATCATATTTTTCCCAATGGTGAGTCTTCTCTTGACATATCATTATCTCCACTATCTCTAATTGAGAATTATATTTCAAACAAACACCAAGATTATATAGGTAGTGCTCGTAAATATACTCAGCAAGTGGATGAGCACATCCCTATCTTATGATGACACGAGGTTGTATATCATTAGACATCTAGTATGATAGTGGCAAAACACCCTTCCAACGTTGGGTTCGCCTCACCCTATTTGATTCACCAAGTATAACTACTAAATGATGTATACAACACTTTTCTATACTGCTTAGGGAGAACCTCCATAGCTAGAGACCACCGTTCTATTTCCCCGTTACCCTCGCTCGACCCAGCTATACTCTTATTACCTAAAAAGGAATTGTGAAGCAAAAGGGTGAGCACAACTAGCCCAGTAAAGAATATCAATACTAAAGATAATTAAATTATCAATAGCCTTCATCAGTAATAAATCAGAGATTTAGAACATATGGTAAATGATAAAACTTTTCAACCATAGTTGCAGCGGAACGAGCAGTCCATTAGAAGAGTCAAATAGACCATAAAGTCTATTATCTTCTCCATGTTAAAAGTTCACCAACAATGTTTTATCCCTGTAACATCAATCAATAATTCCTTTCCACAATCACATGTATAACTCATAATCGTAATTGTAGTTCTAAATTTCTTTTCTCATCCAGGACAAGGATAATTTTCATCACCTAAAACATCAAAGATCATGGTTATACCAAATCATAGTTCATGTTCATAATCGTACTAATAAATTCATCTTTGCAGTATGGCCCAAAGATATTCATCAACAAGTAATCTTTGCCCTACAGGCCAAAGATATTCAACAACAGGTCATCTTTGCATTACGAGCCAAAGATATTCATCAACAACTCATCTTTGCACTACAGGCCAAAAGATATTCAACAACAAGTCATCTTTGCATTACGAGCAAAAGATATTCATCAATAATTCATCTTTGCACTACGGGTCAAAGATATTCATCAATAGTTCATCTTTGCACTACTGGCCAAAGATATTCAACAACAGGTCATCTTTGCACTACGGGCCAAAGATATTCATCAATAATTCATCTTTGCACTACAGGCCAAAGATATTCATATCTCAAAGAAATATATAATCATTTCAGAATTTATATAAACGATAATTATAACCATGTTAATCAATTCATCTTTACACTTAAGCTAAAGATATTCAATTATAAATTCAATGGTCATGATCACACCAGTTAACAATACATTTTTATACTACAGGCCAAAGATATTCCTCAATTGCGATCATACCAATAATTTACCCATCTTTACCCTCAAGTGAAAGAGAAATTCAACATCAGGGTTATAAAAATGTTATATATGATAATAAAAACAATATGATCAAAATATGGATTTAATTTCAAGAGTAATATTCATAAATCAACTATAATTTGGTCAGAAAAAGAAACCAATTTTGTCGTGAATAGTACCCGTGAATAGCAACTCGTGAATAGTAACTCATGAATAGTAACTCATAAATAGTAACTCATAAATAGTAACTCGTGAATAGTACTCCGTATTCGTACATAGTACCATATACGTAAATGATGCCATATACGTAAATAGTGTCATATTCATGAATAGTACAATATACGTGAATAGTGTCATATACGTGAATAGTAATCCCGACTCAAAAAGGTAAAAATTCTACAATAAAATCTGTACCAATATTTCAGTATAATGATATTGAAAGAATAACATCATTATGAAGAATATAGCATCCTTTAATATCTTGTACTATCCCTTACTATCCCTTACTTCAAAGAGCAGCACTTCTGCCTAGATATCGGATATGACGCTGAAGGAAACTTGCACTGATGAATAGCAACTCACCAAGTATCTAAATACTCACAAAATACACTCGATAATCTAGAGAGAAAAAGAGAGAAAACTTATGAATTCTGGTGTGATTTTCAATTCTAACTTAGCCCTCTATTTATAGGAAAATGTTAGAACGCCGAAGCAGACTTGACCTGCTACATGATGGCTTTACCTGCTACTATTCCACCCACCAAAAATCAGCCATCTTCCCCAACAACCAAAAGTGGAGCCCACCCATTTCTAGAATTTTTCACCAAAATCATTTATAAACCTAATTTCTGAATCAGTCACCTCTTAAAATTCATAACAAATCATTCGTTTATTTTTTAACGGTTCAAAATTTGTGAACATATACTTAACTTATATATGTATAACATATCCAGAAATCACAACGATCTAACGGTCAGATTAAAAATTATAACTCACGCAATAAAGCTGTAAAAATACTGATTTGATCTTTTAATACCTCCAATCTGACAAAATACTGATAAAATACCTCAACATTAATTCCTTCATTTATAACCACATAAATAAATCCATCATTTATATCCACATCAAATAAATATTTCATTATCATATAGATCAATAATTAATTATTCACAAATAATATTACAGAATCACAATTATGACAAACAGACCGTTCTCAGGAAAGAGGGGGCTTTCCAATAAGGATTTTCTTCATACTGGCGCGTAATTAGATGACCAAACCTCTCCTTAGACAGAACTTTCTAGACATTGCCAATAATTCTATCTAATAATATTATTTAAATAATATGAATTATTGATCTGATAATGGAAAATACTGTGCAGCAATAATTATTGAAACTACAATAATATAAAATATCAACGTAGCAATTATTGATTCAATAAAATAAAATATTGAACATAAATTACTGTAACAATTATTGAGTAGCGCTTTCTCACGTAAGAATCAATAATTGAAAAAATATTATCCAATATCGTGTGCTACTGTGCATCCATGGGTATTGCTATATTTTAACCACCGGGTATTTCAACAGTGTTAACGGTAACAACTACGCCGTTATTTATAAAAACTCATTTTTTGTCGTTTTCTTCATCCGACAGTTATTCTGTTATGGGGCCCACAAATGGTTGCGACGTCGTACAAATATTCCCCGATAGAAAGAATATTTCACGACTAAACGAATATTCCCCGACAACAATGAATATTTTATAACCATTTGCGTTTTTTGAAAAACAATTCATACATCACCCTTAACTTTAACTTTTATCAATTTAACCATTTACGGAATAGTAATTATAAGAAAAATTGAATACTTTTATTTCATAAAATTCGGGGTCTTACAAATATGGCCCATAGTATGGAGAAATTCTTCCACTTTTTCCATGGGAATCTTCCCCTTTGTCTTGATGGTAAGCTTCATTACCCATTGGGAAAGATACAGTGGATTATTCTTCGAAACTGTAGCAGTTGTGTGGGATGTGGATCCTTCTACCTCTCCATAATTCCATGGAACTTTCTGTAGGCTGACAATAAGATATTGTGGTCTGAATGGCAAGATAATTGGCTTTGGCGCAGCAACTTACAAAGGATTATCAACACCTTTAAGTTAAATTGCTTGTATTGTGAGTGGTCTGACATCCAAATCCTCCTCGACAGATATAGCTTCTATGACCTCCTTCCATTTTGTAGGAAAGACGTCCTCGCTCTTAAGTAACACGGTGCTATCGTTTGCCAGCTATAGGACACTGCTGTCAATTAGGTTCTGAATAATGTGGTGGAGTGCCCAGCATTCTTCAGTGCTGTGACCACTAGAGTGAGAATGATATTGGCATACTCCATTAAAATCAAATCGTCTTGAACGTGGGCTGATTGGAGGTACCAGAGATGTGATTCTTCCTTCATTTATTAGCATCTGTAATATTTCCTCCATCGGTTGGCCTAGGTATGTAAATTCTCTTTGATTGGCTAAGTCCCGATGGACTTTGGCATTTGCTCATTTTGCAATTTTATCCTCTAGTGTTTCATTTTCTGGAGTATGCGATGGAGTGTTTGCAACAAGAGGAAGGAGATTAGCATGCTCCTGGCTGAATAATTGGCGTGTGACTTGGTGCTGATGGACCACCAGTTCTACTAATTGGTTGAGTTGCTTGCGTAGAGCATTCATTTTCTGTTCCATCTTAAATTGTAACGTTGTATAGTCCCACTTGTTAGCACTATCCTTGTAATGGAATGAGAAGTCTGTCCACTACTCTAATTAATCATGTTAATCTCTTCTTCTTTGTGTTAAGGAAGAGGGTTGTCTTGCAGATGGGGTTGGTCGGGTTTTCCTACCAAGATATCACCATTATCAATCAAATACTAGATCTTGTGTTTCAAGGCCCAGCAATCTTGAATATCATGTCCTGGAGTTCCAGCATGATAAGCACATTTTCGACTAGCATTGAAACCCTTCCCATTCGGGTTGGCAGGTGGAAGAAGATGGTTAATTTTCTTCTGAGTTGTCACAAGATTAGGAATGTTCTCGAGCGAGTCCCCTAAGGGTGTGAACACTCAAGTGCGTTTGACTTCTCCATTCTTTGGTAATGGAGGGTTAGAAGATTGTGTTTAAAAGGGGGAGTAATTTTTCCTCTGGATAGGCATATTCTGACTGCCTTTCTGACCTTGTAGTATCAAGAAAACATTCCCCTCTTTCTTCTTATGGACCCTCCGGGGGTTGTTTCAATAATTTCCAGACTGGATGTGCTCAACAATAGCTTTTAGGGCAGCTAGGTCTTAAATTTTTCCTGACTTCATTCCCATTTCAGCCATCTCCCCATGCTTAATCATTTCAGAGAATGGTTTGCCAGTACCAGCTAAGACTCTCTCATAGAAATGAGCTTCTTGTATGTCTATGAAAGTCATCACCATCTCAGACTCATTCATAGAGGGAACAACTTGAGCAGCAAGCCGCCTCCACCTTTGAGCATACTCTCTGAAATATTCATTGGTTTGTTTCCTGACTTTTGTAATTTTGTACCGGTCAAGAGCCATTCGAGTTTGGAAACTATACTGGCTAAGGAAGGCATGAGCTAGCTCCTCCCAACTATGGATCTTGGAGTTGTCTAATATGGTATACCATGATCAGGCTTCTCCAGTCAGACATTTCTGGAACAGCTGCATTCTGAGCTTTTAGTCCTCGGCATAAGATCTGAGTTCTCTAATGAAGACCTTCAAATGTGTGTAAGGATCTCCTAACCCATCATACTTTTCAAAGTCAAGAGTCTTGAACTTTTCTGGATAATGCACACCAGTGAATATACAAAGGTCAGCATATGAAACACTCCTATGTGCTTCAATCCCTTTGAAAGACCGAATGGTCTCTTCCATCTGTATGACCTTTTTCCTAATATCACCGGAGTCTAAATCTTCTCTGAGATGGGTGTTTTCAAGATTTTTGTTGGTTGTATCCAACTCAGGTGTGGGAACTACTTTATATGTTCCTTGAGTTCCTCCTTATGTAGAGGATTATGTGTGTCTGAGCATTCGAGAACCCTGAGTAGACTGGTGTAGTTCTTTCAACATAACAATCAACTCTGTAATTTGTTTACTTAATCCATCAAATTCTTCACGAGAGACACGATTAGGATTAGTCTGGTTAGATGAAGACATAATTGGTTGTAGGCTCATGGTCTTTTTGGACTTTCAACGGGTAATAGGTCCAATTTTTTCCTTGCAAAAACTGACGTAGTTTAGTTTTAGGAAATGTATAAATGTTTACATGCTATGTGATATATCCATTTTAGGAGTATTATCCTACAAAACGGATGTTAGCTATTTGTGTGACATGATAGCATGTTAAACTTTTAAATATGCATGTACACATATTTCCTCATATTTCCCATTACATAGAGATCAATATGGAATGAAATTACGAGCAATTGACTTTACGAGTAATTAAAAATAGGAAAGCATGAAGAAACTTCCCTCCGCATTTGGTTTATCAGAGGCTGACCATTCTTAGGCTACTCTCGCAGTTTTTTGGCGTGAAGGTTCCCAAATCATCGCAATTTACTTGACGGGAAGTTAATCCGGTCTTTCAACTGGAGCGAATTTGGGTGGTGCCTTTCCTGAGCCTCATTGAAATTAGTCTTCCTATGAGTCCAGCAATCAAACACAGATAGGATAGCCTCCTGGTGGAGGAACCACACAACATACATTTACATATAATGTGTCTCACCGTATGGAAATGGCATGTACGAAGCACTAATATCACAAGTAGATATAGTGTAAAGCATTAAGTACAGTAAGTAAATACATTCTTACACATCCATTAAATGTAAATGCAACATCCACACACAAGCATATAATAATTATGAAAAGCTTATAATTGCGACTTAAGCCCTCTTACTGGATGTCCCCAGTAGAGTCGCCACTTGTCGACGTCGGGATTTTTATTTGTCCATTTCTGTTCTTGTCTTTTGGTGTTCTCCTGTTAGGTGAGATTTGTTTGAAAAAATAAGTTGTGAAAAGGTCTGATATGTCGATTGGACTATAAGAGTTGCCAGTTGGTTTTTAAATGGTTATACCAACACAACCGAGAAAAGATTTTCACATTGACCCAGTGATGTGACACTACTTAACGGGTTTGTGAAACCAAGATTTGTTAGGGTCTGGGAACTTGGTTATGCGGAGGGAAGGTGTTACGCACCCCCCGACATCCGTGTTGCCACGGTGACAGCCACTTTTTAATTAAACTGTTATATGAATGTGTGTGTATGTGTTTGTGGATCAATGTGCAATTATTTTGAAGTAGTGGTATGCCTCGTTTGCACCTATATAAAAAGGGTTTGAATTTTGTATAAAAGTTCAGTTTTGACAAGATATAGCAATGACATTTTATAAAAGAGGTTTTTCAAACCCTTATGCTCAATAGTAATTGCGGCCTTTGATACTTCCATTTTATTATGGGTTCGGCTGGATTGCTTTTATTTTCGAGATGCGAGGTATCTTTGAGAAAATAATATAAAAAAGCAGTGCGAAATTCCTTATGGGCACGAAAGCCATCCAAGGAAATTCAAACACTGTGAATAATTTACAAGTCATGTATAGTTGAAAATGTCCATCACGAGAACCGAATCTAGATTCAGGAGACTGAATCTATGATCACGTGATTCAGTCTATTTACAGTCTATAAATATAAATGCTGTAAATATATATATATATATATATATATATATATATATATATATATATATATATATATATATATATACACACAAACGATCAACCACCACGAAGCACCTCCATGGGGAATCAAAAATGTTAAGAAAGCAGTAAAAGCAATCAACCGCCATGAAGTGAACTCCAGGCGGGACGAAGTGTAAATAAAGCGATAAAAATAATCAACCACCACGAAATCCTCCAGGCAGGACTAAATGTAGATAAAGCTGTAAAAGCGATCAACCGCCACTAAGTAAACTCCAGGCGGGACAAAATGTAAATAAAGCTGTAAAAGGCCATGAAGTGAACTCCAGGCATAACAGAAATGTAAAAATATATATATATAAGCGATAAATGCACCGGATGTATATCGATCTAGGCTCGGTTCGTTAGTTCGAATTTGAGGATATATATATATATATATAAGTGGCAAATGCACCAGATGTGTAATCTATGCTCAATCAAATAGAGTTTGACGATGACAACATATATATAAGTATTTATATATATATATATATATATATATATATATATATATATATATATATATATAAGCAGTAAACGCTCCGGATATAAATCCAGGCTCATCGAATATAGTTCGACAACAGTTTATATATATATATATATATATATATATATATATATATATATATATATATATATATATATATATATATATATATAAGAAATAGAAAGCCATTGACCGAAGTTTGGGAATATGCACACAACACGACTCTCAACGTGAACAACTGTGTGTGCAATAAGTGTGGAAAAGGCTTTAAATGATGTAAGAATGCTTACAATGGACTGCCAAAGAAGACTTCAATAGCTTTAAATGGATGAACACTTGGCTCCCGCTGGTAAAAAAAGTAGCCAAGTATAAGCTCACGAGTGTTTAAAATGAGAAAACACTCAAGATATGGTGTGTACAGAGAAAATTGGACATGACTTCCTCACCTTTTCTCTGCACAAAATTGCTGCCTCAGGCCCTCTATTTATAGAGGAGGAGCCGCAGGTGTACATGCGACAGCCGCAGATGCACCTACGACTGCCCGGGGTGCCCCAGAATCCGCGGGTCCCGCCGTCTCGAAGTACGTGCATGCGTGTAACGTGTTGTCCGCTCAAACTTTTAGAACTTTAATCTGGGCATCCGATCGAGGTGTATAAGACTTTTTTCAGAAAGTTGTTGTCGAGAGCTACACAATGACATGGGATTAGAGGTTATACGAAGTCAGAAAGATGGGACCATTCCCTTAGTCTTCAGGCTTCGAATTATATCTGGTGTGATATCTTGTGTAGTAGTCACTCGGGACTGGAGCTCTTTATTTCTTGTAGGACATTCATGTGTGTAATGTATGTTGAGACGGCGCTATATGGGATCAAAGTGGCAAAATGACGATTTTTCCCCTGACCGGGGTTATCTCCGATTTTAGGCTGATTTAGCGGTCGTTGCTCAGGGTTATCTCTGAGATTGGACTGCTGCAAGTGTTGACCATCCTCAGGGTTATCTCTGAGGTGTGCCTGACCTCCCAGGGTTATCTTCAAGCTTATGGAATGAGTTCCTCGGGGCTATCACCGATTGTTAAAGTTGATTGCTGGGAGTGGAAAAGAGCATATTTGGTGTGAGGGCCCCAAACTCGGATACTTGAAACCCGAACTCGGTTCTTCACGATACCATTTCTATGAGCGGAATAATACTAATAATAAAAATAACAATAATATAAATGATCAAATTAATTTACATAATTATCAGAGTCTAACTCCCAAGTACGAAACCTTTAAACATTCATTACAACCCATGATAGATAATATATATCATAAATGTCTTAATAACATTAAACTATTACATAACATAGTAATTCGTTCATTCAGCAACCTTCCCTTTTCCTTTGTTCTTAGCAGAGTTCTCTGGTCGTTTGCACTTAGCTGAAAACATTTAAATTTAAGCAAGGATGAGCATTTGAGTGCCCAGCAAGCAATAGCAATTATATATATATATATATATATATATATATATATATATAAGCTGAAAGGATTTAAATGTTTTCTTTGTACTATTCTTCTACAACAAGTCAATAGTTGTGAAGTATTCTGAACCGATAATAATAACATAACAACTCTCTTTCAAATTTTTGAAACTACATAATGACTATATCTGGGGTTATGGTGACATGCCATGAACATTGTTTTCATTTTCGAAAAGGTTAAACAGAAATTCATCTGTAAACCGTCATAACTTACGGGCACGGGGGTGATCAGCCCGTTATGCCCTGCATTGATCAATACTACATTGCTAGAACGATATTATCGTACATCCTTTGTCCGCCGGAGCGCATAAAAATTTTCCCGTGTAGGGATGTTCATACCTGTCTGGGTTCTAAATCAAAGGTTTTATCTTGTTCAACAATAATCTATAATTCAATATATCTGTATACGGGTAATTGACAAAGGTATATCAACATGTGATTAAATACAATGATTATCCAAGTGGGGACACTTGTTTAACCACTTCTAGAAATTAACGAACAGAATATATATGTCCGAATCATCATATACTAACATGTTGATATTCAATTAGCTTATATAATATAAAGTTCATAATCTGTACAATAATAATATAGTTTAGAAACATTCTTACTCACATCCATTGCATAAAGAAAATGCAAAGGTTAGATACTTGCCTGAAGCGCTGCTTACAACTTGTAATTAAGATCTATCGCTTATCTCACGACCTATCATTAATAAGATAGTTCGTTCGATTAGAACAACATACTATAACACATAACACTGCTTATTGCAGTCAACACATAACCTAATCACATTAGCACCTATGTTTAATAACCATTGAATCACAAATAATCACTTATACAATCAAAATATCTAAGTCCAGATCAATTTCTGAAACATGTCGGTCTACCGACAATTTTATCGGGTAATTATCGAGTCTAAGACTCTATACTATAACTTAACATCAGTACGTATCAGTCATATTATTTTTAAATGACTCAATAAAATTTTAAAACATTTATTATAATTTATCATAAATTTTCAAACATTGGAATCATATTTAAATGATTTAAATACCAATCAATTCTATTATAATAAATATTTAATTAGTATTAAACTATTAATGAAATCATTTCCAAAATATTAAAGTTATGTATAATAACTCAAAATACTTTTAAAGTATTAATATTACCCTTAAATGATTTTTAAAACATTTAAAATCATTTTTAAATAATTATTATTAATATTAAAGTATTAATGTTCTATTTATCAAAATATTAAAAGTCATTATTCATAACTTAAAATATTTTTAATTCATTTATATCCTTTTTAAATGATTTTTAAAGTAATAAAACCATTTATAAACTATTTATTTAATATAATTATTAAATAAATTTAATATCATAACTAATAACTTAATAATCATTAATATTTAATTATTAATGAAATTATCCTTTAAATATTAAAAGTTATATTTTATAACTTAAAATATTTTTAAACACTTTATTTTCATTTAATATGATTTTTAATATAATAAAATCATTTTTAATTAATTTATTTAATTCATTTAGTAAATAAATTAATTACCATTAATATCAATTTATTAATGAAATTTATCATAAAATATTAAAAGTCATTAAAAATAACTTAAAATATTTTCTTATATCATAATATAATTTTTAATGATTTTTCTAATATTAAAATCATTTTTAAATAATTTATTTAATATTATAATTAAATAAATTAAATACTTTTAATATTTCAAAAATATTAAATATTTATGAAATATATTAAAAATAATTAAAAACTAATTTTCGGAATTTTTTATAATTTTTAATAATTTATTTTGTATTTTTAATAATTTAAAACTAATTTTTTTCTATTTTTTATTAATTTCTGAAAAATAGAATATTATCGGTCGCTAAAGACAACCTATAGCGACAGAACCGTCGCTATAGGTGTTCTTCATGTTCTTGGCCAAACCCAGAAATTCATAGCCAGTTTCCGAGTTGTTTACTTTGACCAATCATAAACTAGTGTGTGTTGTGTTTCTGGGTATTTTGTTGATCAGAGAATGTAGTACAAATACAAGACTACTCGATCCAACAAAGAACATCATCAAACCATGCATAACTAACGAGATCTGAAGCGTTGAACAAGCTGTCAGAGCTGTTCTTCATTTTCTGGGCTACCCAGAAATGAAGAATAGTTCGACTGGCTCGTTTTGGGCTCCCACAACTTGTGATCTAGGTGAGTTTTTAGCGATTTAAGAGGTCTAACTTGTAGAACACATGTAATTCTAGAGATCTATTACATAAAATCAACAAAACAACAACTGGAGTTAGCAGATCTATGCCGGTCAACCCATGTCAGACAACACGGTCAAGCATTTTCTGGGTTACCCAGAAAACGGCTTTCGTGCTTCTCTGGCTTGGTTTGACCATCGACTACGCTTCACCTGTTAACTTTTTAGGTGATAATAAGACACAAAAAAATGTAGTCTAACATATGTAATACAACTTAGATGCAAAACCAAGAACATACAATCAAACCACTGTCAGATCCGTGCTCATGAAAATCATGTCAGACCTTTCTGGGCTCGTTCTGGGTTACCCAGAACATGGCCAGTCATGGTTGGTCAACGGTGTTTGACCACCCATATCTTGCAACCCATAACCGATCTGACTCTGATTTGAGTTCCAGAGCAAAGCTCTCATAGCTTACTACAAGATCAAATATTAAAACCACAAAAACACAAAACAGAGAACGATATACAGGGCCTGACATTCATTGTCAGACGACTATTTAAAAATTTTCCAGATTTTGAAAAATGTCAAATCCGAGCCTCTAGATGTTATGGATCTAACATCTAGCAACCCAGATCACCACTAGACACTACTAACAACATATTTTAACACTTAATCATAACATCTAACACAGAATCGTTGGACAGAAATTCTAGGGTTCGTTTATACCTTCTTGAGCAAATCTTGATTTTTGGCTTCTGATGTTTGTTAGGGATTTTCGTGGGGATGTTCTTAGGGACTGATATAGCTTATAATTTTAGAGGTTTGAAGTTTGAGAGAGAAGGTTTAAGTGTTGGAAAAAATGTAAGTGAACAAATGAATTTTCTCTCTCCTAGATCTACTTATACAAGTCTTGATGCATGAATATGGCTGATCTAGCATGGTTTGCTGTCAATTTTGAGTCACAAGGAGTAGTTGGAGTTGGTTAACAACTCAAAATATGGAAGGATTTGCAAGCAAGCTTCTAAAAATTAAAAAGTAATATATATTTTTTTTAATAAAGTAATTAAGGGTATTTTTGTCCATGACACTTGAATCTAGATTCTAATCACTAGATTTTAAACATTAAGGTTTTCTAAATAATTTCTAGGGTTTGAACAATTATATATAGAGTTCAATAAAAATTAAATTATAACTAAATAATTATAATTAGGGTTTTTAAATAGAAAATTAGAGTTTTAAAAATATATTTAGGGTTTTCTAAAACTTTAATTAGGGTTTACCTAATTAATCACTTAATGCACAGCATAAAACATATAACATAGTTATATAACAGTCTTAAGCTCACAATTGATTTTCAATTTAGAGTTTTCCTAAGTAAAATTAGGGTTTAACCAATTAATACTAGGATTTTGAAATTAAACACCATAATTGACCAATTATCATCAATACGTACATGCAGTACATATTCATAGTACTGAAAAATCAAAATATAATTAATATTATATTATTATTCTCATACATTGGCAATAATCCAAAATTAAGGTTTGGATTCCATATCTGATTTATTCTTCGTATTTAACCTTAATAATTAAGGTAAAATATTTACTTTAATAATCCATACAAAAATTCATATAATAAAATAATTATTATAATTATTCTAAAAATCACTCCATATATTAATTAAATAATATATGATTATATATTTTCATGGAAAATAATTATTAAAATATTTCTACCATAAATTGATTATTATAAGTATATACTTTTTAATAATCAATAATTTTAAAATAAATTTATTTGTAAATAATTATGTAATAAATATATTTTTACTTACCACATAAATACATATACACATAATCTTGTACAAATCCTCATCCTTAATAATAAAAAAAAAATTATTCACAAAATTTCTTATTTATTTATATAGAAAATATCGGGTTGTTACATTTGGGGTTATATCCGGAACTGCAACTGCATTCCTCGGGGTTATCTCCGAGGTTGGATTGAAGATCCTGGGGTTGTCTCCAGGATTGGGACTAAATATCTCGGGGCTTATCTCCGAGATCCCAAATTTTTCTGTTGTTGTCTATAGAACTATGACTGCGTTCCTCAGAGTTATCTTTGAGGTTGAAACTGAAGATCCTGGGGTTGTCTCCGGGACTGTGACTGAATATCTCGGTGTTGTCTCTGAGATGGTAAAGAATGGGTATCCCGGGGTTATCTTCGGGACTGAGTTGAGCTGTCCTCCAGGGTTATCTCTGAAAGACAATTCTGCCCTCCTACAATGTTAGTAACATGAATGCAAAATTTTGAGTGTCTATAATACTTATTCGATTGTATGCCTCTTGAATTTTTTTATTCAAATTAAATATCAATTGTTATTGAACCTTGTAAGACTAGCGAACCCTTAATGATTTGACTAGTCCATAGTTGATGAACGTTCTAAATTCTAGAACCATTGTTGAGCTTATCCAAACCAAACTTCATTTGGTGCAGACTCTAATGTCAAACTGAGATGAACAACCCTATTATAGAGGACTAATTACGCTTTAGCGTTAAGAAATTATGCACAGTATGGTACTAAGGACTGATCCCCCTAAGTACGAGAAGAAGAGTCCATAGTCTTATGACTATTAAAGGTTTCAAGTATAAACACTTGACAACCTAGGGCATAGTTCAAGGTCTTATGACCCCCAGAAGTTCTTTTGATTCTCGTTATTCATTCTAGATTCAAAAGTTAAGTTCTTTATTTTAGAAGTCTTTGATTCATTCACATGTTATTATTTTATTGTTATATTATTATACTTATGGAAATCGTGCTCACTCTTGCGTAATAATAATATTATAGTTAAGAAAGAAAGATCCGACGAGCCTTCTACTAGCAAAGACAATGGCAAGGTTAACAAGTGATGAAGACTTATTATTTATTTGTTATGTTATATTTCAGACTTATGTTTAAGTTATGTAAGACTTAATATTTTTTTATGCTTTCGTATTTGAGATTTAAGGTTAGTATGACCTAAGATTGATATACTTAAATCTGATGTTGTAACTCCATAAGGAGCGGATTTATTTTTATCTATTTATGGTTTTCATTTATTATAGGTAGTTAGACGTATGATATTTGTACAGTGAACACCAAATCTCGTTGTAATTGGAGTAACCAAATTTGGGGGTGTCACAGGTTGGTATCAAATCTGTAGGTTATGAACCTTAGGTGGGGGGAAAACCTTAGATAGTAGCCTTATCGAGTTCTAAGAAATGAATTCTTTAATTCATTGAAGAAAATAAAAGACTTTATGTGCATATGTGATAAACTTATGTACTCGCGAGTATCGATTAGTAACTAAAACTTAAAATTATGTTGTAAGGATACCGGATGTTAGAGGATCTAGTCGAGCTAGGGAGGAGGAACCCAGAGTACCTAAAGAGGAGGAGCCCCGAGACATCCATGTTTTCCGAGAGCAGCTGGTACAGGGAGAGAGATCTCTATTGATCACTATTGTGGGTCAGGAGAATGAGCCTTAGACTGATCCGCAGGAGGATCCTGAGGAGGAAAAGGAAGAAGATGAGTTCCCACCGAACTCTATTGTAGCTCAGATGTATGACGAGGTGTATGACTGTTACATTGAGCTTCAGGATAGAGTCACAGAGTTGGAAGAGTTGGCAGATGAACGCCAGGCCACTATAGGATAGAAGAATGAGGAAATCCAAGGTCTTAATGCACGTTTTGGAAATGTGGAGTGGATATTGGTTCACCTAGAGGGTGAGAATGAGGAGCTGGTGGCAGAGGTTGCAAAGATGAAGGATGATCTGCGAGAGGAATTTGCCAAACGAGCCAGAGCTGAAGATGCTTATGAGAAGGCTTCCTAGCTAGCAGATGTAGCCGAGGGAGAGGTACAAGCAAAGAAGGTGAAGATGGTGGAGATAGATTGTGCATTCAACACTATTGTGAACAAGGCCAAGGATCGAGTTATGTACTATCCAATTTAGTTCGAGGACTTACCTTCGTACATGTTGGATCGCAAAATGATATTTTGTGTGACGCCCCCAAAATAGGTATACATCACCCATTCTGAGTCGTCAAATACATGGTACAAAATACAAATACAAACTTAAATATACAACATGAGCTGTGAGTTTTAATACAAATATTGTCTTCTAGACAGTATTCAAGCTCAAAATAAGTCATCAATACATTTATTATCACACTATTTCACCGAATAGTGAGGACTACTATTGCAACCATCTGCACTGTCACTCCGTTCCCCGACTAGTCCCAGCTATTTTCTCATTTCCTGAAGAGAACAAACAAAGAAAAGGGTGAGCTCAACTAGCCCAGTAAGAAATATTATGACTAAGATAATGCAGAATAAATTATCGTTAGCCTCCAACATGTTAAACTGATAAAATACAATAGACATCAAGTTTAACTGCAGCGGAACAAGCAATCCATTAGAAGAGTCAAGTAGAACATAAAATCTACTATCTTCTATGATTTGAAATAATTTATCATCAATTTTATTGCTGAGACTCAGCTTATTAAATAATCCACATCATCGAATCATCCCTGCACTACGGCCAATGATATTCATTAGTATCACGACCATAAATTATCTATGCACTACGGGCCAAGGATATTCGTGTTTTCATCAATGGTTATGATCATGCCAACAACTGTTCATCAATGCACTATGGCCAATGAGGACTTTTACCACATCATTTGTAACATTACGGGCATGATTATATTGAATAATTCCTGGTCATAATCATACCAAGTCCATCTATGTACTACGGGCCAAAGATGACTTTCATAATAATATAAACATGAGGATGATGACAATGATATAAGAATTCAATTAGAAAAAGCAAAAGATAAATTTTTAAGGATTTATAATTAAATTTATCCAGAATTCAATAATGTCCAAATTATCAACATGATACTGCTTTGTGGAGTAAAATTCAAGAATAATATTTTGCAAAAAATAATTTGGACCGAAAAGAAATTAATTTTTGTCATGAATAGTACCCCGGGCGAATAGTAACCGAGTGAATAGTACTCCGTGAATTGTAATTCAGGAATAGTACCCCGTGAATATTACTTCGGCATAAAAAGGTTAAAACTTATCAAGAATGCTCAGAATAATATTTCCATAAATAGATATTGGATGAAGCGCAAATATCTAGGATATTCTACTAATTTCATGGAGTATAGAAGCCAAAACTTTAACAAAATGAGTATAAAATTCGAAATCTGAAACGAAATAATATTACTTACATACTACAGAGTATGGAAAAAAATATTATTTCTTACGAATATTGAACAAAGATAATATCCATTACCTTAAAAATGAGAGTATTTTAACTGGTATAGCGGGGATATTCTTGAAGAAAACTTTCACTGTTTTCTACGCTCAAAACTTCTTAAAACTTTAAAGAAATACGCTCAAGATTATAGAAGAAGAATTCTCCGATTCTGGTGTGATTTTCAATTCTAACTAAGCATCCTATTTACAGGAGAATGGAATGATACTATTTAGAAAAGTTTTTCACGAACTGCACAGTGTGGAGGAAAGAATTTCACAAGCGCCGAAGAAAAATCGTCTGATTTTTCTAAATTGTTACTATGCACTTACTATTCAGACACTATGCAAACACTATGCATACTAAAATATAATATATTCTATTTTTACTAAAAAACAAAACTTATAATAATATATAATATTAATTTACCCTCTTCCCCCGGCAACCTTTCTGCCCCCCATTCTCATTACCAAAATCAATCCACCAGAGTCATATATATATATATATATATATATATATATGTGTGTGTGTGTGTGTGTGTGTGTGTGTGTGTGTGTGTGTGTTGAAAGTAACATGTTTTGGTGGTGGGGGGGGGGTTATCACAGGTAGTAAGAAAAGAATTAAAGATAGTGTGATGGTGGGATTATATATATATATATATATATATATATATATATATATATATACTCATAACACATAATATTTTGAAAAATGGGTTCATAAAATAAACAACATTTACATCAAATACTTCATAAAAATCCCCTTAATATTTTTAACATTATTTATTCATTATTATTATAACTCGCAATATTAACAACCAGATCGTTCCCAGGAAAGAGGGGGCTTTCTAATAAGGATTTCTCCCTATTGGCGCGCAATTAGGTGACCAAACCTCTCCTCGACAGAACTTTCTAGACATCGTTAATATTACAAATAATAATATGAATAACTGTATCGTCTCAATTATTGATTTAATAATATATAAAATATTGACAATAATTGAATCAAATACCGTGAGATACTATGCAACAATTACTGTAGCAATAGTTGAACAAAACTGAGTGACTTCTCACGTAAGCATCAATAATCAATACTGTGTGCTACTATGCAACCATGCGCATTACTGTACTTTTAACACCAGGTATTTCAACAGCTAACGGTAAAACATTTCCCGTTATTTTTATAAAAAGATATTTCTGTCATTTTCTAACTCCGACAATAATTCCACTGTGGGGTCCACCAATGATAATGTCGTCGTACGAATAATCCCTGTTAAAACGAATATTCCCCGACCAATCGAATATAATATAACAACTTGCGTGCTTTGCAAAGTTTGTAAATATTACCCACAACTATAATATTATATCAAATTCACTCCTAATATTCAAAAATGTTATTTATAGAAAATTCATCTTTATTCATAAACGTTGGGGTTTTACAACCTCCCCTTCTTATAAAATTTTGCCCTCAAAATTAGGGTACATACCTGGTATGTCGAAGAGGTGAGGATACCTTGATTTCATTTCAGATTTTAACTCCCAGGTTATTTCCTCAACATCGTGGTTTCTCCATAAATCTTTAACTTGAGGTATAACCTTGGAGCGTAGAATATGTTCCTTCTTATCCAAGATTTTAAAAGGAACCTCTTCATACGTTAAATCTTTCGCTATTTCGTCTGGTTCTAACTCAATAATATGGTTCGAGTCTTCTACATATTTACGTAACATGGATATATAAAAAATGTTATGAACACGAGACATACTTGGCGGTAAAGCAAGTCTATAGGCCATAGTTCCTACTCGATCAAGGATTTCAAATGGGCCAATGAATCGAGGATTGAGCTTTCCTCTCTTTCCAAGTCTCGTAACTCCCTTCCATGGTGCCACATGTAACAACACATGCTCTGCAACATTGAATTCCACATCTTTTCGATGAAGATCAGCATAACTCTTTTGTCGATCTTGTGAGGTTTATATACGTTGCTTAAACATTTGAATCTTCTTCGTAGTCATACGTACCAATTTCGGTCCCAACAACGTTGCTTCACCCACCTCATCCCAGCATACTGGAGAACAATACTTTCTTCCATACAACGCCTCAAATGGAGCCATGCCGATACTTGCTTGATAACTGTTGTTATAAGTGAATTCCACTAATGGTAAGAACTTGTCCAAACTTCCCTTGAAATCAAGGACACAGAGTCTTAATAGATCTTCAAGAGTTTGAATAGTCCTCTCTGACAACCCATCCGTTTGAGGATGAATAAGCCGAACTGAAACGTAAATCGGTGCCCATAACTTTTTGCAAACTAACCCAAAATCGTGAAGTGAATCTTGGGTCTCGATAAAAAAACTATAGATACTGGCATACCATGCAGTCTTACAATCTCATTTATGTACATACGAGCAAGACGTTCAAGTGTATAAGTGTGACGCCCCCAAAATTAGGTATACATCACCCATCTTGGGTCGCCAGATACATGGTACAGAATTCAAATACAACTTACTAATACAACTATCGTGTATAATACGACAAAATATAAACTGTGAGTTTGAATACAAATATTGTCTTCTAGAGGGTATCCATACTCAAAAGAAGTCCTCATTACAATTATTATCACACTATTACATAGAATAGTGAGGACTACTAATGCTATCATCTAGGACCATCACTCCGTTTTCCGACTCATCCCAGCTATATTCTCATTTCCTTGAGAGAACAATGAAAGAAAGGGTGAGCTCAACTAGCCCAATAAGAAATATTATGACTAATATAATGCAGAATAAATTATCATTAGTCTTCAACAATGTTAAACTGATAAAATATAATAGACATCAAGTTTAACTGCAACGGATCAAGCAATCCATTAAAAGAGTCAAGTAGAGAATAAAATCTACTATCTTTTATGATTTAAGTGGTTTTTCATGACTTTTATTGCTGGGACTCAGCTTAATAAGTAATCCACATCATCGAATCACCCCTACACTACGGCCAAGGATATTCTTTAGTATCACGACCACGAATTATCCATGCACTACGGCTAAAGATAATCATGTTTTCATCAACGGTCCTGATCATGCCATAAAATAATTCATCTTTGTACTACGGCCAAAGAGAATCCATAGCCATAATCATACCAAAAACTGTTCATTAATGCACTACGGGCCAATGAGGACTTTTTCCACATCATTTGTAACATTACGGTCATGATTACACCGATTAATCCCTGGTCATAATCATACCAAGTCCATCTATGCACTACAGGCCATAGATGACTTTCAACAAAATATAAACACGAGGATGATGACAATGATATAAGAATTCAATAAAACAAGTTTAAGAATTAATTTATCCAAGAATTAACACGGCCAAGGATATTCTTTAGTATCACGACCACGAATTATCCATGCACTGCGGCTAAAGATAATCATGTTTTCATCAACGGTCCTGATCATGCCATAAAACAATTCATCTTTGCACTACGGCCAAAGAGAATCCATAGCCATAATCATACCAAAAACTGTCCATCAATGCACTACGGGCCAATGAGGACTTTTTCCACATCATTTGTAACATTACGGTCATGATTACACCGATTAATCCCTGGTCATAATCATACCAAGTCCATCTATGCACTACAGGCCATAGATGACTTTCAACAAAATATAAACATGAGGATGATGACAATGATATAAGAATTCAATAAAACAAGTTCAAGAATTAATTTATCTAAGAATTAACACGGCCAAGGATATTCTTTAGTATCACGACCACGAATTATCCATGCACTACGGCTAAAGATAATCATGATTTCATCAACGGTTCAAATCATGCCATAAAATAATTCATCTTTGCACTACGGCCAAAGAGAATCCATAGCCATAATCATACCAAAAACTGTTCATCAATGCACTATGGGCCAACGAGGACTTTTTCCACATCATTTGTAACATTACGGTCATGATTACATCGATTAATCCCTAGTCATAATCATACCAAGTCCATCTATGCACTACAGGCCATAGATGACTTTCAACAAAATATAAACATGAGGATGATGACAATGATATAAGAATTCAATAAAACAAGTTCAAGAATTAATTTATCCAAGAATTAACACAGCCAAGGATATTCTTTAATATCACGACCACGAATTATCCATGCACTACGGCTAAAGATAATCATGTTTTCATCAACGGTCCTGATCATGCCATAAAACAGTTCATCTTAGCACTACGGCCAAAGAGAATCCATAGCCATAATCATACCAAAAACTGTCCATCAATGCACTACGGGCCAATGAGGACTTTTTCCACATCATTTGTAACATTACGGTCATGATTACACCGATTAATCACTGGTCATAATCATACCAAGTCCATCTATGCACTACAGGCCATAGATAACTTTCAACAAAATATAAACATGAGGATGATGACAATGATATAAGAATTCAATAAAACAAGTTCAAGAATTAATTTATCCAAGAATTAACACGGCCAAGGATATTCTTTAGTATCACGACCACGAATTATCCATGTACTACGGCTAAAGATAATCATGTTTTCATCAACGGTCTTGATCATGTCATAAAATAATTCATCTTTGCACTACGGCCAAAGAGAATCCATAGCTATAATCATACCAAAAACTGTCCATCAATGCACTACGGGCCAATGAGGACTTTTTCCACATCATTTGTAACATTACGGTCATGATTACACCGATTAATCTCTGGTCTTAATCATACCAAGTCCATCTATGCACTACAGGCCATAGATGACTTTCAACAAAATATAAACATTAGGATGATGACAATGATATAAGAATTCAATAAAACAAGTTCAAGAATTAATTTATCTAAGAATTAACACGACCAAGGATATTCTTTAGTATCACGACCACGAATTATCCATGCACTACGGCTAAAGATAATCATGTTTTCATCAACGGTCCTGATCATGCCATAAAACAGTTCATCTTTGCACTACGGCCAAAGAGAATCCATAGCCATAATCATACCAAAAACTGTCCATCAATGCACTACGGGCCAATGAGGACTTTTTCCACATTATTTGTAACATTACGGTCATGATTACACCGATTAATCCCTGGTCATAATCATACCAAGTTCATCTATGCACTACAGGCCATAGATGACTTTCAACAAAATATAAACATGAGTATGATGACAATGATATAAGAATTCAATAAAACAAGTTCAAGAATTAATTTATCCAAGAATTAGCAACGTCCAGATTGTCAATATGATACTGCTTTGTGTAGTAAAATTCAAGAATTCTTAGAAGAATATTTCCATGAAAAGATACTAGATGAAGCGCAAATATCAAAGATATTACACTAATTTCATGGAGTATAGAAGTCAAAGTTTTAACCAACTGAGTATAATAAAGAATGGAATAACAAAAAAAATCACCATGCATGCGATAGACCGCACAGACAGGTTATTCCAACAGAATAATAAATAATGGAACCAGGTCCGACGTAAAACGCACAGACAGGATATTCCAACAGAATAATAATAAAGACGGAACCAGGTCCGGTGTAAAACACACAGACGTGATGTTCCAACAGAATAATAATAAAGACGGAACCAGGTCCGGTGTAAAACACACAGACAGAATGTTCCAACAGAATAATAATAAAGACGGAACCAGGTCTGGTGTAAAACACACAGACAGGATGTTCCAACAGAATAATAATAAAGACGGAACCAGGTCTGGTGTAAAACACACAGACAGGATGTTCCAACAGAATAATAGAAGAATGTCACCAAGTATAGGGTAGACCGCGTATACAGGTTATTCCAACAGAATAATAAGAAATGGAATAACAACAGTTCTCTTCATGAATAAGAAAGAATAACACCCCTTACGGGTACAACAAATAATATCCCTTACCGTTTTAAAGAAGAACTGAAATAAAGAAGTAGTTAAGTAGCAGAATACTTTTCTTCTTTCTCTCTATACTTTCTCTCTCTAGAGTTCAGTGAATTCGTAAGAAAATAATGAAGGAATGAGCTTCTATTTATAGAAAAATAAAATGCATAGTAACTAATCCATGAACGGTCTAGATTGATTTACTTTAATCTGACAGTTCATATTTAAAGAAAAATCTTTTAAATAAATTATTATATATTCTATTTATAATCTAATAAAACGAATAACTTTATAAAAGATTTTACTATGCAAACATTATGCAGACACTATACAAACACTATGCATAATAAAATATAATATATTCTAATTATTGTCTACTAAAACAAATAACTTTATAAAAGTATTCTGTTTTATATAAAAAGATTTTACTATTAGCCTGATAAAACGAATAACTTTATAAAAGTATTCTGTTTTATATAAAAAGCTTTCTGTTTTATTACATTAATAATACCAATAAAACAAAACTAAGTGACTTATTACATAAGCATCAATAATCAATACCTTGTGCAACCAAGTGTATTATTGTACTTTTAACACCGGGTGTTTCAATAGTTAACGGTAAAACTTCCGCCGTTATTTTCATAAAAATATTTTTTTCGTTTTCTCAATCCGACAATAATTCCGTTGTGGGGCCCACCAATGATTTTACCGTCGCACGAATATTCCCTGTGAATAGTAACTCGTGAATAGTAACTCATGAATAGTAACTCGTGAATAGTACTCCGACATAAAAAGTACCCCAAATACTCGAGTGAACAATACTAGAGTGAATAGTAACCAGGTATTTTATGACAACTTGTCTACTTTGAAAAAATTTTACATATCACCCTTAACTTTAACCTTTTATCAATTTAACCATTTACCAAAATAGAAAAATTGAATACTTTTATTTCATAAAATTCGGGGTCTCACAATAAGTTTCTCGTATAGGTAAGAAATGGGCAGACTTGGTTAATCTGTCAACAATGAAACAAATTGCATCTATGTCTTGAGAAACCTTGGGAAGACCAGTAACGAAATCCATGGTAATGTGCTCCCACTTCCATTATGGAATTTCAAGTGGTTGTAATGGACCTTTTGATACTTGATGCTCCGCCTTGACTCGTTGACAGGTTAAACACCTTGAGATAAACTCCGCTATTTCTCTCTTCATATTTGTTGCCTCTTTTTCAGTTCTAACAAAAGAGCTATAACTCATGCAAGCTTACATGTGTCAACAAGTAATACATAGTAAGTAAAGTATTGATCCCGCATAGAAAGTTGTCTAATTTAAATCACGATACATCAATTAAATCACTATATTTATATGCTCAAACTAATGAATATAATTGGTGAATTACTCTAATTGCAACTAACAACTAAAACAAAAATAAAAATGTAATAAATCAAATTTGAAAGCAATGGGATACTAACTTCATTTAATACTTCATCGAATCACCACTATCATGCAAGAATTGTTCACATATCACAGGAAAGTAGCCAAGAGCACTAATAGAGTCATTGCCATTTTTCAATGTACTATGACATACTTACACAGCATCCACAAGCGATAGAATCCATGTAATCATCAATATAACCAAAATCACTATATGTCAATGTGAAATTGTAACCATATTGAATTTAAGCACAAGCCCTTATTCTAACTCATACGGTGAAACAGTATATGTCTATCTGGTTCACGAAATACACAAGCCATACAAAACAGTCCTATATACGTATACTATCATGATTACAATCCATACTTGCATGTTCATTGTCAATTCCATACAAGTACTGAAAACGAATGGTGATCAAGCATTCATACATGCAAAACAACCATGATAGAAATTCCATATGATATGTAAAACAGTCCAGCATTCAAGCATGCAACTAAACTACATATTAAAATCCGTTAGAATCCCATAATGGAGTTTAGTTCATGACTGAACTAAAAGCCATTATGGGATCAAAGCTAACCATGGCCAATAAACGAACAATTGAAAGATGAAGGATAGAAACGGTCAAACCCAATTGCTGATTATAATCCACTAGTAACGTTCAGATTCTCATATAAATCTAGTAAAATACTAATAATTATCCACAATGATAGAAAATCCCAAGAAGAATTAGAAAAGTTAGAGTTTAGGCTTTGTTCTACGTTGGAATCTCTCTTAGACTGTAAACCCTAGTTATTTATATTAAAAATACGTAAACTAATGAATGATACGTCTGACACCAGTCAGAATCATTTTTAATTAATTCCAACCCTTAAAATTAGAAATTAAAATAAACAGCTCAGCAGCAGCAGTCATCGTGCGTGAGCGCGCGCTGTCCCTTAGTAATTCTAGCGCAGGCGCACGACTTGCAGTGTGCCACGTCTGGTCCAGCCGGGTGGTCGCGTGGGCACGCGTGTGCTGGCCTGTATAGCAGCGCAGCCGCACGGCTTCTGCAACTTTGAGTTCTTGTTTTGTTACTGCAACTGATCTGTTCTGCTGCTCATTCCTTTGTCCATCCATGCTTAGTCTCCTGCTCCACTTGATCCTCACACCATGCGTCCATAGCCTCATGTCATCTAATACCACAAAATTATGCCATATCTGGACTTTTACATCAAAGGGATTTCTAAGTACATGTAATGCAAAAGAAATAAAATGCAACTAAAAACACACTAAAATGTACTTATGAAAAGCGTAGTTCGCGTGAATTGATATCCAATAAGTAGGTATAAAACCCACTTATCAAATACCCCCAAACTTGAACTATTGCCTGCCCTCAAGCAATGCATACACATAAAACACTAAAAATACAACTACATGCTATTCCACTAACTCATGATGCAAATGAGTCTCACATTGTGCCAGCCATAACAGAATTTTAGTCCAAAATGCCTCGACGAATTATCCAGATTCAAGAATACAAATTAAAACTGAACTATAGGCATAATATCATACACTCATATAATTCACATATGCTATAGAGATGATGTGTGTGTGTGTTGTGTTCACCAAAACTTGCTTTAAGCAAAGAATACACATGCTAAACTACTCACAACAGAAAATTACAGTAAAAATCAAGACTCATGTATACTTATGCAACAAAGATTATTCCAACATATCAAAGCAAACTATGGTTCAACAATGGGCTTAATTGCTTTATTGCTACTCACGAGGGCAATTTTCGCTCTTTTCCGCGGTGTTTATTGCTATTTTTCTTTTCTCCTTTTATTTTTTTTTCACATGACTATCCAACTCCTTATTCCATTAGGCAAACACTGCTACCCCTTAGCGAGCTTTCAACCAACGACTCCCAGACCATGAAACACCTTAGGGCGCTAGGTGTTAAGACACAACCCTACGGGCGTACTTACTCAAGTAGCTAGGGCCACAAAATAAGACTAGCCACGTTATTGCTATTTTTTATTTTTTTTATACATAGCATACCCATGTTTTCCCAAAGTTTGAAAATCAATGTTTAAACAGTCCAAGTTCACTTTCCACATATTTCCCTTTTTTAAAACTACATTTCCTATCGAGCAATGCAACACATAATTCTTATACCTACAAGTGATTGTGAACACGTCCGTGCAGACCAAAAGCATTTAAACAGCAACATGAATTTTACCGTGTAAAACATTATAACTACGTTCATGTTATACAAAGTACTCAACAATCCTTCAAAATTCACTATCATCATTGGCTTAGACAAAATTTCCATAAAGCTAGACTTTTTGAGCCATATGCAAACTAAACATATACACATAATAAACTAAAATTTTGACAAGTAAACTACTATATGCAACATAAACATGCAGAATGTAAACTAAACATGCAAATACTAAATGTAAATACTACATGTAACTATACTACCACCCCAATACCCCCAAACTTATAATATTCAATGTCCTAGTGAATGAAGGTAAAGGGTTAAAGAAAACTCCCCTAATAATCAGTCGCACCACCCTCTTCGGGTGGTGAATCTGGTTGTGGATATGGCACAGCTGTCCCGAACTGAGGTCGCTCCAGCATTGTCCCTTGTAGTACAAAAGCCTCTGCCAACGACATCGTGAGACCCATAGCAAAAGCTACGAAGTTATCGTACATGGCATCAACCTTACGCTCCAACCTTCGGAGCTGTCGATCCCCGGTCGCAGTAGTAGCTCGAGTAGATGGTCCTGCTTCATTTGTCTGAGAGGACTGCTGTGGTGGCTCTAGGAAAGTGGGCTGAATGATAAAACCTAATCCTCTCGGATGTGGTTCACCTCCTGTCCAATCCATAAATTTTGCAATGGTGGCGTGGGTAATATCCTGGCTTGGGTTCTGAATTTGCTCATTGTTCCAATGGTAGCCCTGATGAGCACATAGCATAGCTACAACTGAGGCATGGGAAATACTCCCCGTAGTGCTTCCCCGCAGATACTTTAAAACGTTTTGGTGAATCAGATAGCCCACGTCAATGTACTTGCCCGTAATTATACCCCACAGAATTATAGCTCTCTCCGCTATGATTTCATGTTGATGAGACGACGGAACAAGCTTTGCACAAATGAACAGATTCCATGCCTTTGCATATCGATTTAGGGCTACAACTGGAAATATGCGAGGCTGATTTGTGCCGACTTTATAGGTCCATTTCGTTCCTGGCACGTATAATTCAGCAATAACCAATTTCAAGTCCGTTTCCATATGTGCACTTGCTACCCAATTCGCAGACCCAGTCGATGGTGTGTCAGTTAACTTGAAAACTGCTCTGATTGCAGGAGGTCTAAAGTCCACTTACACACTGCGCTCCACAAACAACCCAATCATTGTTGCCTTCGTTCACATAGAATTCTCTGATAATTCCTATTGGGATAGGCATGGGCGTGGTAGCCAATCCAAGCCATCCTCTTTCACGAATCATGTTACATAGCTGGCCATCTTGCCCTTCAGGCTTGAACCCTCTTTCTTTCACAAAGGTTTTGGTCACAATTCGGTAATACTCCTGTTGGGCTTCCAAATCCACAAACTTAGTATGATCAACCATATCCTCCCCGTGACTGCCAGAGGACGATGAGGAAGATGATGACATAGAGCGAGCACGCTTAGGACCCATTTGCAGAAGATAGAGATAATGCAAATGATTTGTTTGATGATGAGCGAGAGCCTATGATATGATAACCCCCAAACTCGTTTCTGCAAACCCACTTAGAAAACATAGATTTATACTGCAGTGTAGAAGTTGAGTAGGTGTGGAACGTGGAAGGAATTGTGGATGATTACGTGGGGGAGAGATTGATGGCTTCGATACTGTAACTGATAGAGATGAAGAGACGTGCGTTATGGAGACTGAGATGATTGAGCTTCTATTATGTTTCAAATGAGAGCCCACATGGTCCCCAACTCATTTTTAAAGTTTTTTAAAACTGTCTCAGGCCGGTGTCGCGCGCTGCCGCGCGAGAATTCAATGTGTTTCATGCGCGGGTGCGCGAGTAGGAATTGGGCTGTGATCGGCATGCCGCGCGGGCGCGCGCATTTATACTGCATTCCTTGAGCAGTTGTGCGATCCTGATATCTGCACTACTAATGTTCAACTCCAATCTGCATATCCTAATATCGGCCTAGACTGCCATCCCAATCCGTTATAGAATGTGTTGATCACCATCCAGTCTGGCATTCCATGGTGTGGACATTTCCGTAGCATCTCTTTGTATCTCTCCCATGCTTCATATAAGGATTCACCCTGCTGTTGTTCAAACTGAGAGATTGATGTCCTCATTTTCGCTGTCTTAGCCATTAGGAAAAACTTGGCTAAGAACTTCTGGGCTAAGTCCTCCCATGTAGTAATTGATCCAGCAGGTAAAGAATGCAGCTAACTCCTTGCTTTATCCCTCAAAGAGAATGGGAACAACCTCAGTCTAATAGCATCCTCCGTCACCCCGTTGTATTTGAATGTATCACAAATTTCAATAAAGCTTAACAGGTGTTCATTCGGATCATCTGTAGCATCACCCCCAAACTGTACCGAATTTTGCACCATCTGAATAGTGCCCGGTTTAATCTCGAAAGTATTTGCTGCTATCGTCGGTCTGACTATGCTAGACTGAAGTCCATTAATATTCGGCATGGAGTAGTCTCTTAGAGCCCGGTGCTCTTCTCTTTGCTCAATTCTCTATTCTTCTGCCATACTAGATGTAGTACTCTCTAACTGAGCTTGCAAATTTCTCCGCACACTCACTTTCCAACCTCTTCCGTTAATGTTATCCCGCGCTGGTGTCAATTCTGAGTTGGATGATCGTGTGTGCATAAAAATCTACAAGTACCTGAAATAAAAACAAAAAACAAAAATGGAAAATGAGATAGGATTAGATTTGTCTAAGTCATACAATATATCTTAAAACTAACGATAATCATTAAAATTAAAACGCCTTTTCCCGACAACGGCGGCAAAAACTTGTTGCCTCTTTCTAATAAAAGAGCTCTAACTCATGCAAGCATACATGTGTCAACAAGTAATACAGAGTAAGTAAAGTATCGATCCCACAGAGAAAGTTGTCTAATTTAAATCACTATACATCATTAAATCACTATATTTATACGCTCAAACTAATGAATATAATTCGTGAATTACTCTAATTGCAACTAACGACTAAAACAAAAATAAAAATGTAATAAATCAAATCTAAAAGCAATGGGATCCTAACTTCATTTAATACTTCATCTAATCACCACTATCATGCAAGAATTATTCACATATCATAGGAAAGTAGCCAAGAGCACTAATAAAGTCAGAGCCATTTTTTAATGTACTATGACCTACTTACACAGCATCCACAAGCGATAGAATCCATGTAATCATCAATATAACCAAAATCATTATATGTCTATGTGAAATTGCAAACATATTGAATTTAAGCATAAACCCTTATTCTAACTCATACGGTGAAACAATATATGTCTATCTGGTTCACGAAATACACAAGCCATACAAAACAGCCCCATATACGTATACTATCATGATTACAATCCATACTTGCATGTTCATTGTCAATTCCGTACAAGTACTGAAAACGAATGGTGATCAAGCATTCATACATGCAAAATAACCATGATAGAAATCCCATATGATATGTAAAATAGTACATCATTCAATCATGCAACTAAACTATATATTAAAATCTGTTAGAATCCCATAATGGAGTTTAGTTCATGACTGAACCAAAAGCCATTATCGGATCAAAACTAACCACGGCCAATAAACGAACAATTGAAAGATAAAGGATAGAAATGATCAAACCCAATTGCTGATTATAATCCACTAGTAACGTTCAGATCCTCATATAAATCCAGCAAAATACTAATAATCATCCACAATGATAGAAAATCCCAAGAAGAATTAGAAAAGTTAGAGTTTAGGCTTCGTTATACGTTGGAACCTCTCTCAGAGTATAAACCCTAGTTACTAATATGAAAAATACGTAAACTAATGAATGATACGTCTGACACCAGTCAGAATCATTTTTAATTAATTCCAACCCTTAAAATTAGAAATTAAAATAAACAGCTCAGCAGCAGTAGTCATCGTGCTCGGGCGTGTGCCATATCTGGTCCAGTCGGGTGGTCGCGCGGGCGCGTGTGTGCTGGCATGTATAGCCGCGCTGCTTCTGCAACTTTGATTTCTAGTTTTGTTGCTGCAACTGATCTGTTCTGCTACTCATTCCTTTGTCCATCCATGCTTAGTCTCTTTCTCCACTTGATCCTCACACCATGCGTCCGTAGCCTCATGTTATCTAATACCACAAAATTATGCCATATCTGCACTTTTATTTCAAAGGGATTTCTAAGTACATGCAATGCAAAAGAAACAAAATGGAACTAAAAATACACTAAAATATACTTACGATAAGCGTAGTTCACGTGAATTAATATCCAATAAGTAGTTATAAAACCCACTTATCAATATTGCTCCACCAAAATATATGTCGAAGATCACGATACATTTTGGTACTCCCAAGATAGATTGCAAACGGTGTGTTGTGCGCCTCCATCACGATCTTATACTTTAAATCAGGGTCGTTAGGAACTCAAAGTCTAGAGTTGACTCGTAGTATTCCTTCTTCATCAATTCTTGCTTCCGGGATAGCACCTTCTTGCACTGTCTTTCTCATACGCATCAGCTCCAGGTCTATAGCTTGATCAACTTTAACTTTATCGATTAAAGTCAATTCTACTCGTATATTTGTTATCATAATGTGGGTCCCTGGAGTCTTTAACTATATCTCCATCATTTGCAAGTCATACAAAATGGGCCTTCACATTGACAATAACGCACTCGTACCTGCATATGATCTTCTATTCCATGCGTCAGCTACCACGTTCGCTTTTCCAGGGTGGTATTGAATGGTATGATCATAATCTTTCAACAGTTCAAGCCAACATCATTGCCTCATGTTAAGTTCCTTTTGGGTGAAGAAATATTTGAGGCTTTTATAATCCATAAAGATCTCCACTTTCTCCCCATATAGGTAATGCCTCTAGATCTTTAGTGCGAAAACAACTGTTGCCAACTCTAGATCATGAGTAGGATAATTCATCTCATATTCTTTGAGTTGTCGAGAGGCATAGGCTGTGACTTTCCCATGTTGCATGAGAACGCATCCTAACCCTTTGACTGAAGCATCACTGTAGATGACAAATCCCTCCGAGCCAGATGGTATTGTCAGAACAGGTGCTGAAATGAGTCTCCTCTTAAGTTCTTGAAAACTCTTCTCACATTCCTCGCTCCAACTGAATTTTGTGTCTTTCCGAGTCAGGTGAGTTAATGGAGTAGCAATTCGAGAAAACTCTTCTACGAATCTCCGATAATAACCAGCTAAGACGAGAAAGCTACGTACTTTGGTCACTGACTTAAGTTGCTCCCAGCATTGAATTACTTCAATCTTTGTTGGGTCAACAGATATTCCATGAGTTGATACCATGTGCCCAAAGAATGCTACTTCCGCAAGCCAGAACTCGCACTTCTTCAACTTGGCATATAGCTTGTTTTCACGAAGATTTTGTAGTATCAGCCTCAAGTGTTGCTCATGATCTTCATGGCTTTTGGAGTAAATGAGGATGTCATCAATAAAGACGACCACAAAGTGATCCAACTATTCCTTAAATACTCAGTTCATCGTGTCCATGAAGGCAGCAGGAGCATTAGTCAATCCAAAAGATATGACAAGGAATTCATAATGCCTGTACCGAGTTCTGAAAGTTGTCTTTTGACTGTCATTCGTATTAATCTTTAACTGATGATATCCAGAACGAAGATCGATCTTTGAAAATAATTTAGCGCCTTGCAATTGGTCAAATAGGTTATCAATGCGAGGCAACGGATACCTATTTTTGATGGTGACATGGTTCAACTTCCGATAATCAATACAAAGTCGCATACTCCCATCTGTCTTCTTTACGAATAGAACAGGAGCACCCCAAGAAAATGTACTAGGATGAATGAAACCGATGTCTAACAACTCTTGCAGTTGGGTCTTTAACTCCTAAAGTTCAATAGGAGCCATTTGATATGGGGCTTTAGAAATGGGTTTTGTACCAAGTTCAAGGTCGATACAAAATTCAATTCACGCTCTGGGGGTAGGCCAGGAAGTTCTTTAGGGAATACGTCAGGAAATTTATTAACAATAGAAATATCATTCAAAACTGACGTATTTTTTGTTTAAATTCGTGACATGAGCTAAGAAAGCTTGACATCCATTTTTTAATAAATGAATAGCTTTATGGCCTGAGATGACAATGATTGATTTTAATGGTTTGGTTGCTTGAATTAGCATAATAGGTTGGTTAGGAATATGAAAGCTAACAACCTTACGAAAATAATCAATTTTTGCATGATGAGTAGTTAACCAATCAATCCCTAAAATTATGTCAAATGCAAGTATTTTCAATGAAATAAGATCGACATGTAATGCGAGGGTACCGATTTGAACCAAACAAGATTTATGAACAGTAGATGTAATTAAGATTTCTCCCAACAGAGTTTCAACAGATAAGTCAAAGTCTAATTTCTCCGGAGTCAAATTTAAACATTGAATGTAAGTAGGAGAAATAAAAGAATGGGGTAGAACCGGTATCAAATAAGATATAGAGTTCGCTAGAGTTTATGATTAGTTTACCCGTGATCACCTCATTCGGGTTCCTTACTTTTTAGGAGGTCACGACAAATGCTCTCCCTTGAACTACTGGTTTTGACTTCTCTGGGACGGCCTTTGGTGCCTCCATCCCAGCTGAACTTGGCTTCACTGTACGATAAAATCGAGCTAGGTGACCTTCTCTTTCGCAATTATAACATGTTTTAGACTGCTGCGTACAGTTTAGACTGATGTGTCCCTCCCCTTCGCATTTGTAGCATACGATTGTTGATCGTTCTCCTTCTTTAACAACAGGTGTTGGTGCTGACGTCTTTCCATCATTATTGAATCTCCTCTTCTTGAAATTTCTATTCTTATTGTCTTGGACATGATTACCATCGAAGTGGTTACCATTTATGGCATGTTGATTCCCTCCACGTTTGTTATCACCGCTTTGATGACTGCTACCACTGATATTATCATTTTTCTGGCTACTCTCTCTTGGTTAGGTTGACTCGTTATCGCGCTCAAATAATTGAGCTCTATTTACAATATCAAAATACAAACACAATTTATGAGAAATTAGGTATTGACGTATCTCAGGTTTCAAACCTATTAGAATCATCCGCGTCATTCTCTCCTCATTATCAACCAAGTGGGACGCAAATCGGGACAACTCGACAAACTTAGCTGCACTGTGACACGGTCATATTGTTATACTCCAGCTTGATGAACTCTACCTCCTTTATGTGACGAATACTTTCGGGAAAGTACTTGTCGTTGAACAGTTCTTGGAACTTCTCCCAATACATCTTCAGTGCGATAGGTTGAGTACGCTTTACAAATTCCAACCAATAATCTGCCTATCCTCGCAACATGAAGGTGGCAAAGAGAACTTTTTTCTCCTCGGAGCATCCCAAGACATCAAATATCTTGGTGATCTGCTTTATCCATACCTCCGCCTTAAGTGGTTTTGGCTCTCCCAAAAACTCCGGTGGTCCCAGCTCCTTGAACTACTTAGCAGTGATCATCTGAGAGTTGTCAGTGTTCCCACCTGCATTTTGAATAGGAGTCGCTCTCGCCTGATATTGCATGAATTGCATAAAGCCTCTTAACATCACATCATTCATCATTTGATCAGTGTTTTTGTTTACCTGAGGATTATTGTCTTCATGTTGCACATTATCATGGGTATTGATCTGTGGTGACTCATCGGTCTCCTATGCTCCATTGCTATTCTCAACATTCTCGGATGTCATTTTCAAATACTACCACAAAACAAGGGTTATTTGATATACAACATATTATCCCTATATTCTAACCGACCAATTAAATAACAACTATCTTAGGTAGGTCATACTAGCGAAAGAATTACCCGCCTCTCCCCTCCTAGTTTTAGTCTCACATATTAGCCATGGATCATATCCCTATGCTTTGATACTAACTATGACGCCCCCAAAATAGGTATACATCACCCATTCTGAGTCGCCAAATACATGGTACAGAATACAAATACAAACTTAAATATACAACATGAGCTGTGAGTTTTAATACAAATATTGTCTTCTAGACAATATTCAAACACAAAATAAGTCCTCAATATATTTATTATCACACTATTTCACAGAATAGTAAGGACTACTAATGCAACCATCTGGATCGTCACTCCGTTCCCCGACTAGTCCCAGATGTATTCTCATTTCTTGAAGAGAACAATGAAAGAAAAGGGTGAGCTCAACTAGCCTAGTAAAAAATATTATGACTAAGATAATGCAGAATAAATTATCGTTAGCCTCCAATAGTGTTAAACTTATAAAATACAATAGACATCAAGTTTAACTATAACTAAACAAGCAATCCTTTAGAAGAGTCAAGTAGAACATGAAATCTACTATCTTTTATGATTTAAAAGAATTTATCATCAATTTTATCGTTGAGAATCAACTTAATAAATAATCTACATCATCGAATCATCCCTGCACTACGGCCAAGGATATTCATTAGTATCACGACCACAAATTATCCATGCACTACGAGCCAAGGATATTCGTGTTTTCATTGATGGTCATGATTATGCCAACAACTGTCCATCGATGCACTACGACCAATGAGGACTTTTACTACATCATTTGTTACATTACGATCATAATTATACCGAATAATCCCGGGTCATAATCATACCAAGTCCATCTATGCACTACGGGCCAAAGATGACTTTCAAAATAATATAATCATGAGGATGACGACAATGATATAAGAATTCAATTAAAAGAAAACAAATGATAAATTTTTTAAGATTTATAATTAAATTTATCCAAAATTCAATAATGTCCAAATTGTCAACATGATACTGCTTTGTGGAGTAAAATTCAAGAATAATATTGTACCAAAAATAATTTTGACCGAAAAGAAATTAATTTTTGTCATGAATAGTACCCCGAGCGAATAGCAATCGAGTGAATAGTACTCTGTGAATAGTAATTCGGGAATAGTACCCCGTGAATAGTACTTCGGCATAAAAATGTTAAAACTTATCAAGAATGCTCAGAATAATATTTTCATAAAAAGATATTGGATGAAGCACAAATATCAATGATATTCTACTAATTTCATGGATTATAGAAGCCAAAACTTTAACAAAATGAGTATAGAATTCGAAATCTGAAATGAAATAATATTACTTACATACTACAGAGTAAGGAAAAAAAATATTATTTCTTACGAATATTGAACAAAACTAATATCCCTTACCTTAAAAATGAGAGTATTCCAACTGGTATAGCGGGGATATTCTTGAGGAAAACTTTTACTGTTTTTTACGCTCAAAACTTCTTAAAACTCTAAAAAATAGGCTCAAGATTATAGAAGAAGAATTCTCTGATTCTGTTGTGATTTTTAATTCTAACTAAGCATCCTATTTATAGGAGAATGGAATGATACTATTTAGAAAAGTTTTTCACAGACTGCACAGTATGGAGGAAAGAATTTCACGGGCGCCGAAGAAAAATCTTTTGATTTTTCTAAATTATTACTTTGCACTTACTATGCAGACACTATGCAAATACTATGTATAATAAAATATAATATATTTTATTTTTCATAAAAAAGCAAAAACTTATAATAATATACAATATTAATTTACTGTAGCATCCCCAAATCCCGGTCCTATTCACCAAGGATCTAGTATACTATTTCTATAACTATTGCGGAAGATATAAACATAAATTGTTTATACATTAAACTTTTACACATCATTCCCAAGGTCTACAACCTTAACTTAATACATACCTTCAATAACTTAAAGGTTTACAATGCTATGATCGTTAGAAAATTTAATAGATCTAACTGCAACATAAAATAATCTTGCACTTTGCCCTTGTCTCTGTCTTTATTCGAGCTTTCATCTAAATCTGAAAATTTTATCATGATATAGCAAGGGTGAGCATCAAATTTGCCCAGCAAGTTTTAAATACAATGAAGATATATCATGATTGAAAAGAATGAATAATAAGCTAGCTCACTTTCAACAATATAAACATTGTGAAAGAGCATGAACAAATTTTTTTAGCTGAACGACCAAGTCAATAAAAATGAATGGTCAAGCATAAACATGAACAGATTAACTGAACCAAATGGTAATGAAGGTGATCAGCCTTTCATACCTGATTAACATTTACAATATGCACAACGTGCGAATCAATAACCAATATTGACGTGAATAATCAACAACAATTATTCATTAACATGCTTTGAACATACAACTCAAGTTTGAGTTAAGGAAGAACTTGCCTGATTCGTTGACTACTGCTACGCAGTTTAAGTTAACTTCTTTTGGTAAGACCTATCATTAATAATAAGATTGGTCTTTCAATCAGCATATTCTACTTTGTATCATAATACAATTACTTTATCAATAGATTATCTAACACTTAATCAAATATTAGATAACATCCTAACACATCGGTATTATTATCATTCTTGGATAGTTCTTCAATCACTGTATCATATTCATTATGATTAAACACTTAATCTTATACATTATAAGTTCTTCTTTATACTCTAATAAGTCAAATATTAATCCAACAACCTGGATTCTAAATTTAACAACCAAATTGCCAATCCAGCAGACTGGATACAGAATCCAGCAACCTGGATTCAACAAATTTCCAATCCTGCAAGCCAAACTGCAATCCAGCAAACTGGATTACAAATCCAGCAACTAGATTGCAATCCAGCAAACTGGATTCAACATATTTTCAATTCAGTAAACTTCTTTTCAATCCAACAAGCTGGATTCATCAGATTTTCTAATCCAGCAAGCTGGATCCCATATCCGTACACGAAAATACCAAATCAACTTATTATTTTTCTATCCTTTGTACAAACATGTATACACATATTTCATACACAAAAAGTATTTTTCCAAAATTTTCCAACTTCCTTTAGTATTTTTTAAAAATCATTCTTAGTTAATTCCTTAAGAAATTAGCTACCTTGTGCTTAACTCCAGAAATTTCCATCTCTTGGCACAATCTTATACGTGTTAACGTGACACTCCAGTTTAAATTTCGTGGCCATCGGAGTTATAGAACTCCGGTTATAGCGATTTTCATCGGAAAATCACAGAAATTGAAATGTTCATAACTTGCTCATTTTAACTCGGAATGAGCTCATTTTTGGACACAAGGTACTTTATACCATATATTTTCATATCCCAAAAGGCCAGAATTTATTACATAAACTAGGTTGCCAAAACAGCCCTCGAAAATTTTGGGCAGCAACTTTTTTTGCCATAAAACAGTTTTAGAGTCCTTTGCTAAAACAGTCATAACTCTAGCGTTTTAAAACATTTTTGAGCGATTCTTGGGCCCACGCGAAGATAACTTCCAGGGCTACAACTTTTATCTAATGATATATTTCCAAAATCTGAACACATCAGTCCAAAAAGTTTGTAAAAGGAGACTGTTCGGGATTTGGTTGAACAGTTTTGATTATGCTTCTTCCGAACGTCATAACTACCTCATCCGGAGTCGGAATTAGTCCGTTCCGGAGTCTATGGAAAGCTTATTCAGTGTACTATAACATACCAGAAGCCCAGAATTTTTAAAGCACAAAAAAATGGACGAAAATGCCCCCGTCTCTGACTGGTCCAAAACTGTCCAATTTTCTTTCCAAAATTCGGGACTGTTTTGGCTTTCACAGCCACTACTCCATAAAAACTCAACATTTTTGAGTGCTACCACTTGAGTTAACTACTAAACACATATATCTAGCACTCCTCTTTGACGGATCGTAAAAAGGAGTTATAGATTTAAAACGGTGGATTTTCAAAGTAAATAGAAATTTAGGATTTCTAAACTAGAAAAAATTAAGCTTTCATTTCTTTTGGTTTCCAACCAAATCAACACCCAAAATAGGTAGATCCATACTTGAATCCATGGAAAACACATAGATCTTAGGGATTTGAACATCTAAATCAAAACCCCTTTCCATCAAATTACAAAAAAAAATAAAGGAAAAAAAAAATTATACCTTTGTTTTTCTTCTTCTTTTTCCTTCTTCCATGGAGAACCTTCTCACTCCTCTTATTCTCCCTCATGGGCCACCGCCCCTCCTCTCTTACTCCTCCATGGCTTCGGCCACTTCTTCTCTCTCTTTTCTCTTTCCCGTTTCTTTCTTTTCTTTCTTCTTTTTCTCTTTCTCTCTCTTCTCTTTCTTCTCTTCTTATCTCTTATCTTCTTATCTCTTCTTATTCTATTTTCTCTCTTATCCGTTCCTTCTCCTCTCTTTTTTCTAATTGCCGAACATTGGCTTTTTTATGGCCATATACAATTATTATTTCTAATATAGCAATTGTCCAATATGCCCCTCTTTAATTGGGATACTAGATTAATCTTTTGGGCTTTTAAATTAATCCTTTGGGCCATGTAAAATTAACATAGTCCAATCCTTTCTATCTTATCACACCCTAAATATTTAATTAGGGCATCTATTCCAAATAAATAGAATTTAAATCATCACTTTAGCACATTAAATTCTATAACCCAATTAAACTTGTTTTAATTAAGTAATAAAATTAATAACTTGAGATAATAAAAATATATCTCTTAACTTAATATTATTTTTAATATTATTGTTCTCCCACAAGTGGGCCTAGTTTTGGCCCTTAATTAATCTCATTGAGCTAACAAATTTAATTGTTTTACTTACTAACAAAATTAACTTGGACTTTCAATCCCTAATTAAATTGGGTCAATATAATACTTGTCTCATACATAATATATTGGGCTAGATTAAATAATTTAATCACCCTTAGTCATTTTATCTACAAGTCTCATGCTTAATAGTTAATTGGGCTTGTTTAAATAATATAACTTCCTTAGTCCATCAAATTTAATTCTCTTGAACTCTAAATAAATTAATGGGCTATGATATTATTATAGTCCATTACTTTTAATACTATTTTACCCTAATTATTTAATTAGGGCTTTTATTTCTCACTCTAGAAAATAAATTCTTTACTCATGCATTTTTAATTTCATAACCCTTAAGTTATTTAATTCTTCATTCCTAATATATAATTAGGATTACACTAGTTTCTTTTATTTGATTAAATAATAAACAAATATAAACCATCACATAATATTCGTATTCACTTACTCACATAATCATTAAATAAATTATGTCATGCTCCACAATTCTCTTAGATTAGGTCACTAGTATATATTTAAATACTAGAACCACTAAATAACAATAACCATTTAGGTTATTTAATTCTCATACATAATTTAAATAACTTATTCAAGTTATACAATTCATATTGTATACTTAAATTTAATTTCCTCCTCCTCTCCATAAATTATTTTCAAACAATTATTTATATATTAAATATATAATTTAATATATTCAATCATTTATTCAAATATGAATTTAATTTACTAACTACTTTGATACCAATATTCATATCTACATATTGGATCTCATCTCATATTTTAGCTTTACATCATTGATATAATATTAAATATTATATCATTATCCATATAGCATCATATCATAACATATTTCACTTCTCACTCTAATTTTGACTTTTCTCCGTAAAAAGTCAACTGTTGACTTTGACCAAAAGTCAACCTTTACACATTTTGTGTTTACTGTCCATTCTGACTAAACTTGACGTTCCGGACGCAACCGAGCAGTCCATGCTTCAAAATTCTATCTCTAACTCAAATTTTGAGTTTTAAATTATTCCTTTCTTATTGCTAATCGTATTAACTAACGACTTTAAACTTAGTCAAATTCTTATTTGTCAGTCAAGGCCAACGTTCAAGCTATGTTAATTACTAACATAGTTTTATCTTGGTCCTTATATCATTAACTTAATTCAACATTCCTCTTGCTAAAATATTTATAGCACCTTACTAAGTATATATATTTCTATACATATACTCATCTTCGTTTAACCTTATAATATCTCTTCATGTGAAATCTTATCTCCTTAATAAAATTTTCATATGTACTTATATAACATTTCTTAGACTATTCAGTTCATATTGAATTTACAGGTATCGTAATACCTTATTCTCGATATTCCTTCAAGTACATATTAATTCATTTCTAGGGTTGTGAAATTTTGCAACCCATATTTCTTTATTCTCATTCAATTAAGAAACCCAACAGGTTCTTCTTAAAAATTTTGAAATCCTTAAAATTCCTTCACAGAAACGTCAATTCCATACATTTATTTTCTGTCTATGTTAATCTTATAACCTTTAATTCATCATTTTAGGATTTTAATAATTATCTAAATTCTCGGGTTGTCACATTCACCCCTTCTTCTAAGAATTTCGTCCCCGAAATTAAAGCATACTAATCTCTGCTTATTCTCTTGATCAAAACTAGGTTTTTAACTTAACCTTTACAATTTCCTCCTTTGAGGATTTCTCATCTATTATCACATTTCACCATAACTACTCACTAGGAGTTTACATCTTCTAAACATTCAACAAAACTAGGTTGTCATAATAACCTTTACTCAATCATCTCAGATTCTACTCGTACTCAACGAGTTCACACTATTCATATCCATAATCACATACTACCCCAACATTACTCTGAGGAGTTTAAAATATTTTCATATATGTCTGAGGGATCATAAAATCATGAACTTTGAGGTTTAGGGGTATTTCTACCTGCTACCTCTTTCAATTAAGACAGAAAGGTACTCTACCTCTGAAATATTTTATATTTGGTATGTTTACAATCACAAAGAAGGTAAACTACCGATGCGGGTACTTTAGATGATCAGTCTGTTGTACCTTAGTAATCGGAACGACTATATGCGTTCTTAGATTGGAATATTTTATCCCATTAGTATATCCCCATTTTTAGGGTTATTCACCTCAGACTCATCATAAGATTCCGCACCAAAACAATTTGGTTTGGCATAAGCTTTCAAAGAATACTTTGAATTTCATAAACATTTGTCTAGCTGAATCAAATAGCTTAGACGCATATCAATCATTCGAATTTCAATCGAAACATTGCGGGCCAAATTCAGTTGGCAATAATTTATCTTTAAAATTCTTAAAATCATTTTATGACGTCATGATACCGCACTGTATTTACAGTCCGTTTGAGGATTCCGTCATTGTGTGACTTTGTCATACTACATCATTCCATAGTGGGCTGGCGATCTTTACATCACATACCACACTAGGTAATTCTGCATTGATAACTCCATCATTTTTATCATCTCTGCACCAGGTTGCATGATGCATTAATGATATAAAAATACATTTTGATAATTCAAATCATTTTCGTCTAGCCGAATCAATTAGCATAGACTCTTCTTTAAACCGTTCAAAAATCTTTAAAAATCATTTTTTTGGTGTCATCACGCCACAACAGGTAACGATGTGTTAGTAGTACGAAGCCCACTTCTACACAGTTGTAACCCTATGTTGAGGATAACAAAAATTCATTTTATTTCGAAAGGCACATTACTGCGAATTTAGCTTGATGTCAAAAACTTTGAAGTCTAGCATAGCTAGAAGATTTGGAATACCTATGATTCCACCATCAACTTCAATTTCTCTACTGATCCATTTCTTAATAAGTCTATCTATTTCTATCATCTTCAATTCTCCAATCTCAATATAACTATACCCGTTCGTCAAACTTACCACACATTATGAGTTCAGGAACTTTCCACAATCATATGAGTTTAAGAACTTGTCCTAGTCAGACCTTTGGCGTCCATTCGCTGAGGGGTTCATAAACATTTCATATAATTATGAGTCACGAACGTACCATAAGTATGAGTTTTAAGAACTCGTACTTAACCTTATATTCTCTATCTATTCGTTATACACATGAGAAAAGAATCACCTTATCCACATGCATATAGCAAATAGCGCGACATTAGGTTCCAATGATTATCAATGTAAGAAACTAAGTGGTTGTCAAACCAAACTCGGCCACTAATCAATATAGGAAGCTAAGCGAACAATTCCCCGCCCATACAAAGAATCGGTCAACCTAACCACTATATCGACCAGGAAGCTAAGTGATTCTAAAACCAAGTACAAATTCCCTGCCCATACAAGGAATCATACAACTCAGCTGCTGACATGAGTCCTCAATTGAAATCTCACACCATTCTAACTTTCTCTTTTCTTAATACGAATTTTCTTTAATCCGTATCTTAACATTTGCCACTCTTTTCTGAGTTTACATTGTACCATTTCATAGTACATTCTCTTTATAGCGTCAAGCTATATCATTTCAATCACTTAACATATCATATGTTATTCAACGATTTAATCTGATCACGTCGTGATCTTATTTCGTAATCATTTCTCCTTATACTTATGATCGTTTTATTTTACGATCTTCTTATTCTTCTCTTTAATCATAGTATACTATGATTTTATTAACACTTCTCATCTTATAGACATAGTCTATTTATTATCACTTTTCATCTCTATTATTGGAGTCAGGTAACTCCGGATTCTTATCCTTATAGCTCTCTTCAAGATTCTTCTTTGAATCTTAATTATCTTTCTCTTTACTTAATAATGAATTTCAAAAAATTCATATCTTATCGCTTAAACTCTATTCGAGTTTATTACTTATCATCTCTCCGCGGTTATATCCTAAGGTACACCTACCTAAGGTTTATAACCTACAGCTCTGATACCAACTGTAGCATCCCCAAATTCCGGTCCTAATCACCAAGGATCTAGTATACTATTTCTATAACTATTGCGGAAGATATAAACATAAATTGTTTATACATTAAACTTTTACACATCGTTCCCAAGGTCTACAACCTTAACTTAATACATACCTTCAATAACTTAAAGGTTTACAATGCTATGATCGTTAGAAAATTTAATAGATCTAACTGCAACATAAAATAATCTTGCACTTTGCCCTTGTCTCTGTCTTTATTCGAGCTTTCATCTAAATCTGAAAATTTTATCATGATATAGCAAGGGTGAGCATCAAATTTGCCCAGCAAGTTTTAAATACAATGAAGATATATCATGATTGAAAAGAATGAATAATAAGCTAGCTCACTTTCAACAATATAAACATTGTGAAAGAGCATGAACAAATTTTTTTAGCTGAACGACCAAGTCAATAAAAATGAATGGTCAAGCATAAACATGAACAGATTAACTGAACCAAATGGTAATGAAGGTGATCAGCCTTTCATACCTGATTAACATTTACAATATGCACAACGTGCGAATCAATAACCAATATTGACGTGAATAATCAACAACAATTATTCATTAACATGCTTTGAACATACAACTCAAGTTTGAGTTAAGGAAGAACTTGCCTGATTCGTTGACTACTGCTACGCAGTTTAAGTTAACTTCTTTTGGTAAGACCTATCATTAATAATAAGATTGGTCTTTCAATCAGCATATTCTACTTTGTATCATAATACAATTACTTTGTCAATAGATTATCTAACACTTAATCAAATATTAGATAACATCCTAACACATCGGTATTACTATCATTCTTGGATAATTCTTCAATCACTGTATCATATTCATTATGATTAAACACTTAATCTTATACATTATAAGTTCTTCTTTATACTCTAATAAGTCAAATATTAATCCAACAACCTGGATTCTAAATTTAACAACCAAATTGCCAATCCAGCAGACTGGATACAGAATCCAGCAACCTGGATTCAACAAATTTCCAATCCTGCAAGCCAAACTGCAATCCAGCAAACTGGATTACAAATCCAGCAACTAGATTGCAATCCAGCAAACTGGATTCAACATATTTTCAATTCAGTAAACTTCTTTTCAATCCAACAAGCTGGATTCATCAGATTTTCTAATCCAGCAAGCTGGATCCCATATCCGTACACGAAAATACCAAATCAACTTATTATTTTTCTATCCTTTGTACAAACATGTATACACATATTTCATACACAAAAAGTATTTTTCCAAAATTTTCCAACTTCCTTTAGTATTTTTTAAAAATCATTCTTAGTTAATTCCTTAAGAAATTAGCTACCTTGTGCTTAACTCCAGAAATTTCCATCTCTTGGCACAATCTTATACGTGTTAACGTGACACTCCAGTTTAAATTTCGTGGCCATCGGAGTTATAGAACTCCGGTTATAGCGATTTTCATCGGAAAATCACAGAAATTGAAATGTTCATAACTTGCTCATTTTAACTCGGAATGAGCTCATTTTTGGACACAAGGTACTTTATACCATATATTTTCATGTCCCAAAAGGCCAGAATTTATTACATAAACTAGGTTGCCAAAACAGCCCTCGAAAATTTTGGGCAGCAACTTTTTTTGCCATAAAACAGTTTTAGAGTCCTTTGCTAAAACAGTCATAACTCTAGCGTTTTAAAACTTTTTGAGCGATTCTTGGGCCCACGCGAAGCTAACTTCCAGGGCTACAACTTTTATCTAATGATATATTTCCAAAATCCGAACACATCAGTCCAAAAAGTTTGTAAAAGGAGACTGTTCGGGATTTGGTTGAACAGTTTTGATTATGCTTCTTCCGAACGTCATAACTACCTCATCCGGAGTCGGAATTAGTCCGTTCCGGAGTCTATGGAAAGCTTATTCAGTGTACTATAACATACCAGAAGCCCAGAATTTTTAAAGCAAAAAAAAATGGACGAAAATGCCCCCGTCTCTGACTGGTCCAAAACTGTCCAATTTTCTTTCCAAAATTCGGGACTGTTTTGGCTTTCACAGCCACTACTCCATAAAAACTCAACATTTTTTAGTGCTACCACTTGAGTTAACTACTAAACACATATATCTAGCACTCCTCTTTGACGGATCGTAAAAAGGAGTTATAGATTTAAAACGGTGGATTTTCAAAGTAAATAGAAATTTAGGATTTCTAAACTAGAAAAAATTAAGCTTTCATTTCTTTTGGTTTCCAACCAAATCAACACCCAAAATAGGTAGATCCATACTTGAATCCATGGAAAACACATAGATCTTAGGGATTTGAACATCTAAATCAAAACCCCTTTCCATCAAATTACAAAAAAAAATAAAGGAAAAAAAAAATTATACCTTTGTTTTTCTTCTTCTTTTTCCTTCTTCCATGGAGAACCTTCTCACTCCTCTTATTCTCCCTCATGGGCCACCGCCCCTCCTCTCTTACTCCTCCATGGCTTCGGCCACTTCTTCTCTCTCTTTTCTCTTTCCCGTTTCTTTCTTTTCTTTCTTCTTTTTCTCTTTCTCTCTCTTCTCTTTCTTCTCTTCTTATCTCTTATCTTCTTATCTCTTCTTATTCTATTTTCTCTCTTATCCGTTCCTTCTCCTCTCTTTTTTCTAATTGCCGAACATTGGCTTTTTTATGGCCATATACAATTATTATTTCTAATATAGCAATTGTCCAATATGTCCCTCTTTAATTGGGATACTAGATTAATCTTTTGGGCTTTTAAATTAATCCTTTGGGCCATGTAAAATTAACATAGTCCAATCCTTTCTATCTTATCACACCCTAAATATTTAATTAGGACATCTATTCCAAATAAATAGAATTTAAATCAATACTTTAGCACATTAAATTCTATAACCCAATTAAACTTGTTTTAATTAAGTAATAAAATTAATAACTTGAGATAATAAAAATATATCTCTTAACTTAATATTATTTTTAATATTATTGTTCTCCCACAAGTGGGCCTAGTTTTGGCCCTTAATTAATCTCATTGAGCTAACAAATTTAATTGTTTTACTTACTAACAAAATTAACTTGGACTTTCAATCCCTAATTAAATTGGGTCAATATAATACTTGTCTCATACATAATATATTGGGCTAGATTAAATAATTTAATCACCCTTAGTCATTTTATCTACAAGTCCCATGCTTAATAGTTAATTGGGCTTGTTTAAATAATATAACTTCCTTAGTCCATCAAATTTAATTCTCTTGAACTCTAAATAAATTAATGGGCTATGATATTATTATAGTCCATTACTTTTAATACTATTTTACCCTAATTATTTAATTAGGGTTTTTATTTCTCACTCTAGAAAATAAATTCTTTACTCATGCATTTTTAATTTCATAACCCTTAAGTTATTTAATTCTTCATTCCTAATATATAATTAGGATCACACTAGTTTCTTTTATTTGATTATATAATAAACAAATATAAACCATCACATAATATTCGTATTTACTTACTCACAAAATCATTAAATAAATTATGTCATGCTCCACAATTCTCTTAGATTAGGTCACTAGTATATATTTAAATACTAGAACCACTAAATAACAATAACCATTTAGGTTATTTAATTCTCATACATAATTTAAATAACTTATTCAAGTTATACAATTCATATTGTATACTTAAATTTAATTTCCTCATCCTCTCCATAAATTGTTTTCAAACAATTATTTATATATTAAATATATAATTTAATATATTCAATCATTTATTCAAATATGAATTTAATTTACTAACTACTTTGATACCACTATTCATATCTACATATTGGATCTCATCTCATATTTTAGCTTTACATCATTGATATAATATTAAATATTATATCATTATCCATATAACATCATATCATAACATATTTCACTTCTCACTCTAATTTTGACTTTTCTCCATAAAAAGTCAACTGTTGACTTTGACCCAAAGTCAACCTTTATACATTTTGTGTTTACTGTCCATTCTGACTAAACTTGACGTTCCGGACGCAACCGAGCAGTCCATGCTTCAAAATTCTATCTCTAACTCAAATTTTGAGTTTTAAATTATTCATTTCTTATTGCTAATCGTATTAACTAACGACTTTAAACTTAGTCAAATTCTTATTTGCCAGTCAAGGCCAACGTTCAAGCTATGTTAATTACTAACATAGTTTTATCTTGGTCCTTATATCATTAACTTAATTCAACATTCCTCTTGCTAAAATATTTATAGCACCTTACTAAGTATATATATTTCTATACATATACTCATCTTCGTTTAACCTTATAATATCTCTTCATGTGAAATCTTATCTCCTTAATAAAATTTCCATATGTACTTATATAACATTTCTTAGACTATTCAGTTCATATTGAATTTACAGGTATCGTAATACCTTATTCTCGATATTCCTTCAAGTACATATTAATTCATTTCTAGGGTTGTGAAATTTTGCAACCCATATTTCTTTATTCTCATTCAATTAAGAAACCCAATAGGTTCTTCTTAAAAATTTTGAAATCCTTAAAATTCCTTCACAGAAACGTCAATTCCATACACTTATTTTCTGTCTAGGTTAATCTTATAACTTTTAATCCATCATTTTAGGATTTTAATAATTATCTAAATTCTCGGGTTGTCACATTTACCCTCTTCCCCCGGGCAACCTTTCCACCCCCCATTCTCATTACCAAAATCAATCCATCAAAGTCATATATATATATATATATATATATATATATATATATATATATATATATATATATATCCCACCATCACACCATCCTTAATTCTTTTCTTACTACCCGTGATAACCCTCCCTCCCCCCCCAACAAAACATGTTACTTTAAAAAAAATATATATATATATACTCATAACACATTATTTTGAAAAATGGGTAAATGGGGCGGTCCATAAAATAAGCAACATTTACATCAAATACTTCATAAAAATTTTCTTAATATTTTTAACAACATTTATTCATTACTATTATAACTCGTAATATTAACAACCAGATCATTCCCATGAAAGAGGGGGCTTTCCAATAAGAATTTCTCCCTATTGGCACGCAATTAGGTGACCAAACCTCTCCTCAACAGAACTTTCTAGACATCGTCAATATTGCAAATGATAATATGAATAACTGTATTGTCTCAATTATTGATTTAATAATATATAAAATATTGACAATAATTAAATCAAATAACGTGAGATACTATGCAATAATTACTTTAGCAATAATTGAACAAAACTAAGTGACTTATCACGTAAGCATCAATAGTCAATACCGTATGCTGCTATGCAACCACGCATATTACTGTACTTTTAACACCGGGTATTTCAATAGTTAACGGTAAAACTTTTTCCATTATTTTTATAAAAAGATATTTATGTCATTTTTTAACTCCAACAATAATTCCGCTGTGGGGTCCACCAATGATTGTGCCGTCGTACGAATATTCCCTGTTAAAACGAATATTCCCCGACCAATTGAATATAATATAACAACTTGCGTGCTTTGCAAAATTTATAAATATTACCCACTACTATAACATTATATCAAAATCATTCCTAATATTGAAAATTTATATTTATAGAAAAATTTATCTTTATTCATAAAAGTTGGGATCTTACATTTCGTATCATGGAAGAAGAACGCAAAGAAGCTATTCGACGTCTTGATAGGTCGTGATAGGAACAGTATGAATTATATGAATATCTATGACAGTTAAAAATTTAAATTCCGATGTGCTTATAAACAAAGGAATATTATGATGATTTAGTCCTGAAGATTGTTTATCTCGGGATAGATGATATAAATAGCAGTGATGCTATCGTATGATGTTAAAACTTTCGATTTGAATAAAATATCAGAGTTTATTTGAGATAATGTGTTAAGTGATTATGTTAAACTGTTTTCATTAAGCCTTAAATATTTAAGGGATTGAATAAAGACCTAATAAGCGTATATTTTAACAGAAATATTTCGCCGAGAAGGAGACCAATCTATCAACTGGCCCTAGAAGGGTCGACGAACAACAACAACAATGCCAACGCTGACACCGTTCAACAGTTGCTGAACCTACTAGCTGGAGAAATTAATAATCAACCTCAAATTCCACCAAATACAACGTTCAAGGATTTCAAGGTGGTGGGACCGCCAGAATTTAAAGGCTCCATGAACCCGGTAGAAGCTCAAACTTGGGTTATCGAAATGGGAAAAGTTTTTGATGTCGCCCGAGTCAGAGAGGACCAAAAAATCGCCTATGCCACGTTCATGCTAAAATCAGAAGCAAGTTATTGGTGGCAAGCAAATAAGGTCCGTGGAGGAGAAGGTGTGATCACCTGGGAGATGTTCAAGGAGATGTTCATTAAGATATATTTTCTGACAAGCTTATAGAACCAAATGGAGATACAAGTTATGGAGTTGAAGCAAGGCAATATGTCTGTATCAGACTATGCGGCAAAATTCAATGAGTTGGCTAGGTTCGCCACATATCAAGTGCACACGGATGAGAGGAAAGTAAGAAGATTTAAACAGGGACTAAAGCCCTGGTTATATAGCAAAGTGTCAATGCTTTAGTTGAACACTTTTGCTGGAGTACTGGAGAAGGCCATCCTCGCTGAAGGTGGGAGCGATGCGGTGACCAAGTACAACAAGGATCAGAAGAAGAAGAAGAGTAAAAATGAAAAAAATAACAAGGCCAGTGGTAGCAATACGGGAGGAAGTATTAATCAAAAAAGGAGGTGGAATATTAACTCGTCAACCGAAAATTAACAAGGAGGTCATAAGAGGATAATTGAAGCATGTCTAACATGCAGGAAAGCTCACCTGGGGGTTTGTATGAAAGGAAAAAGAGTTTGCTACAATTGTGGTCAGGAAGGCTATATAGCATCTAACTGCCTAAACCCAAAGAAGGGTGTCTGTTTCATATTTGGGTTGAAGGACCACTTGGCTAGGAACTGTCCCAAGAAAGGATCTGGAGGGACAGGAACATGAGGGAACAAGGGAAATAATGGTGGCAATGTTCTAACTATCACGGGACCAACCGACCGACCGTCAGGACATTCAACATGACAATACAAGATGTGGTGCAGTCTCGCGATGTGGTGTCAGGTATCATTCCGATTAATAAAGTTAATGCTTATGTATTATTCGATTCGGGTGCTACTTGTTCATTTATATTTGACGACTTTGCTCAGAATTTGGAATTACCTAAGGACGAGTTAGAATACCCAATGAACATAGAAATTGCGAATAGAAAAGTAATCCTTGTTAAGTATATACACAAGAAGTGTAGCGTAGACATTAAGGGCAACATTAAGAACGTAGATCTTATCCCTATCAAACTTAGGGAATTTAACATTATCTTAGGAATGGATTGGTTATTCAATTATGGGGCTATAATTGATTGCTAGAAGAAGCGTGTTAACTTTATGACTTCGTCAAAGGTTATGTTTTGTGGCAGCAAGTCGCCTAGACAAGCGAGTTATCTGATGATGATGCAGGCCAGGAAGTTGTTAAGACAAGGCTTTATAGGATATCTAGCCTACATAGTCGACAGTCGTAAAGAGAACTCGAAGATAGAAGAGATACCAGTAGTGAGCTACTTTGCAGACGTATTTCTAGATAATCTGTCGGGACTTCCGCCAAACAGAGAGGTTGAGTTTGTGATCGATTTAGCGCCAGAAACGGCTCCAATATCGAAGGCACAATATCGGATGGCTCCAGTAGAGATGAAAGAATTAATGGTACAACTGCAAGAGTTATTAGACAATAAGTACATTCAACAGAGCGTATCGTCGTGGGGAGCGTCAGTGCTATTTATGAAGAAGAAGGACAAGACGATAAGTACATTCAGGACTTTTCAAGGATCGCAACTCCGCTGACGAATTTGACTAGGAAAGCAGTGAAATCGTTTGGACGGAGAAGTGTGAGGAAAACTTTCAAGAACTTAAGAAGAGGCTGAGTACTGCACCTATGTTATCTCTTTTAGATAATATAGGAAATTTTATGGTTTATAGTGTTGCGTCGCATAAAGGACTGGGCTGTGTGCTTATGCAAGAAGGTAAGGCCATTATGTATGCGACACGACAATTGAAGGACTATGAGAAGGGGTATCCAACCCACGACTTGGAGTTAGCTGTAATGGTATTTGCTTTGAAGATCTAGAGACACTATCTATATGGGGAGAAGTGTGAAATATATACAGACCACAAGAGTCTGAAATATATTTTTACACAAAAGGACTTGAATATGCGCCAGAGAAGGTGGTTAGAGTTAATTAAGGACTATGATTGCAAAATTTTATACCATCCGGGCAAAGCAAATTTGGTTGCCGAAGCCTTAAGTAGAAAGGGTTGGGAGAAATTGATGATGTTGACCGCTCAAAAGGAGCTAATTTTAGCGATGGAGAAGCTGGAATTGGAAGTGAATTATCCTACGGAGATTGACGAGAAGCTGTTCAAAGTAAAAGCTGGTATGACTTTACTAGATAAAGTTAAAGAGGCTTAACTTCAGGACGAAGAATGTGAGAAGGTGAAAAAAAAGATATCTGAAGAAGCCGAATCGAGATTCAAGATAGACAGTGAGGGAATACTGAGATTTGAGGGCAGAATTTAGGTACTGCCAGTACCAAAGATTAAGGAAGATATTTTGAGTGAGGCTCATAGCTCATGATATTCGATTCACCCTAGTAGTACCAAGATTTACCAAGATCTTCGACAACATTTATGGTGGCCAAATTTGAAATGAGCTGTTATAGAGTGTGTTTGCCAAGTGTCTGACATGCCAAAAAGTGAAAGCAGAGCATCAGAGGCCGAGTGGGTTGCTACAACCTTTAGAAATCCCAGAATGGAAATATGAACATATTACGATGGATTTCGTGGTTGGCCTTCCGACAATTCAGAAAGGCTATGACGCAGTATGTGTTATCATTGATCGACTGATAAAATCTGCACACTTCTTTATGATTAGAATAAAATTCAAATTAGATCAGTTGGCAAGGTTATATGTGAGAGAGATTGTTTCGAGACACAGTGTTTCGATGTCAATTATCTCAGATAGGGATCCGCGCTTTACATCAAACTTCTGGAAGCAACTACAGGAGTGCATGGGGACGCAATTGAGAATGAGTGTGGCATGTCACCCTCAGACAAATGGGCAGAGCGAAAGAATAATTCAGACATTGGAGGATATGTTGAGATCATGCATCATGAATTTTAAGGGAAATTGGGATGATCACTTACTACATATAGAATTCGACTATAACACTAGTTACCACACTAGTATTGGCATACCGCCATATGAAGCATTGTATGGCAAAAAGTGAAGAACTCCACTTTACTGGGATGAAGTTGGCGAGAGATAGTTACTGGGACCAGAACTGGTACAACAAACAACAGAGATAGTCAAAGTAATACGAAAAAGACTAGTAGCAGCTCAGATAGGCAAAAAAAATATGATGATCCACACCGTAAGAATGTTGAGTTCGAATCGGGTAGCTTAGTATTTTTGAAAGTCTCTCCCTGGAAAGGAAAGATCAGATTCGGTAAAAAGGTTACATTGAGCCCGAGGTTCATTCGACCCTTTGATGTTTTGAGAAGAATTGGTGAAATTGCCTATAAGGTAGCCTTACCTACGGCATTAGAATATGTCCATAATGTCTTCCAAGTTTTTGTTTTATGACCCTACAAACCCGATTTCAAAGACGTGATTGAATATGAACCTCTGCAACTTGAGAAAGATTTGACCTATGAAGAATTTCATGGTCAGATTATTGACAGGAAAGAGCAGATACTCAAAAATAAAGTAATACTTTCTGTTAAGCTAATTTGGAGGAACCACAATACTGAAAAAGTTACGTGGGAACTCGAAGAGCATATGATGAAAAAATATACACATTTATTTGCTTAATTATGTGTAAGCGATTCTGGGGACATAATCTTTGTAATGGGGGAGAATGTAACGGGACGAATTGATTGAGTCGTGATTCTGGGGACATAATCCTATTAAGAGGAGAAAGATGTGACAAACGAGATTTTTGTAATTTAATTTGAATATTTATTAAATTAAATAAATATTTTTCGATGATTTAATTATTGGGTTAAATAATTAGTTGATGAATTTGTGGTGGATTAATTTTATTATGTGTTACATTGATTAAATTAATGTGGAGAATTTATTATTCAAAAGTATGCATTTAATTGATCTTATTTGATTAAATGAATTATTTAATAACAATAATGTTATTCTAATTAATTTAATAATTAATTAGAGATTCAATGACTTGACATAATTAATAAATTTGAATTTAATTATGTGACTATGTGATTTAATGTGGATTTATTTTATTTTAATTAATCAAATTAAATAATATATATTTGATTTAAATGGGTGTGACTTAAACTATTTAACAAGAGTTTAATTAGAATAAATTGGAAAAGGGAATTAAAGTTGTAGCCAAACATGGCTTTAGAGGAAGTTGGCCAGTTAACCCACTACGGGATTAACCGACCATAACTGCGCCAGTATGCGCACTTAAATCAATTCTTCTCCTTCATTACACACATTTACTTAGAAAAAAAATTCAGAGAGATGGAGTCTGAGAAAACAGAGAGAGCTTGAGAGAATTGAAGAAGGAAGTGGAGGATTAAGGAGTTTTCTTCCGCTTTCTAACAATCTAACAGAGAAATTAAGGGTAAATTCCTTAACCTGCACTTTTAATTTACGTACTTAGAAACTTTACATGAAAATTTGTTAAGAAAATGATTGTATACTTTTATTAGCAAGTATAATCTAATTCTATATGATTTGTATATGATTTAGTGAAATCAAAATTGTAAGACCTCTACATTTTATAAAAAAAAAATTGAATTTTCTCTAATTATTATTTTGAATAATAAGGTGTTAATTTGATATAATGCTTTGGTTATGGGTGAAATGTGCAAATTTTGCAAAAAAGCATGTGGTTATAAAATATTCATTTTTGTTGGTGAATATTCGTTTGGTCGTGGAATATTCTTGTTGTCGGGGAATATTCGTACGACGGCGTAGCCATTTGTGGGTCCCATAACGAAAAACTGTCGAATGAAGGAAAACGACAAGTTTGAGTTTTTATAAATAACGACGTAGTTGTTATCGGTAGCACTGTTGGAATACCCGATGGTTAAAATACAGTAATACGCGTGGTTGCACAATAACACACGATATTGCACAGTATTTTTGAATTATTGATTCTTACGTAAGAAGGCGCTACTCAATAATTGTTACAGTAATTACTGTTCAATATTTAATTTTATTGATTCGTTAAATACTACGTTTTTATTTTATATTATTGTTATTTCAATAATTGTCACTGCACAGTATTTTCTATTATTAGATCAATAATTTATTTTATTTGAATAATTTTATTAGATAACATTATTGGCAATGTCTAAGAAAGTTTTGTCTAGGAAAGGGGTTTGGTCACCTAATTACGCGTCAGTAAGGAGAAATCATTATCGAAAAGCCCCCGCTTTCTTGGGAACGACCTGGTTGTCATTGTTATGATTCTGTAATATTATTTGTGAATAATTAATTATTAATTTATATGATAAGAAAATATTTATTTTTATGTTGATATAAATGAAGAAATTAATGTTGAGGTGTTTTATCAGTATTTTATCGGAATGAATGTATTAAAAATCATCCGTGTGTGAATTTCGGTCATTTTCTGTTTGAAATTTGGAAAAAATTGCTTCTACAAAGTTGTAGAGAATTAAATTTCCTATGGAATGAACATAAAATTCGTATTTTCTGATAAAATGACTATTTCTTATGAATTATTGAAGTTTTGGAAATAAATATTTTTAATTAAAAACATGGGTGAGCCCAACTTTTCTTTTTGGTGGAAAAATACTGAATTTCATGGGGCCTACTGGTGGTGTGTTGAATTTGGTCAAGAATTTGTGCGTAGAAATTTTTTTAAAAATATTAATATTTTATTAATTTAGTCTGCTTTAGCATTCTAACATTTTCCTATAAATAAGGTGCTTAGTTAGAATTGAAAATTATACCAAAATCATAAGTTTTCTCTGTCTATAATATCGAGCGTATTTTTGTGAGTATTTAAATACTTTTAGAGTTGTTATTCAGTGCAAGTTTCCTTCAACAATATATCTGATATTCCAATAAGAGGTACTGTTCTTTTGAGGTAAGGGATGTTATTTTTTTCGTAAATGATGTTATTTCTTTCAATATCATTATACCGAAATATTGGTATAAATTTTATTATAAAATTTTTATCATTTCATATCGAGGTTACTATTCACGTATATGATACTATTCACGTATACGATACTATTCACGAATACGATACTATTCATGACTACTATTCACAAAGTATGATTTTTCTTGTCAAATTTTTACCTTTTCGTGTCGAGGTTACTATTCACATATACGACACTATTCACGAATACGACACTATTCAGAAAAAATTAACTTTTCTTTTCTTTGTCCAAGTTGTCTATTATGGTTACTATCTTTGATTGTATCTATGTTTTGATCTTCATTCTTGAATTTTGCTCCAGAATTGATTATTATGGAGTACTTTTGAACTTGGATAAACTAAAGTACGAATTCCTAATCTTTGTCGTTTTATCTCACTGGATTCATTTTCTTTAAGATATCTTTCATCATCCTCAGTCCTAAATGATGATATAACTGAATATCTTTGGCCTGTAGTACAAAGATGAATGATTACCTGATGAATATCTTTGGTCCATAGTGCAAAGATGGATAGGTGTTGAGATGAACATGACCAACTGGTGATACTAATGAATATCTTTGGCCCATAGTGCAAAGATGAATATTTGGTTCAAGATGTATATTGATTGATGTTATAGGGATAAAATATTGATGATGGACTTTTAAATCATAGAAGATAGTAGACTTCGTTCTCTACTTAACACTTCTAATGAATTGTTATTTTCGCTACGAATATTGATCTACAACTGGTTTTCCATTATATTTTATTTGATGTACTGAAGGCTAACGATAATTTGTTCTACATTTCTTAGTTATAATATTCTTAACTGGGCTAGTTGAGCTCACACTTTTCCTTTTTGTTCCATTTTTCTTCTTTGGAGGCGAGAATATAGTGGGAACTAGTTGGGGCGTGGAGTGATGGGTCTAGACAATTATTTTAGTAGTCCTCACTATTTTGTAAAATAGTGTATCAATAATTGTAATGAGAACTTATTTGAGTTTGGATATTGTCTAGAAAACAATATTTATATTTAAACTCACAGCTTATGTGTTGTCATATTTTGCACGACAATTGTAATAATGAAGCTTGTAGTTATTTCTGTACCATGTATTTGGAGACTCAAAATAAGTTGTGTGGACCTATTTTGGGGGCGTCACAAAAACCTATGAAACCTGTTAAAGCATGAAGAACTTGGGTTTGATGATAAATATATAACTTATGTGATTTTGGTGTTAAATTAGGGTTTTGGTTGATTAATTTGATAAGTTGTTATATATGTTGACATGTAGATATAATATGTTATATGTGAAGTAGAAATGATTATCAGAAGTTAAATTGGTATAAAATAAATTTTCAAGTAAAGATTTGGGTTTTGTTATAAAAAGTACAAAAAGGTTGATTTTAGAACCAAAATTAGTGTTCAATTCTTATTGTAATATGTAAATTGATTATAGAATATGTTAGTATGTTGAATTACGAAAATAATGCAACTGAAATGGTGTAATTTGATTAAGAAACAAAGTTTTGGTGATTAAATTCGCTAAATGTGTTGAAATATGAAGAAATTAGTAAAAATATGATTTTTATTCTTAAAAGTTGATTTTATATAATTTTTATATTAGTAGAATCATGAAATGCATGCTTGGTGTTGTTGTTAACAAAATTCTAGCTTTTGGGTATGTGAATTTCTGTAGAAATGGAAAAACTGGAGTTTTGGTTTATTATAGGGCTGAAGCTGCTGCAGTTTCTGTCTGCGTACAGTCTCAGCTGCGCTGGTACAAAAGGCAGAAACGGCGCAGCTGCGCCTATTTGGGTTTCTGAGGTCGAGCACCAGCGCAGCTGCACCGATGCCAAGGCTTGGGACAGCACAGCTGTGCCGTCCCCTTAGCAAAGATATTTTTTTTTAAGTTGCAATCTATGATATGTTGACTTAACCTAGCCTAGTAAGCATGATAAGATTTTAAGTATTTGCTTAATAAGTTATATAATGATTGAAACTCAATGTTTGTAAGAGTTAGAGGTGAGAATTGAATACTAAAGCTTTACATTATGTGATAGTGAGTTTTCAGATTCGTGTTGTACGGTTAACCAATATGGTTAGACCTTAAGTTAAAGGTTATAACTTAACTAAGATGGAGAATTAAACCTATAAGGTTAATGATGGTATAGCTAATTGGTATTGCGATTTCAATGGTATTTATAGGGTAATTGGCGAAGGTTTATTATACTTGTATAGCTTAAGCACGAGACAAGTTTCCTAACTTCATTCTCTCTATAATGAATGCAAGTTTCATAGCTTTATTTACTTTTTGTCGAGCAAGTTTCTCAAATCATGTTTCTTTACATAAAACTAGCTCCATATTTTATATTGTTTATTAATGTTCAAGTCAAGATTTCATATTAGATTCTATCATTCTTTAAAAGTACGATTCATGTTATACAATACTTATTTGATTGTATACCTCTTGAATTTTATTATTCAAATTAAATATCAATTGTTATTGAACCTTGTAAGAGTAGCGAACCATTTATGATTTGACTAGTCCATAGTCGATGAACGTTCTAAATTCCATAACTATTATTGAGTTTATCCAAACCAAACTTCCTTTGGCGCGAACTCTAATGTCAAACTGAGATGAACAACCTTATTATAGGGGACTAATTATGCTTTAGTGTTAAGATATTGTGCACAATATGGTACTAGGGGCTGATCCCCCTAAGTACGAGAAGAAGAGTCCATAGTCTTATAACTGTTAAAGGTTTCAAGTATAAACACTTAACAACCTAGGACATAGTTCAAGGTCTTATTACCCTCAGAAGTTCTTTTGATTTTTGTTATTCATTCTTGATTCAAAAGTCGAGTTCTTTATTTCAGAAGTCTTTGATTCATTCGCATGTTATTATTTTATTGTTATATTATTATACTTGTGGGCAATCGTGCTCACTCTTGCGTAATAATAACATTGCAGTTAAGAAAGAAAGATCCGATGAGCCTTCTACTAGCAAAGGCAACGACAATGTTAACAAGTGATGAAGACTTGTTCTTTATTTGTTATGTTATGTTTCAGACTTATATTTAAGTTGTGTAAGACTTAATATTTGTTTATGCTTCTGAATTTGAGATTTAAGGTTAGTATGACCTAGGATTGATATATTTAAATCAGATGTTGTAACTCTATAAGGAGAGGATTTATTTTTATATATTTATGGTTTTCATTTATTATAGGTAGTTAGACGTATGATTTTTGTACAGTGAACACCAAATCCCGTGGGAATTGGAGTACCCGAATTTGGGGGTGTCACATTTATTTACTGCATTTATATATATATATATATATATATATATATATATATATATATATATATATATATATATATATATGATTTAACTGCTTTCGCAATGTATATATTTAATCTTCAAGCCTGTGGACTAGATTTGTCTAAATCTAGCTATCTCTAACTTTAACCGGTTCAAAAGTGACTAAACTGGAACCGTTGAAGCTAGAATGGTTTAGATTTATTTAAATCTAGTTTTCTTTCTAGCTTTTGTACATAATAATCTATCATGTGAGCCTAGGAGCCATATGATCGAAGATTCAGCTTGTGAATCTAGATTCGTTTACCACGATGGACATTTCTCAGCTGCAGCCAGCTTGTAAATTATCTTCGGTGTGTGGATATCCTTGGATGGCTATCATGCCCATAAGGAGTTCAGCACTGCTACATATCTTATTTTCTCGAAGTTGCTTTGCATCTCAAAAATAAAAGTAATCAAGTCGAATATAGAATAAAATGGAAGTATCAAAGGCCTCAATAACTATTGAGCATAAAGGTTTGAAAACCTATTTTCCAAAACATCACTACTATATCTTGTTAAAATTGAACTTTTATATACAATTCAAATCCTTTGTATATAGGTGCAAACGAGGCATAGAACTAGTTCCAGATAATTGTACACAAGCCCAATAAACACACACACACATGAAGATAAATAAGGAAATTGAAAAGTTATGGTAACCGTGTTTTTACGGAAGTCTGGGGGTGCCTAATACCTCCCCCCGCTTAATCAAACCTCCAGACTCAATGAATCTTGGTTTCCAAGGCCAATTAAACAGTGTCCAACCATTGGGGCTTTGTGTAAACCGTTTCAAAATCGGTTGAGTTGGTTTAACCATTTCAAATCTACCAACTGACGACTCTAAAAGTCAAATCATCGACATTCACATGTTAGACCCTTTTAAACTCGCCTTTTCAGACAAAACTCAATCAAATGAGAACACAAAAGGGCAAGCACAGAATGGGACACAATCTTTTCGACGTCGACAGGTGGCGACTCTGCTGGGGATTCCAGTAAAAGGGCTTATGCCGCTGTTCAACCTTTTCAAAAAGACTGTTTTTCTACTTATTTGTGAATACTACATTTACATTGAATGGATGCATAATAATGCTTTATTTACTACACTTTAGTGCTTCACACCATATATGCATGTGATATTAGTGCTTCGCACATGTCATCATTTCTATACGGTGAGACGTGATATGTTGTGTGATTCCTCCACCAAGAGGCAAACCTTTTATTGTTTGATTATTGGACTCAAGGGAGACTAATCCCACGAGGCTCAGGAAAGGCACCACCCAGATTCGATCCAATTGAAAGATCAGATTAACTTTCCATCCAGTAAATTGCGATGATTTGGGGACCTTCAAGCCGAAAAGCCCGAGAATAGCCTAAGATAGGTCAACCTCTGATAAACCAAACGGGAAGGGAAGTCTCTTCATACATTCCCCTTTCAATTACATGTAAATTCAATTCCATGTAGATCTCAATGTAATGGAAAATATAAAAGAATATGTAAATATGAATTCCTTTTCCCTATCAAGACTTGTCAAGCTATTTTCTCATCAAAACAACTGACATTTGTTTTGCAGGAGAATATTAAAACACTCCTAAAATAGACACATTGCATAGCATACAACATCTTCTCATTTTCCTAGACTAAACTACGTAATCTTTTTGTAGGGAAACAATTGGTCCCGTTACCCATTAAAAGTCAAAAAAGGCACTAAGCCCACAGTCAGACATGGCTACAAGTGCCCAGCCTGATCCTACTCATGTTTCCCGAGAGGAGTTCGAAGGATTAAGGAATCAAATAATATAGTTGGTTGTTCTTCTGAAAGAACTAAACAAACAAACTCAGGGTTCACAAATGCCCATCCAAACCGAATCCTCTGCACAGGGAGGAATTCAGGGTACGGACAGAGAAGTCCCAATACCTGAGTCTCAGACTGGGAAGTTCACCAAAACCCCTGAAATCACTCATCTCAAAGAAGATCAAGACACCGATGATATTCGGAAAAAAAGTCTAACAAATGGAGGAAACCATCCGGTCAATCAAAGGGATTGGAAACTATGAAAGTGTCACCTATTCAGATCTCTGCATATTCCAAGGGGCTCGATATCCTGACAAATTCCAAATCCCAGAGTTTGAAAAGAACAATAGGGCATGCGATCCCTATACGCACCTAAAAGTATACATTGGCGAGCTGTGGTCTTATGCTGAAGATGAAAGCCTCGTAATGCAACTTTTCTAAAAGAGTCTCACTGGAGAGGCTAAAGCCTGGTATGCCCGACTTGATAATGCCAAAATCCACAACTAGGAAGAATTGGCCCATGCCTATTTAAATCATTAGTATTTCGTCACAAATGGCACCAGATCGATACCAAGTGACTAAAGTCAAAAAGTAGGGTACTGAGTCATTCCGAGAATATGCCCAAAGGTGGAGACATCTGGTAGCGCAAGTCATTCAATGAATGAGAGAAACTGAGATGGTAATGACATTTATTGATATCTAAGAGGCACCTTACTAATAGAGAATCCTAGCAGGCAGATGAAAGTCATTCTAGGAGATGATAAGACGCGACAAAATGGCAGAGATGGGCCTGAAGGCAAGTAAGATTAAAGACTTTACTGCCTTGGAAAGAGTTGTCGAGCATATACAGACTGGCAAGTAAGCGAGCAATCCCAAGAGGGTACTTGATAAAGGCAATGAAGATGTATCCCTCGTTTTACAAGGGAAAGCTAGGAGACCAACCTACAGTCCCCCCATTTGGAAAAAGCAATACAATCTGCCATTTTAACAATAGGCTGCAATCAACCAATGCCAGGGCAGAAAGAGAAAATTTGAAAGAATAGAAAATCGGGTGTTCGTTCCACTGGGCGATTCCCTTGAAAATGTATTGGTGATGTTAATGGATCACAAGAGAATTACCGAACTGGATCAACCTCTGGAACTAGGGAGCAAAAGATATAATACAAGCCAGAGATGTACTTACCACTCAGGGTCTCAAGGACACGATGCACAAGATTGTTGGTCCTTAAAGCATAAAATTCAAAATCTGTTCGAAAACGGTAGTATTGTGGTCCAACGACCTGACCAACAAAATGTCAACACCAACCTTCTGTTGCAGCATGATACGGAGGGAGTAAACATGATTGGGTCAGGAAGCACTAAAATGTATCCAAATCGTAAGTACATACGAAGGATGGAGGAATACCCTCAAAGGCACAAAACAAATGTCCTAGAGTGGGAAAACTCAGTGGAGGGTATGACAGTAATGCAAAAATTAGAGATGATCCAAAATCAAGTAAATCTGCTAGCTAAGTTGATAGTGTGCCAACATCAAGATACGAGGCAGTTTTTTACTCACCTATCAGAAAGCCAAAAGAAAAAGGAGGTTAACCATAATGCAAGCCCATATCCCTCCATGATGAGGTCAAAGCAGGTTGAAAGGACGAGAAAAGTAGAATGATAAAATTACTAGAAGATCTCTCCAGCAGAAAAATCGCTCGGGGGAATGCAAATTCTCAAAGAATAAAGATCAAACAACCTCTAAAAGAGACCAAAAATTCACCCCCTGAGCAAATCGAATGAAGAAATGCTGCAAGTTTTCATAAGCGAAGGAAGGATTACTGATTTGCTGCCTCCTCTAAATCCCGAGATAAAGAGTTATGATTCAACCAAGATATATCTCTACCATTCTAACTCACCTAGACATGCGACTGAGGAATGTTGACGACCTGTTCCCACAGATCAAGATAATAAATCAAACCTTGGAGATCAAATCAAACTTGGATGAAGTCATCACCAACCAAGCTGAGATCTTTGTGCAAATTTAGCAGAGTCCATAGGCCTCTTGACATCAATAACCAAAGTTGTAATAACAACACAACGATATATTAAGCATGATCATCAGCAAGGACCTTCAAAGAGCCGACACCCTCAATCGCAAGTCTTTATCAAAGTAGAAGAAAATCATCAAGGCCAATTACACAAACAAATCAGGAACATTGATTGAGGGCATCAAAGCCCAAATCCACTACCTGTTCACCATATGGTACCGAGGTAAAAGCCTTATGCGATCTTGGCATCTTATCAGCCCTTCTGTCAAAGCAACTATCCCAGACAAAAAGCAAGGTTGGGCAATTTCAAAATTGATGACAACCCGATATTGGGACCCTTACAACAAGACTGGGGTAATCTCAAAAATAGTGACAACTGAACACTAGGCATTTATTAACCATCCTAAAGAGGAAAATGCATCAGTTAGCACCATCAGCATGGTCCATCAACATCATAACTTCCCTCATATCATCTCATTAGCGATTCATTATGAGCATCTTGTCTTTTCCAATCATACTATTCTCAAAATGAATAATCCACATGTGAGTTATGACTCTTTCATCTCTTTATGAGCTTTCAGTCTCCATTTACATGCATTAGAAATAATAACCAGTTAAGTATTCTTAGAAAGAGGTTTTTGCTTAACTTGTTATAAATAGAATTAATTTTGATAAGCATCTGTGGGGCAAGAATCATGGGAATGATTAGAGAATTAAGACTATTCAACCCTTTTCATTGGGCATGACATCCTAGTTCAAAGTGCTTTTTGGAACAAACTTGACCTCATATGCATGTCCACACTTTGCGATTGCCCTGACACTTAGTTGTGGGGTATGAAGCTATGACAAAAATAATGGCAATTAATGAAAAGATAAAAGAAAAGTCCCCAGCCTAATATCTCGAATCGTGCCCTAGGTTACTTGAGTTATTAAGCCTGAGGGGTGTCTTTACACCTGGTGCCCTAAAGCCATCTGGTTTGGGAGTCATCGGCCCAACTCTCGTTACATTGGGTAACTTAGCACCTAAGAAAATGAGCATTAAAAAAGAAAAGGAAAAACCTGAGCAGATCAGAATCGTGGCCTTGGTTATTTGAGTAATTAAGCCCGGTGGGTGTCTTTACATTTGGTGCCCTAAAGCCATCTAGTTTGAAAGTCACCAGCCCAACGCTCCATACATGGCTGACTTAGAGCCTAAGAAAACGGACCTGTCAAGCTCAGGCAAAGAAACAAATAGAGTGATCGCTTGACTCGTCTCGAAGCGTGGCCTTTATTACTCGAGCTAGTAAAACTGAAGGGGTGTCTTAACATCTAGTGCCCTAAAGCCCTCCGGTTTAGGAGTCATTGGTCCAAAACTCGTTACTTGGGTAATTCTAAATAGCCTAAGATAACGAGATAAGTTAGGCGAGAGAAAAGAAAAATAAGAATCAAGAAAAATTTGCGAAGTCATAGAAATGAAACCCCTGCTAAGAGTTGCGTCACTCATAGTGGGTGTGTCATATGCAGTTAATTCTACAAAGAATAACGTCTAGAGAAAAGATGAAGTATCCCTGATAGAGGGAGATAAGTCTTTTAAATATAATCCTACCTATGAACAATGACCATAGATGCTTCAAAATTTCCTTGCGACTTCATAGCTCATTTTATTTCATAAACTTTAAACTTCAAATGCCTCATTCACAAGATTATACTAATCCTGACGGCCGAGCCGTCAAGCTTTTGGTGCATTTTGTTCTTTTGATATGCATGATATTGCTCACTTGCGATTTGGTCAACAAAGAGAGTTTCTTATATGAATCCTCGACAACAACATGCGAAAGGACTGGGGCATTTTCCGACTCTAGGAAAGGGAAGGAGTTTAAGGCGAGATCAAGTGTCTCATCAAAAGAAAGGGGAGAACTCCTGAAAGAAATCTTGGCGACATAAGCTTGCCCCTACAAAAGAAGGGGAAAATTCTCAAGAAAGTCCTTAACTCAGAAGTAGAAGCCCAACGACAAAAGGTCTAGCGATTAAATTTTCATCATCAAATGTGTCAACTTGCATCAAGTCCTCACAAGTCAAGGCCTTTACACCGAAGTTCAAATCTGGGCAGTGAAAGAACGGGCTGCACTCTCTAGGGATTTCAGCGGCACTCGGGTCATCAGTTCAGTCGGGTTGCGAATCAAAAGCACAAGGAAATGGGGCACAAGCACCCAACAACGAAAAGAAACTCAAATTGCCTCAAAAAGGGTGAGGTAAGTTTCTACTCCAGATAATTTAAAATGTTCATCAACCTAGGATAATAGACTCCTAAGGATAAATCTATATCATCACATCATGCATGATCTACACATGTGCAAATGCGCTACATCAGTGTACATCTCCATCAAGGTTTAGCATGCATCTCTAGTAGATTTAAATATGTGTGGACATTAAATGCCTAGATTAGAGAAAAATTTCGTTGCAGACATCATTTGGTATTATAAGTCGTTGGCATCAATCCAGCATAACATCAAGCGAAGTTTGGTGAAGTAAGCCATTGAATATTACTTCAGTGAAGGTATCGAAAGATCCGGTATTCTAAACCATAGGCATCAGTTCAGTATAACATCAAGATAGTTTAGTGATGAAAGCTTTGTATACCACCGTTCGAGTGGGAATCAAAACAGTTTGACGATATCAGCGCAGTTAACTACCATCATGGTTGGATCTATTTTCAAAATACCAGCAGGGTAGGCACCATTGTCAAACTACCAGCAGGCTAGACACAATTGTAAACTACACAATAGGAAGGTCCGATGATTTTAGAACGTCATCCCTATTAGAGATGTAGAAAACATCTCAATTTCTATTTGTCAAACAAGCATCGACAATACTGACAAAAAACCAAACCGTTGGGGTCAACACCAGTATAGTCATCAATAATAAACGATAATGGTAAAACGATTTACGATGTGCGAAGTGCGATTTACGATTTGTAAAATGCGATGTGTAAGTTGCGAAGTGCGATTGGCCAAATGTGAAGTGTGAAGTTTAAAATGTGATGTGCGATTTGTGAAAGCATTTAAACATTCATTATAAACATTCATTGCATTACGATTTTCATCAATAAATATACCTTGTCATATTTCAAGTGTCTAGTAATCTTTATCATATTCATTCCGTTACATTGCATAAAGCTAATAAAGAGGGGCATCTGTAGACACTCAAAATTTTGTTTTCCTGTTACTAACTATGCAGGAGGACAAAAATATCTTTTTCACACTCCAGAGATAACCCTGGAAGACCACAACATTAGTTTCAACCCCGGAGATAACCCTAGGAGATCTAGTTTCCAACCACAGAGATAACCCCGGGAGACCAATTTCTAACCAAGAAAATAACTTTGGGAGATTAGTTTCCAACCCTGGAGATAACCCCGGCACATCAGTTTTAACTCTGGAGATAACCCCAGAAGATCTAGTTTCTAGCCCCGGAGATAACCTCGGGAGATCTAGTTTTCAATCCCGGAGATAACCTCAAGGGCTCCAGTTTAAAGCCCAAAGTTAACCCTAGGAGGTCAAACTAACCTTAGAGACAACCCTAAGGACTGTTAGAGTCAATAGTAGGCTAATCTCGGAGATAACCCTAAGAAAAGACTACTACAACTGCATCAAAGCTGGAGACAACCCCGAGAGGAGAAAAATGGCCATTTTTCTAACTCAGCGTCATTTCAACTCAAACTGCTTCAAAAGAAGTTCTATAAGAACCATAGCTTAACTTTCGAGCGAAAACTATGCAAAATAGCTCAACGGACTACCTCCGGAGACCCGAAAATGTCATTTCAATTATGGACCCATCTTCCTAGATTCAAAAAAGGGAAAGCCATATGTCATTGTGTAGCTATCGGAAAGAGCTTTCTGGAATGGCATGACACGACTCCATCGAACTCCCGGATTGAATGTTATGAAGGATCGAATGGACAACGTGTTCTCCGAGTGCACGTACTTTAAGACAATGAGACCCGTGAGGCACGGGGCAACCCGGGCAGTCACAGGTAGACCCGTGGCCATCTTGGTCTATAAATAGACCCCCTATCACCCATACAATAAAAATAAAAGAAGAAAAGAAAGAAAACTATGTCCATTTCAACCCTTAACCTCTTCTAGAGTGCTCCAAACTAAGTGATTCTTCTTTCTAAACACTTGTAAGCTCATGTTCTATAACATGTACTGAAGTTTAACCGATGGAGAATGAGTTTTCAGGCCTCAAAAGCTATCTGAAGTCTTCTTGGTAGCTCACTATAAATTTTTTTAGATTTTTAAGCTTTCTACTACTTTAATATATATATATATATATATATATATATATATATATATATATATATATACATATACGGTCCCGATCTTAAGCTTACCCCTTGTTTAACTTACCTTGCATGCCCCCTTTTAGCGACGGACCGAGCGACAATTCGGTCCGTCGCTATATATAGAACCATCGTCATAACTTTTAGTGACGGACAACATATAACGACGGTTCTATATATAGTGACGGACCGAATCATTGCTTGGTCCGTCGCTAAAGAGGTGTATGCAAGGTATGTTAGATAAGGGTTAAGGTTAAGATCCGGACCGTATATATTTATACATATATATACATACATTTCAAAGTCCAACCTAGATTCCAAATTCGTGGTAGTTGGTCGTATATATATATATATATATATATATATATATATATATATATATATATATATATATATATATATATATATGCTTTAACTGCTTTCGCAATGTAGATATTTAATCTTCCAGCCTGTGGACTAGATTTGTCTAAATCTAGCTATCTCTAACTTTAACCAGTTCAAAAGTGACTAAACTGGAACCGTTGAAGCTAGAATGGTTTAGATTTATTTAAATCTAATTTTCTTTCTAGCTTTTGTACATATTAATCTATCATGTTAGCCTAGGAGCCATATGATCGAAGATTCAGCATGTAGATCTAGATTCGTTTACCACGATGGACATTTCTCTGCTGCAGCCAGCTTGTAAATTATCTACAATGTGTGGATATCCTTGGATGGCTATCATGCCCATAAGGAGTTCGACACTGCTACGTATCTTGTTTTCTCAAAGATGCTTTGCATCTGAAAAATAAAAGCAATCAAGTCGAATATAGAATAAAATGGAAGTATCAAAGGCCTCAATTACTATTGAGCATAAAGGTTTAAAAACCCGTTTTCCAAAACATCAGTACTATATCTTGTTTAAATTTAACTTTTATATACAATTCAAATCCTTTATATATAGGTGCAAACGAGCCATAGAACTACTTCCAGATAATTGCACATTGGCCCAATAAACACACACACACACACGCAGATAAATAAAAAAATTGAAAAGTTGTGGTAACCATGTTTTTACGGAAGTCGGGGGTGCCTAACACCTTCCCCCCACTTAATCAAGCCCCCAGACTCGATGAATCTCGGTTCCCAAGGTCAGTTAAACAGTGTCCAACCATTGGGCATGTGTGTAAACCTTTTCAAAATCGGTTGAGTTGGTACAACCATTTCAAATCTACCAATTGTCGACTCTAAAAGTCAAATCGTCGACATTCACATATCGGACCTTTTCAAACTTTCCATTTCAGACAAAACTTAATCAAATGAGAACACAAAAGAGCAAGCACAGAAAGGGACACAATCTTCCTGACGTCGACATTGATCATTCACCTATCTTCATATACAACTTATTATACCCAATCATACCCTTTGATATACTTAAAGGTCTTAAGGGATATGTCAAAGCATAACTCATTATTCACAAGATACTATGATGATCTCAAGTTCAATGATCACTTATACTACTATGGCATTCAGAATTCCTATGGACAAACAAGTAAAACTCCATTAGGTATTCCTTTAGCGAGTCACATTCGGTGAAATTATTATTTAATAAGCACCTTCATACTTCTTTTAGTGTCTCTACACAAATTATTATGAGATCAATCATTCTCTTCAGAAGAGCAAGCATAGTATGTACTATTATATCCGGATTCACTAATCCACTTCTTAGTAATCCAACGATTAAGAATGATTTCAATTTTTGAGCTATCTAAGAATTTAGATCTAATTAGCCTGATCGTCATCATGATTCTAACAGCATTGCTAAAAATTATGGGCTTATGACGATTAAATCAACAACACAATGTGAATAAAGAAAATGCCTTCAAATAAATTAATTTTTTAATTAAAAAATTAAAAATATTACAAAGTATATGCTACATCATATCAAATATGATTAGCTTATGTACATATCACTTTCAGAGGAAGGCTAAGAGTAAAGGAAAAGATGTTTTATACGGGAAGGAGTTAAGTTTAAACTCAATAAAAAAAGGGAATGTTATTTTTTAAGCGAAGCATTAGGGTACCAATAGTACCTGTAATGATCCAGAATTTTTATATGTAATTTATAATATTTATTGAATTAAATAAATATTTTAGTTGATGTGTTTATAATGTGATAACCCGGGATTTCGAATAATCCAAATTTTACGAATAATTTTTTTTATATGTAATATTGACATTGATTGTTAATTTTGTACTATGTATCTGTGATACGAGTCTCGAGAATTAGTTAATCTGTGTATGGATTGAGAACATAGAGTAGAGTTGTGCTTAACAGCTTTAAAAACCCTAACCCTAATCTCTGGAAAGGAATTCGATAGAAAATATAATTAAAATAATTATACTGATGAGTACGTGTTTGTACTGTATAGAGAATTTGATCAAATGATTGAGCGGATAAGGTTTAAAAAATTTATAAACCCTAATAAGAGATTAGAAACCCTAATCTCAAGATTAAAAATCTTAACGAGCAGTTGAAAACCCTAATTGTATGACGGGAAACCCTAATTTCATATCCGGGATTCCTAAACCCTAATTAGGAACCCTAATCCTAATTAATAAGTCTTAAGGTGGTTGATAACATTAAATGTAATTAGGAATCACTAATTATATTTTTAATTATCTTAATTTTCTATTTTCAAAACCCTAAGTTGAAAATATTGGAAACTAGTATTTTAAAAACCTAAGGGTTAGAACTCTAGAGTCAAACCCTAAGGGTTTGTGTAATTTCTAGCATGCCATTAAAATCATTTTGCTAATGACTAAAATGCCCTTTTCCATTTCTTTAAATGGTAACTTGTAAAATTCACCAACACCTTTAGTTGGTGACCAACTAAGTTGACAATGTGACTTAAAATATCAGCAATTCAGCTTTTATTTGACAACTACTTCAGATCATTCAATGTATCTAAGTAGTATATATTAGATTGGAGAGAGAGAAAGTCACAAATATTTGATAATTTACTCTCAAGCTCTCCACCACTCATTCTCTCTCTAAACTTCCGAATTTGTGAAGTCTTTCAGTCACTCATTAACCTCTAAGAACACCCAAAAACAGATTGGAGTGCATAGATCAAGAATTGGAAAATAGAAAGTATAAGCCCTAAATCTATTTTGATCTTGTGTGCTTAAGTCAAATTTGTGTTTTTCTGTTTATATAAGTGTTATATAATGCTTTTAATTGATCTATGATGATCCATCATGGCTCCATAGCATCAAAGTAGGTAAAAACCATGTTTTTCAAAAACTATTCTTGAATTCAAAATCTAGTCTGACAACCAAGTGTCAGTGGCTGTACATCTTTGTGTATTTATGATTTTTGTTGTTTGATGTTTTGGATTGGTAGTCTGGTATGAGGTCTTTATTCTGCAAGTGAAATCATGGTCGTTGAACGTCTTGATTGTAAGTTATAATCGGTCAAAGTCGGTTGATCGACCATAACCGAGTATAATCTGGGTAACCCATAAATACATCATCAGCGTCTGACAATGATTTCAAGCTTCCAGATCTGTCAGGTTTTTAGTGTTATGATGTTGTTCTTGTAACCTATTTGTAACTGGTTATTTGGACAATAGATTCATGCTTTAAGATCTCTTATCTCATAAACATATGGAATGTAATTAATGGTCAAACCTAGCCATTTGGTCACGGACACAGTTTCTGGAAAACCCAGAAACTGTAAGAACGAACTTTCAAACAACTTTTGACCAGATTGAATCTGGAGATTATAATGTTTTTGGACTGGGATATTGACATCTCGTTGTTCCTTGTCATGAATATTACATGTACGAATCATAAAACCACAAAAACAATGATCAGAACCTAGATAAATGTGGACTGGATAGTACCAGGTCGAACTGCCTCGGTTTCTAGAAAACCCAGGTCACGTCTGACAGTGGCTTAGGATGACCAGAACTTCATGATCTGATGTTTTATGATCGAGTTGTCGATTGGTAAATGTAATATTACATGTCCACTACATGATCAAAGTTTCAGTTAGCCTAGAAACGCTTTGGATTGGATGTTTTAAGTGGTCAAACATGGTAGGTTGATAACGAAGCTGTCAGTGTTCTTGAGCTCAAGAACACCAACAGCGACGCTTTGTTTCGCTAAAGGTCTTTAACGATGGTTATATTATTTTCTAATTCCTGATTTTTCAAAAATTATTTAAAAGTAGAAATAAATTATAAAAATTATTAAAAATTATTTTAAATTATGAAAAATAATTTTTGACCAATTGGTATATTTTTCTTTAATATTTATAAATATTTAAATATTAAAGGTATTTAATTCTTTTAATTAGTATATTAAATAAATTAGAGAAAAATGATTTAATATTATGAAAAATCATTTTAAATAAGAATAATGTATTTAAAAATATTTTGAGTTATAAAATATAACTTTTAATAATTTTAGAGAATTTTCATTAATAATTTAAGATTAATGACATTAGATTTATTTAATTGTTAAATTAAATAAATAAGATAAAAATAATTTTATTGATTTAAAAATCATTTTTAATGAGAATAAAGTGTTAGAAAATATTTTGAATTATCAATTATAATTTTTAATATTTTTAGAGAATTCTCATTAATAAATTAATATTAATGATGTTAGATTTATTTAATTATTATATTAAATAAATGAATTAAAAATGATGTTATTGATTTAAAAATTATTTAAAAATGAGAAAAATATTTTAAAAATATTTTAAGTTATAATTAATGACTTTTAATACTTTGATAATAATTTCATTAATATTTAGATATTAATGGTGATGGTTTAAAAATTATTTAAGTAGAATATTGATGATTTAAAAATATTTTAAGTTATTAACAATAACTTTAATATTTTGACAAGTATAACATTTATATTTTTATATTATTAAATATTAATGATGATAAGATTATTTGATAATTAAATCATTTAAAAATGATTTAAGTGTTTAAAAAATTATTATAAATTATAATAGCTGTTTAAATATTATTACAAGCTTCCGAAAAATATTATTAACGATAATTGACTTATCTAAAATAATATTGAAGCTTTTAAACAAAATTTAATTGACAATAACTGTGTTAATTGTTGGATAGGGTGACCAGAACACCGAGATGAGACCGACGTCCAACCAGACCAAAATAGTTAGACTTGTTAAGTGTTTATATAGGTTATAAACACTAATGTGGCTATGTGGTAATGTGCCTAGGAGAAGTTTGATTGTAAAATAAAGTGTTACGTGTTATGAAATATTGTGCTAATTGTGAGACCGATATTATTAGTTATAGGTCTTTCAAATGCAGATAAGTATATTGTGTAGCTGTAAACAGCGGAAGAGGCAAGTTTCCTAACTCAACCTTGAGTTAATATTGTTTATATATTATAGTAGTTAATTATTGCTAATTATACCACGTCCAAGAATTTATTATTGATTATTCGCAGTTAGTGCATGTATAATAATTCAAATTGAATTACTGATTCGTAAAATATACATTCGTAGAATAACTGTTGTTGAATAGTCATATCTGTAGAAGCTAATATTGACAGTACAAATAATTCCTGTTTATCATCTAATTATATTGAGAAATGTCTTAGCTAATTATTCTGGCTAGATGAACATTTGTTAGAACTTGATAGGTTCGAGAATAAAATTTAATTATTATTGATAGATCAATGCTAGTTGTATCAGCTAGATCGAAAAAGAAAACTTGATATGTTTGAGAAAAGAAGAGAAGAGAAGAGAAGTGATTAGATTTTGAAATAATTGAATTTCGTTGTTAAATAAAATCTTGATTCCGAGACTGAGAAGAACAACCTTTTATATAAAGGAAACATTTTTAGTCGTATATTCTACCATTGCACGCGAATAAAGTATTATGCATAATATAGGGTACAAGGAGTAGACCGGCTCTAAGTACTTAAAGAGGGGAATGATTTAATCTTTATGGTTATCTAATACACCTGCATATATGTCAAAGTAAAACTTTGATATATACCCGAGAAGAGAAGTTCAAGATCCAACGGATCACTCAACATAAATCTGAAAAACATTCCACTTTGCTATTTCGTAGAATTAATTCTTGATTATTCATTTGAATATCGTAGAAAACCTTGAAAGCGTTGTACTCTTTCATATTCAGATTATTGTTGTATAGAATGTGAGAAGATTTGTTATTTATTCATATACATTTACTATATGTCTTAACTTGCGGGACAAACTTGTTGCTCACCCTTGCTAAATAAAACATTTCAGTTAGGAACGACGAGGACAGCGGATCGAAGAAGAGCAAAGGCAAAGGAAAAATGCTGGAATAGTATAATGAACATTATTATTATCATTATGTTGTATTGTAAACTTTTTTTGTATATCTAAATGGCATGTCTGTAATGTTAAGGTTAGAAAACCCGGGACTAACGTATTAACAATCTCTGTTAATGACTTATGTATTACTATTTCTATATGAATGGGTAGTTAGATGTTATTATATTGTGGATCGTGAACACCAAACTCAGGGGTCAGGCAACCAGGATTGGGGGGCGTCACATGTTTATTGTTAAAAAAATATTTGAGTGATTTGATTATTTATTAGTTAAATAAATAATTCATGAGTTGTTGTGGGGAATTAGCTTAATTAAGTGTAATACATTAATTATGTTGATATTTGGTAATTTTGTGTTTTAAATTTAATTAAATTAAATGAATTTTTGAATAGTTATAAGGGAATTCTAATTTAATTTAATAATTAAATTAGTGAATTACTAATTTCTCAAATAAAATTATAAATTATAAATTATGCTTTTGTAGCGATTTGATTATGTTGCATTTTGATTTAATAAGTTAATTTTATTTTTCATTTAATTGAATTTGAATATGGAAATTTAATTAAATAGAATATGACAACTAAACTATATAGTAAATAGGTTATTAAAATAAATTAAAAGTGATTTAATTTGGTTTTACCAAACAAGGCTTAAGCTATGAAACCCCAAAACCTTGATAAGACTCGGTTAAGAAAATTCAATATTTTTAAATAAAATCTCTCCGTTCTGAATGTGTATTGTGTTATTATATACTCTGTTATAAAATTAGGTCAAATAATTTTTTGTCCGAAAGTTGACGTGCTTGACACGTCCTGCTTAAAATTTTTCTTTCGAAAATGAACTTTTCGATACATGTATTTTGACAAGCTGTTTTATCACATTGACAAAATGCTTTGTCGTGCTTGTTAGGATTTGTTAAAAATTTAAGTTAGGAACCCTAATATCAAAATTAGGAAACCTTAATCCTAGATTTACAAACCATAACCCTAATTTATAAAACCTAACCTTAATTTGTTAGACTAAACCCTAGTTAGGTTATCGTAAACACTTACCATGATTATTAAACTTTAATTAGGTGTTAATAAACGTTATTAAGCAACCCTAATCACAAAAACCAAAATCCTAATCAAGATTAAAGAGGATTAGGGCATAATTAAGCTACTAAAGTTGGTCAACTAGCTCACAAGTAGGATTTCAGTCACCATATCAAGTTCCAAGGTGGCACATGACATGGTTGCACACCCCAAGAAGCACAAGTAATAGAACATCGAATATTTAGGGAGGCAAGTTGGTGAAAAATGACCAAAAACCCTAGCTTTTCAACTCTATAAATAGCAGCCCCAACTCAAGCCAAACCCACAAAATTTCTAAGCCTATACACTCATATATCATACCTATCCAAGCCTTGGTGATAGCAAGATCAGATTCAGAAGCCAAAAATCACAATCACTCAAGAAAATGTACAAAAACTAATTTTAACCTAGATCTTTAATGCTATGTTTAAACTGTAGTTTAGTTGTTTAGATATGTGTAATAGCATGTAAGTAAGTATGCTAAGTTGATAGATCATGTTTCCATAATATCTGGATGCATCAAAATTATATTTTAAGCAAACTGGAAATTCTAGAAAAATAGGTCTGACATGTTGAATGTCAGAGCCTGTAGATCTATGTATGTTAATATTTAGGTATGTTAATTGTATGCTAGTTATAGTATTACATGCGGTCAATAATCTAAAAGAGAAAATAGGTCTATTGGATTCATATATTGCAAGATATAAGTGGTCAAAAGTCATTGACAGACCACGAAGTTCTGATTTCTGGGTGACCCAGAAATCTCAAGAACAGGTTGAGCCGGTTACTTTGACCAATCTATACATAACTTTCTGTTTGTTTTTAGGATGTCTAAGTGCTATGAAATGATACCTTGACATATATACTACATATCTATAACACTCAAACACTTGATTAATTCATAGGTTTACTAGAATTAATGGTCAAATATTGTTGACCAAGCATGACTGCATTATTTGGAAAACCTAGAAAACCGAAGAACACCAAGAACAGCCTCTAGCTCTACTTTGACCAACATAAATTTACACCTTAGAGTCTTACTCAGTCCAAACTAGTGTATAATATGTGTACCTTGATATATAGACTACATATTACAATAATCAAAACACAAATCTATCACACGGATTGAAAGTTATGAAGGCCACAAAATCGTTGACCGACCATGACCACTTTTCTGGGTTACCCAGAAATCCAAGAACAGCTCTAACAGTGACTTTGAGCCTCTATAACTTCTTGTTATATGAAGGTTAAAACCTAAAATTGGTATGTTGTTGTACTATTACATGAGTACTATAACACCTATACACTTACAAACCAAGAATCATCAACAATAAAGAATTAGGCTAAGGTCAAAGTGACCTCTAAGCCTTGACCACACTATTTTTCATAATTGAGGAACACTTATAGCTACACTTTCTATCGCTATAGGGCTTTAGCGACAGACAGTAAATATAAATTTAATAAATAAATTAATAAAATTTGAAATAATTAATAAATAAATATAAATAATTATAAAAATAGTTTTAAAAATTATTTTAAAATATAATAATTAACTTTTAATATTTTTACATATATTTAATAAATATTTTATTTATTTAAATATTATTTATAATTAAGTTATTAATAATTCAATTAGAATAATCATTTATGAATAATAAATAATTATTTAAAAATGATATTAATACTTTAAAAATCATATGAAGTGGTTATAAATTATTCATATAGTAATAAATGATGTAAAAATCATTTAATGGATAAATAAATATCTAAAAATTATTATAAGCTTTCAAAAATTATTATATGTAATAAATAAATAATTTAAAAATATAAAAAAACTTATAATTAAAGTTTAACCGTGATATTGACTTATTAATTATCTGGTAAAGTCTTAGGACATAAAAATCGTTTCAAATTAAACCAACCGTGAATAATTTGTGTATTTGAGTATTGTTATCAATGCTAATGTGTTAGACATATATGTTTGAACGTCTTAGGTGTTTATAAACGAATCGAGTAACATTGCTTAATCGATCTTCGCTTAGGCAAGTTCTCTAACCCTGATTACTTATGCAAGTCTTCTAACCTATCCAATTACCTTAAGCAAGTTCTCGAACCCTGTTTAATCATTGAACAAGAGTTCTATCTTAATTTTCTTTGATATATTATACCAAACCAAACTTGATTGCCAATTATTGTAAAGTTATTGCTATAGTTTCAGCATAACTAAGAAATGAAATGTTTATTCATATGTTGTTGTGATTTATCAAGCATAACCTGTTGTGTCAAACCAAATTACTTTGGTAAGACATCCAATACTGAGTTGTATATCCTAGAAGGGATAATATGTGTCAATAAAATTTGATACTTGTGCAAGTTGGGCACGATTAGGATGAGATGCATACTCCTAGGATGTTGAATTAGTTGATCCCCTGTCTCACATCTGAACAAGATTTCTAAGTCTTTATGACTGACAGAAATAATAATAAAATTCTAGAAATGGTAAACAACACTCAGTTGATAAAAGTTTTGAACTGTTATACTTCTTTAAATCCTATATTGTGTTATAAATATAAAATATGCTGAGCATGTCATAGCTCATTCTTGCAAACCATTCCCTTTACAGTATTAGATGGTAACGTGACACATCTAGAGCGAACAATGGGAAGCGACCCTACTTAGATTAGTTTAAATTACTGTCTAGCTTAAACTTTTGTAATAAGAAATTCTTTATGAAGAATCATATAATCGAACCTTTATACATATGATATAATAACATCCTTTATTTCCACAACCGTGTTTCTTTTAAATAAATAGATGTAAATAGAACTTTTTATTTATTTCGAGATCTTTGGGGACTATACATCTGAGTGAAGGTATTGGTAATATGGATTATTCATGTTATTGCTGATACTCTGGATTTTAGATAGATAGGTATTATCGATACCGTAAGATATAGACTATACATCTGAGTGAGGGTATTGGTAATGTGGATTGTTCATGTTATTACTAATACTCTGAATTTTGGATAGATATATAATATTCGTAGATACAGTCTATCCATCCAAGTGAGGGTACCCAAACATAACAATAGTTCTATACAGGATTATTATTTGTTATGGGATACTGTGAACCTGGGATCGATGGGAATTATATCTTGTTATAAATGTATAGTAGTTCAATTAGATAAAAGCATCAAATCGGATACCACGGGTGTATAGATTTGGATGCGTTATATTACTTGATTAGTTGTGAACACCAGATCGGATACCGTGGGAGTATAGATTTGGGCGTCAAATAAGCCTTTTTAAATCCTTATTTTAATTCAGTTTTGCCAAACAAGCTTTAGTGACTTTTGATTTTTAAAAAAAAAAATATAAATGATATATATTAAAAAGGGAGGATTTATGTTTTGTCAATTATATTACTTAATATATGATATACGTATATCAGTTTATTTGTTTTACGTTAAGTTTAGAAGAAGAGAAAGAAGAGAAAACAAACAAAAAAGAGAGAGAAAAGAAGAGTAGAAATTCTCTGTGCTTTTGGGAGATTGAGGAGAATGAAGAAGGGGATTAAAAAGGTCATTCTTATCATCTAACAAAGTTAGGCAAGCAATCAAAGGTATAATTTTAGCTTTTAAACTTTAGTTCTCTTTTTGTTTAAAAAGTTCTCAGTAAATTTTTATTGATGATTAATTGTTGATTATATAGTTTGTATAAGTACAAATACATAAACTATTTTTATATGATTTGTATATGATATAGAGTTGATTAATCCATGAAAACATGATATATATATATATATATATATATATATATATATATATATATATATATATATATATGAAGAAATCATGTATATAATGAAATATAGTGAACTATTTATGTATATGACTTGTTTAATACTAAAGTTAGTGGTCAAATTATATTTTAGTGTGTAAATTAATTGTTAATTGTGTAAATACGTGAAGAAACGAAAACAATATGTTTTAAATAGACTGTTTTGGTTGATAAATGAATTCATAGTGATTAATTTCGCTAAGAATGTTTAAAAGTGAAGATATAGCAAAAATAATGAAATTTAAAGGTTTTAATTTGTTGTTTATGTTGTTTATATGGATAGAAACATATTAGAAACATTAGTTATTACTTTTGTAAAGTTTATACAACTTGGTTAAGTTAAATTTGTTGTTTGAACGAAGTTTCTAGGCCTATTTGGCTTTGTTTTGTGTTCTTTGTGAATTGGAATGCCCTGGAACTGTGTCGAGGTGTTGCAACGCCTGTCCAGAGCATAGTTCTAGCACTGCAGCACCGACACAGCGTGGCAGCGCCTGTCCAAGGCCTGTGTAACGCCCCCAAATCTATAATAATTATTTATTATTTATAAATGATTTATCCAATTAATTTATTAATATCATAATTATTAATAATATTCAAATAAATAAAATATTTATTGAATTTATACTAAAATATTAAAAGTTAATTATTATAACTTAAAATAATCTTTAAAGCTATTTTTATAATTATTTCTAATTTATTTAATAACTTTTGTTTTCTGTCTGTCGCTAAAGGTCTTTAGCGACAGAAAGTGTTGCTAAAGGTGTTCTTCATTTCTGGGGAACATCTTGGTCAGGGCTTAGATGTCATTCTGACCTTGGTATTATTCTCTACTGGTTATGATTCTAGGTTTGTAACTGTATATGTATTGTAGTATTCATGTAGTACTACAACAACATATTAAGTTCAGACTCTAAGCTTAACATAACAAGAAGTTATAAAGGTTCAAAGTCACTGTCAGAGCTGTTCTTGGGTTTCTGGGTAACCCAGAATAGTAGTCATGGTCGGTCAATGCTTTTGTGGCTCTTATATCTTTTAATCCGTGTGATAGATATGTGTTTTAATTGAATAGTAGTTTATATACCAACTTACAAAGATGATACACTGGTCTGGATGAGTAAGACTCTAGGTTGCAGATTTAGTTTGGTCAACGTACAACTAGAGGATGTTCTTGGTGATCATCAGTTTTCTGGGTTTTCCAGACTGTTAGGTTTGTAATATTCATGAACGCAATCAAATTGCACAAATAAGCGGAAGCATAGAAAAATAGAGTTTTTAAAATTTTATAAACCATATACCCGGATCATCTTTTATGCATAATTATTAAATAAACGAAAATATGAAGAACAATTATCATACCCTTGAAGATTCGAGCTTCCTCAGGTACAAGTTTACCTCCAATCTTTTTCGCGTTCAACTTGAATCCATCGGGTTTGATTCTTTCCTTTAATCAATGTTAGCCACCCAAGTATTTGGCCTCTAGAGGTGATCCACCAAGGAAGAAGAAATATTCAAGAAGAAGGGTGGTTAGCCAAACCCTAGTTTTCTATCTCTATAGAAAAAGTGTACTCTCCAACAATTGGAATCACGTATGTTGTGAAAGCGTCAACTAACCTCACCCATAATAAGACTCCTCTTATTTATAGATGTGGGCAACCCTCCTTAATAATTAAGGAATTGAGTTTTATTTTAATTAATTAAACTACTTTAATTAATTAGGTTCCTAATCTTATTAGGATATATGAGAGTATTTTTATTAATTGATTCCCAAACTCCTTTAGGAATTAAATAATAGTAATAGTAATAATAATAATATGACTCCTTTTATTAATTAATATTTAATATTTTCAAGATATTAAATAATAAATATTAAGCTATTTAATTTATTCTATCACCATAGATTAAATTAAATATACTTAACTTATTATTACAATTATGTCATTAACTTCTTAAATAACTTTTGACCCCTTATATCTTGCAATATATGAATCCAATAGACCTGATTTCTCTTCTAGATTACTAACCACATGTAATACTAAAACTAGCATACAATTAACAGACTTAGATATTAACAATCAATGATCTATAGGCTCCGACATTCGACTGTCAGACCTATTTTTCAAAATTTTCCAGATTGCTTAAAACATCATTTTGATGCATCTAGATGTTATCAAAACATGTTCTACCAACTTAGAATACTTACTAACATGTTATTACATATATTTTAACAACAAAACAATAGATCTAACATAACATCAAAGATCTAGTTTAAAATTAGGATTTTCACCTTTCTTAGTAATTTTTGATTTATGGCTTCTAATTCTGATCTTTCTATCAATAGGGATTGTATATGTATGAAATATAAGTGTATAAGCTTTGAGAATTCGTGGGTTTAGCCTGAGGTTGAGCTTCTAGTTATAGACTTTAGCAACTTAGGTTTTTAGACATTTTCCACCTACTTGCCTCCCTTAATATCTGATCCTGTTAACTTGTGCTACTTAAGAGTTGTTTCATGGTCATGTGCTACCTTGGGACTTGCTTTGGTGACTTGCAACCTTTTAGTAGCCTAATTATGCCATAATCCTCCTTAATCTTGATTAGGGTTTTAGTTTTTATGATTAATGTTACTTAATGATGTTATTAACACCTAATTGAAGTTTAATAACCATGGTTAGGGTTTAAGATAACCAAAATAGGGTTATTTCTAACTAAAAAGGGTTAGGGTTTCAAATTTAGGCTTAGGGTTTATAAAGCTAGAGTTAGGGTTTATAAATTTAGGGTTAGGGTTTTCCTAACTTAGGTTTTTCACAACTCCTAACAAGCACAACAAAGCGTTTTGTCATTATAAGCACGACAAAGCAGCTTATAAAAACACATATACCAAAAAGTATATTTTCGGAAGAAAAATAAATTAAGCATGACGTGTCAAGCACTTTAACTTTCAGACAAAAATTTATTTGACCTTATTCTATAACAGAGTATATAATGACATAATACACATTTAGAACAGAGAGAATTTATTTAATAATACTGAATTTACATAATCAAGTCCTGTTAGGGTTTTTGGGGTTTCACGTTCACTCCCCCTAATAAGAATTTCATCCTCGAAATTATATTACAAGTTAAGTAAACAATTGGGGATAGTTCTTTCGCATTTTATTTTCGAGTTCCCATCCAGCCTCTTCAACGTTCTGATTCCTCCAAATCACTTTGACCGATGCTATCACTTTATTTCTCAAGACTTACTCTTTCCGGTTTATGATCTGCACAGGTTCTTCCACATAAGATAGATCTTCTTCGATTTGGATCGGTTCATAGTCTATAATGTGTTTATAATTGGGTTTATATGGTCGTAAAATGGACACATGAAACACATTATAAATATGATTTAACTCAGGAGGGAGTGTTATCTCATAAGCAACTTCACCTATCTTCCACAAATTTTTGAATGGTCCAATGAATCTCGAACTCAATTTTTCTTTCTTTCCAAAACGTATCTTGCCCTTCCAAGGGGAGTTTTTAAAGAATACATGGATTCCTACGCTAAAGTTTCGTTGTTGACGATACGGATCAACATATTTCTACTGTTGATCTTGAGACGCTTATAATCGTTCGCTTATAACTCGGATTGTCTCAGTAGTTTGTTGGATTATCTCGGGTCCTAACATTTATCTTTCCCCGACCTCATCCCAACATAAAGGTGTCCTACATTTTCTTCCATATAAGGTTTCATAGGGTGGCATACCTATGCTAGCATGATAACTATTGTTGTAGGCAAATTCTACCAAAGGTAACTGATCCTCCCAACTTCCTTTGAAGTCTATAATACTGGTTCTCAACATATCTTCTAATGTTTGAATGGTTCTCTCACTCTGCCCATCCGTTTGAGGGTGATATATTGTACTTAATCTCAACTGAGTTCCTAAGTGTTTTTTAAGACTTCCCCAAAAAATTGAGGTGAATTGAGGGTCTCGGTCTAACATTATAGAAGCAGGTACTCTATGCCTAGAGATAATTTCATTAATATACAACTTGGCAAGTTGATCTAGGTTATGAGTGACCTTGATAGGTAGAAAATGAGCTGATTTGGTAAGTCGGTCAATTATTACCCAAATGACATTGTGGCCCTTCTGTGTAGCAAGAAGGCCTACCGCGAAGTCCCTTGTTATGTGTTCCCAGTTTCACTCAGGATTTGGTAAGGGTTGAAGTAAACAACTAGACTTTTGATGTTCAGCCTTAACCTTTTGACACGTGAGACATTTTCTTACCCATTCTGTTATTTTCCTTTTCATATTTGACCACCAAAAGTGTCAACTTAAGTCTTTTTACATTTTAAAACTACCGGGGTGTATTGCAAACTTAGAATTATGGGCTTCATTTAAGATTTCATCTTTTACTACTTGATTTAACGGAATCCAAATTCTATCTTCATAGCTTAGTACTTCATCCTTGTATATTCTGAATTTGATATTCTTGATCTGAGTTATATCAGATTTACATTTTTGACACTCCTCATCTCTTTCCTACATCTCTTTAATTCTATCTAGTAGAGTAAAAACACCCTCTAGAATGAATAACTTTTGGGTAGAGATAGTTGAACTCTCACCTCAATTTCAAGTTTCTCAAAATCTTTTATTAACACCTCAATGTTGGTTATTACGTTTAACTTCTCTTGGTTATTTCTACTTAACGCATCTGCCACTACATTGACTTTTCTGATATGATATTAGATTTCATAGTCAAAATCCTTTATCAGTTCTAGCCATCTTCTCTGCCTTAAGTTTAACTCCTTTTGTGTAAAAATATATTTCAGACTTTTATGATCTGTATATGTGACGCCCCCAAAATAGGTCCATTCCACCCAACCCATTCCGAGTCGCTAAATACATGGTACATAAAAGAACTACAACTTTATTATTACAATTGTCGTGCAAAATACGACAACACGTATACTATGAGTTTAAATACAAATATTGTCATCTAGACAGTATTCAAAATCAAATAAGTCCTTATTACAATCATTGATACACTATTTTACAAAATAGTGAGGACTTCTAAGACAACTATTTTGAACTATCACTCCACACCCCGACTAGTTCTCGCTATATTCTCGCCTCCTGAGAAGAAAAATAGAACAAAAAGGTAAAGGGTGAGCTCAACTAGCCCAATAAAAAATATTATGACTAAGATAATATAGAACAAATTATCGTTAGTCCTCAACAGGGAAAAATCTAATAGAATATAATAGACAAAAAGTTTTAGATCAATATTCGCAGCGGAAATAATAATTCATTAGAAGAGTTAAGTAGAGAATGAAGTCCACTATCTTCTATGATTTAAAAGTACATCATCAATATTTTATCCCCATTACATCAATCAATATACATCTTAAATTAAATATTCATCTTTGCACTATGGGCCAAAGATATTCATTCATATCCCCAGTTGGTCATGTTCATCTCAACACCTGTTCATCTTTGTACTACGGGCCAAAGATATTGATCATGTAATCGTTCATCTTTACACTATAAGCCAAAGATATTTAGTTATATCACCACTTAGGACTGAGGATAATAAAATAATTTTCAATAAAATGAATCTAGTGTGATAAAAAGACAAAGATTAGGAATTCGTGCTTCGGTTTATCTAAGTTCAAAAATACTCTATAATAATCAATTGTGGAGTAAAATTCAAAAATGAAGATCAAAACATAGATCCAATCAAAGATAGGAACTATAACAGACAATCTTGGACATAGAAAAGAAAATTTAATTTTTCTGTGAATAGTGTTGTATACGTGAATAGTGTCATATATGTGAATAGTAATCCCGACACTAAAAGGTAGGAATTCTACAAGAAAAATCATCATACTTTGTGAATAGTACTCGTGAATAGTAACTCATGAATAGTAACTCGTGAATAGTAACTCATAAATAGTAACCTCGACATGAAAAGATAAGAATTTTATAATAAAATGCATACCAATATTCCATTACAATGATATTGAAAGAAATAATATCATTTACGAAAAAAAATAACATCCCTTACCTCAAAAGAACAGTACGTTTGACTAGAATATCAGATATAATGTTGAAAAAAATTTGCACCGTATAACAACACTCAAAGTATCAAAATACTCACAAAAATACACTCGATAATATAGAGAGAGAAAACTTCAGATTTTGGTGTGATTTTTAATTCGAACTTAAGCACCCTATTTATAAAAAAATGCTTAGAACACCAAAGCAAAAAATTTAATAAAATATTATATTTATAAAAAAATTTCATGCCCACTTTGAAAAATCTGAATTCAGAATTTTACACATGCAAGTGGGGCCCACCAAAATGAAAAACATGTTTTAAACATTTTTTGTAACAAAATCAATTCAGACCCAATATTCCAGAACTTCAATAAGTCATAATAAATAGCCCTTTTATCAGGAAAATTCGAATATTATGTCCTTTGATGAGTAGGTTTTTAATCTACGATTTATGTTCATTTAGCTTGATATATTGTTAGTCTTTGGTAATTTCATGTTACTTTTGATAGGTTGTATGCTTGTTGCATGATAATCCGAGGGGCCTATCAAAATGTTATAATTGGAAGGAGATTTTGAGCAATTTTAGAGTTTCTGACTACCTAGCGCGGGGCGCGCTGTGCTGCATAGGGAAATAGCACGGGGCGCGCCAGAACAAGATCACTTACTGGGGCGATAGCGCGGGGCGCGCTGTTGGCATGCGTTACGTAGCGCGGGCCGTGCTGCGTCGAGAAATTTGTTGGGCGAATTTTGCTGTTTGGCTAGAAATTGGGCTATGTTGGGAACTAATAATTCTTTATATAATGTGATAATATTAGGAGTATGTGTGGGAGTCTTTGACTAATGAGTGGTTGATTTTGAAAAGGTTTCATGTTTCCACTTGATTTTTTTATGAGGAGAGTTAGAGTTGGATTAGGATTGAGGTATGGAGCTGAATTGAGATTACTTTTATGCTAAGTGTGGAAAAGGATAGAGTATCTAGATATACTACGATCGAGATTTTGAAGAACAAGAGCTTGGAGGAAAGAAAGAAGGAGATTAATTCCACGAAGATTACAAAATCGAAGGCCGACAAGGGTAGTGTATTACTATTCTCCTTAATTTTTTATATTCTGTATTTGGGATGATGTTTTCTTCTATTATTTTAGTTTTTAATTCATTGGTTATGAACTAATTCGCGTATTAGACTTGTGATGGATCTTTGAGTGAAATGATGATTCTATAACTTTGATTTCCAATTCAATAAAATATTTTTCTTTTATCTATGTTAATTCGAGCGTGAATTTATGAATTGCTTGATAAACAATTTCTTGTTGATTTGAATGGAATCGAGAGAGGATATTCAAATTTAGACCTAGTTAATATAGCATGTGTCATGAATTTTGTCAATAGTAGATTTTTGATTATTGTCAAGGTAGAGATATGATTGACATCATATGTAATCGAATAGAGAACTTAAGCTTAAACCTTCTTTAATTGCAGTTCACATAGAGATATAGTGAGTTGGTTGATTTAGGTGTTTAACTTGTTTCTATCTTGATTGTGCATTTAAGTTAATATGGTATTAGTTCATCAAGAGGTGGCTAGTATACATTCGTGTTTTTTGATTAATAAACTGGGATATTTAATTGAGTTGGAATAAAGGTTTGAAAATCGGAGTGAAGCTCAGGGTGAAATCATAAGTCTAATTCTCTATTAATTGTTTGAAATCCCGAATTTTGATATTAGTGATTGTTTTTGTGATAGTTTATTTATTTATTAATTTAGTTTCTATAGTTTTAAAACCATTGAATTGAATAGTTTAATAGAATTAGGAATAATAGAAAATTGATAATTGTGAAGTTAAAATTCTTGCTAATTTGTCCACGTGGGAACGATACTGCATTCACTACTATATTACTTGTTGACCACGTACACTTGCGTGTTTTGCGCGTATCGATTTTACACCAACATCCTTTCCATAGAAAATTCAATTCGCTACAACTTTCTAGATTTAAGTTTTTCCAAATTCCAAACGAAAAATGACCGAAATCCACATACGGACGATTTTGCAAGCTATAATCAAATTTCAGTCAAAAATGGGATCCACCTACATGTTTAACTTATTTTTAGCATTTATTATAACAAAAATACTCTTCCTCTTCATTTATTCATATATCACACATTCATTGGAAAAATATCACCATTATTATATTATTATATTATCGCATTATACATTTATAATGTAATATAATAATATATTTGAATGAATTATTTTATCAGAAAAGATAAAATATTAATTTTCAACAACTGCCACTTTTCTAAATAAATTCCTCTATTTATATTCACATAAAATAAATATTTTCCTTATCATATAATCAATAATTAATTATTCACAAATAATATTACAGAATCACAATAATGACAACCACGTCATTCCCAAGAAAGAGGGGGCCTTCCAGTAAAGATTTCTCCTTACTGGCGCGCAATTAAATAACCTCTCCTAGACAGAACTTCCTTAGACATTGCCAATAATGTTATCTAATAATAATATTCAAATAATATAAATTATTGATATGATAATTTGAAATACTGTGCAATGACAATTATTGAATCAACAATATAAAATATCAACGCAGCAATTATTGAATCAATGAAATAAAATATTGAACAGTAATTACTGTAACAATTATTGAGTAGTGAGAATCAATAATTGGTGCAATACCGTGTGCTACTGTGCAACACCGCGTATTACTGTGTTTTAACCACTGGGTATTCTAACAGTATTAATGGTAACAACTACGCCGTTATTTATAAAAACTCATACTTGTCGTTTTCTTAATCCAATCACTTTCCGTTATGGGGCCCACAAAAGGCTGCGCCGTCGTACGAATATTCCCCGACAACAATGAATATTTTATAACCACTTTCTTATTAAATAATATTTGTGCATTTTATCCATAACTAACTACATTAATCAAATCAACCCCTTACTATTTCAAAATAATAAATAGAGGAAATTTGATTTTATTTATAAAAAGTTGGGGTCTTACAACCTCCCCTGCTTATGAAATTTCGTCTTCGAAATTAACGTACGTACCTAATGTTTCGAAAAGGTGAGGATACCTCGCTTTCATTTTTATTTCTAACTCCCAGGTCATTTCCTCAATAGCATGGTTCCTCCATAAAACTTTGACTTGTGGTATAACCTTTGTGCGTAGGACATGCTCCTTCCTATCCAATATCTTGACAAGTACCTCCTCGTATGTTAAATCTTCGACTATCTCGTCTGGTTCTAACTCAATAATTCGATTTAAATCTTTCACATATTTACGTAGCGTAGATATGCGAAAAACGTTATAAACACGAGACATACTTGGCGGTTAAGCGAGTCTATAAGCCACATTTCCTACTCGATCGAGAATTTCAATTGGACCAACAAATTGAGGGTTGAGATTTCTTCTCTTCATCGACTCTTACTTCTAGAATAACGGCTTCTTGCACCTTCTTCTTTATAGTCATCAACTTCGGTGTATAGTTTGAACGGTTTTAACTTTATCGATTAAAGTCGATTCAACTCCTATATCATTACGTGGGTCCCTAGAGTCTTTAACCTTATCTCCATCTTTTGTAAGTCATACAAAATAGGTTTTTGTGTTCGACAATATCGCACTCGTACCAGCATACGATCTTCTACTCAACACGTCAGCTACCACGTTCACTTTTCTAGGATGGTATAGTCAGAACAGGTGCCAAAATGAGTCTCCTCTTGAGTTCTTGGAAGCCTTTCTCACATTCCTTGCTCTATTCGAAGTTTGTATCCTTTTGAGTCAGCTGAGTTAATGGAGTAGCGATTCGAGAAAATCCTTCCACGAATCTCCAATAGTAACCAGCTAAGCGTAGAAAGCTACGTATTTTGATTACTGACTTAGGTTGCTATTAACAATGACTTATATCCCAATCTTGGATAGAACATCACAATGGCACCTATCAGTTTACCACCGCACGAATATGACATCCCCTACGAAGAGTCTGGCTTCGGTGCATTCCATGAAGTAAGTAACCATATAGAGGCTAGGGTACCAACTCCTGTAGTTGGGTTTTTAACTCCTGAAGTTCAATAGGAGCCATTCGATATGAGATTTTAGAAATAGGTTTTGTACCAGGTTCAAAGTCAATACAAAATTCAATATCACGCTCTGGGGGTAGGCCATGAAATTCTTCAGGAAATACGTCAGGAAGTTAACTAACAACAGAAATATTATTCAAATCTGACGTGTTTTTATTTAAATCCATGAAATAGGCTAAGAAAGCTTGACATCCATTTTTTAATAAACGAATGGCTTTATGGCTTGATATGATAGTGATTGACTTTAATGGTTTGGTTGATTGAATTCATATAACAGGTTGGTTAAGAATATAAAAACTAACAACCTTACGAAAATAATCAATTTTAGCATGATGAGTGGTTAACCAATCAATCCCTAAAATCACATCAAATGCAGGTATTTTCAAAGAAATGAGATTGGCAGGTAATGTGATGGTTCCAACTTGAATCAAGCAAGATTTATAAACAGTGGATGTAATGAAAGTTTCTTCTAACGGAGTTTCAACAGATAAGTAAAATTCTAATTTCTCAGGAGTCAAGTTCAAATATTGAGCACAAGTAGGAGAGATAAAAGAATAGGTAGAATTGGTATCTAATAAGGTATAGACTTCGCAATAGTTTATACTTAACTGACCCGTGATAACTTCATTCAAGTCCTCGTCACGAAAAATGCTCTACCTTAAACTACCGACTTTGTTTTGTCCATATCCGCCTTTGGTGTCACCGTCCCAGCTGGACTTGATTTCGCTACAGGACAAAATCGAGCTATGTGACCGTCTTTTCCCTAACTAAAACATAACTTGGAAGGCTGTGAATAGTTTAGATTTATGTGTCCCTCCTCTCCGCATCTGTAACATCTAACTGGCGGTCGTTCTCCTCCATAGAATTTGTTGCTTGTGCTAGTGCTGCTGCTGATGTCTTCCCGTCATCGTTAAATATTCTCTTCTTAAAATTTCCACTTGAATCATTTTTTCTATTATCTTGGCCATGATTACCATCGAAGTGGTTACCATTTCTAGCATGATAATTTCCTCCACGATGGTTATCATTGTTCCGATGGCCGTTGCCACCGGTACGATTATTATTGTGTTGTTGGTCGTTAACTTTTGGTTGGGCTGACTCATTATCGCGCTCTAATAATTGAGCCCTATTCACAACATCTGAATATAAACAAAGTTTGTGAGAAATGAGGTATTGTCGTATTTTGGGTTTCAAACCTCACAGAAATATTCGCGTCATTCGCTCCTCGTTGTCTACCAAATGGGATGCAAACCGAGATAGCTTAGCAAACTTAGTTTCGTACTGTGACACGGTCATATTGTTTTACTCCATTGCTCATCTCAAAATTTTTAGATGTCATTCTCAAATATTGTCACAAAACCAGGATTAATTAAAGAAAATAGCATACCACATAATACCCCTATATTCTGGTCGACCAATATATAAGCTTAGGTAGGATACACTAGTGAAGGATTTACTCATCTCTCCCCTCCTAGTTCTATTCCTCGATCTCCGCCAGAGACCACATCCCTAAGCTTTGATACCAACTATGACTCGTGTCCCAACAGTGGACAACACCTCACAATGATACCTATCAGTTTTCCACCGCAGAACGACGTCCCCTATGGAGAGTCTGGCTTCGGTGCATCCCCCATCAACAGGAAGTCACCAGATAGAGGCTCGAGGCTCTTTACTTATGGCTCTGATACCAATTGTGACACCCCCAAAATAGGTCCATTCCACCCATCCATTCTGAGTCGCCAAATACATGGTACAGAAACAACCATAACTTTATTATTACAATTGTCGTGCAAAATACGACAACACATATACTGCAAGACCCCGAATTTTATGAAATAAAAGTATTCAATTTTTCTTATAATTACTATTCAGTAAATGGTTAAATTGATAAATGTTAAAGTTAAGGGTGATATATGAATTTTTTTCAAAATAAGCAAGTGGTTATAAAATATTCATTTTGTCGGGGAATATTCGTTTAGTCGTGGAATATTCTTTCTGTCGGGGAATATTTGTACGACGGCGCAGCTATTTGTGGGCCCCATAACGGAAAGCGATTGGATGAAAAAAAATGATAAAATTGAATTTTTATAAATAACGACATAGTTGTTACCGTTAACACTGTTTGAATACTTGGTGGTTAAAATACAGTAATACGCGTGGTTGCACAGTAGCACACGGTATTGCACAATATTGTTAAATTATTGATCCTTACGTAAGAAGGCACTACTGAATAATTGTCACAGTAATTACTATTCAATATTTTATTTTATTGATTCAATAATTACTGCGTTGATATTTTATATTATCGTTGTTTCAATAATTGTTGCTACACAGTATTTCCCATTATCAGATCAATAATTCATATTATTTAAATAATATTATTAGATAACATTATTGGCAATGTCTAGAAAGTTCTGTCTAAGGAGAGGTTTGGTCATCTAATTGTGCAATAGTAAGGAGAAATCCTTATTGGAAAGCCCCCTCTTTCTTGGGAACGGTCTGGTTGTCATAATTATGACTCTGTAATATTATTTGTGAATAATTAATTATTGATTCATATGATAAGGAAATATTTATTTTATGTGGATATAAATGAGGGATATATTTTTGTGGTTAAAAATGAAGGAGTTAATGTTGAGGTGTTTTATCTGTATTTTTGTCGGAACGGAGGTATTGAAAATCAAATTAGGGTTTTTAAGATATTTTCCGAGGGTTATAATTTTTAATCCGACCGTTGGATCGTGGTAATATTTGGATATATTATACATATATAAGTTTAGTATATGCCCACAAATTTTGAACCGTTAAAAATGAACGTATGATTTGTTATGAATTTTACGAGATGACTGGTTCAGAAATTGTTGAATTTTCCGAGTTAATCATTTTGGTGGAATATTCTAGAATTGGTGGGCCCCACTCTTGGTTGGTAAAAAAATATGCTGAGATTTTTATTCAAATGTGGTGGGTGGGAATAGTAGCAGGTAAAGCCATCAGGTTGCAGGTTAAGTCTGCTTCGGCGTGCTAACAATTTCCTATAAATAGAGGGCTAAGTTAGAATTAAGAAACACACCAGAAACATAAGCTTTCTCTCTTTCTCTCTCTATATTATGAAGCATATTTTGTGAGTATTTAGATACTTTGAGAGTTGCTATTCAGTGCAAGTTTCCTTCGGCTTTGCATTCCTGTCATAAATACTGCACTTTTGAGGTAAGCGATAGTAAGTGATTTTAAGGGTTATTATGTTTTTCAGTTCGTAATTCTTCTGACCTTCAAAAAATTCTGGAAAAATTTGAAATGATATTTTGATGAGTTTTATTGATTGTGTCCAATAATGGTGATTTTTGGATGTATAGATTAAGAGTTATGAATCTTACGGGAAAAGACTATTTTAAAAGTAACCGCTTATAACTCCTTGTGGTTAACTCTAAAATTGATGAAATTTTTATTGGGAGTACATGTATATGATAGAAGTATACTCTGTGAATTTCAGAATTTTTGGATAAAAGTACAATTTATGATAAATGTGTAAATAATCGACAGTTTTAGCCATATGAAAAATAGTAAATGAATTTTAAAAATTCTGAGAAAAATATATGTTCAATATGGGACTATATTCTGCTAAATTCCAGAAAAAAAATATTTTTGGAACTGATTTGGTATTTTTCACAAAAATAGACTAGTTATGAGTAAATGAATTAAATATGTTATGTGAAGTAAGAAAATTAGAAAATAGGATTTTATGGCTTGAGAATCCTATATGAGGTATATGCAGATTTTTGATGAGGGTTTTGGTTATTGGTAATAAAATCTTATGAGTTTGGCATTTTAGGATGATTAAATGCATTATTTAGTAAAGTGTAAACAATTAAAATAAATTGTTTATAAGTTTAAAAAATGTTATTTCAATATCATTATATCGAAATATTGGTATGAATTTTATTGTAAAATTTCTACCTTTTTGTGTCGGGGTTACTATTCATGAGTTACTATTCACGAGTTACTATTCATGAATTACTATTCACGAAGTTGCTATTCATGAGTTACTATTCATGATAAAATTAGTTTCTTTTTCTAACTAAATTATAGTTGATTTATGAATATTACTCTTGAGATTAAAACTATATTTTGATCATATTATTTTTATTATCATATATAACATTTTTATAACCTTGATGTTGAATTTCTCTTTCACTTGAGTGTAAAGATGGGTAAATTATTGGTATGATCGTGACTGAGGAATATCTTTGGCCTGTAGTGCAAAGATGAATTGTTAACTGGTATGATCATGACCATTGAATTTATAATTGAATATCTTTAGCTTAAGTGTAAAGATGAATTGATTAACATGGTTATAATTAGTGTTTATATAAATTCTGAAATGTTTATATATTTCTTTGAGATATGAATATATTTGGCCTGTAGTGCAAATATGAACTGTTGAGGAATATCTTTGGCCTGTAGTGCAAAGATAAATTGTTGATGAATATCTTTGGCCCGTAGTGCGAAGATGAACTGTTGTTCAATATCTTTGGCCTGTAGTGCAAAGATGGTTTGTTGATGAATATCTTTGGTCATAGTGCAAAGATGGATTTATTAGCATGATTATGAACATGAACTGTGATTTGGTATAACCATGATCTTTGATTTTTCAGGTAAAGACAGGTGATGAAAATATTATTCGTCCTGGGTGCGAAGAAAAATTTAGAACTACAATTATGATTATGAGTTATTCATATAATTGTGGACCAGAATTGTTGATTTATGTTACAGGGATAAAACATTGTTGGTGGATTTTTAACATGGAGAAGATAATAGATTTTGTAGTCTATTTGACTCTTCTAATGGATTGCTCGTTCCGTTGCAACTATGGTTGAAAATTTTTATCATCTACCATATGTTCTAAATCTCTGATTTATTACTGATGAAGACTATTGATAATTTATTTATCTTTAGTCATGATATTCTTTACCAGGCTAGTTGTGCTCACCCTTCTGTTCACAATTCCTTTCAGGTAATAAGAGTGTAGCTGGGTCGAGCGGGGGTAACAGGGGAATAAAACGGTGGTCATCATTTAGGAGTTATATTTGGTGAATCATCTAGGGTGAGGCGAACCCAACGTTGGAAGGGTGTTTTGTCACTATCATACAAGATGTCTAATGACATACAACCTCGTATCATCATAAGACAGGGATGTGCTCATCCACTTGCGGAGTATATCTACAAGCACTACCTATATAATCTTGGTGTTTGTCTGGAGTATAATTCTCAATTAGAGACAGTGGAGATAATGATATGTCAAGAGAAGACTCACCATTAGGAAGAATATGATAGTAAACTTCTCATTTTTCTTTGGGGTCTATTAGGTCAACCAAGGATAATTCTGTGGCCATATGATATCTATCATAACCTAGACGCATGGCCTTCCATTTACAAAGGTTTTCTTGAGCACTTCCCAAAGATTCTAATTTCTAAAACAGTTTTTGACTATACCTTTATGTAAGGTGTCATTGTGAGGTGCTGTCCACGATTGGGACACGAGTCACATTTGGTATATATTTGTATCCAAACTCACAGCATATGTTGTGACGCCCCCAAAATAGGTATACAACACCCATTCTGAGTCGCTAAATACATGGTACAGAAAGCAAACTACAACTTCAATAATACAATTGTCGTGCAAAATACGACAACACATACTGTGAGTTTAAATACAAATATTGTCTTCTGGACAATATCCACACTCAAATAAATCCTCATTTCAATTATTCAAATACTATTTTACAGAAATAGTGAGGACTGCTAAAACATCTTTCTAGAACCATCACTCTATACCCCGACTAGATCCTGCTATGTTCTCACCTCCTGAGAAGAAAAATAGAACAAAAAGGAAAAGGGTGAGCTCAACTAGCACAGTAAAGAATATTATGACTAAGATAATATACAACAAATTATCGTTAGTCTTCAACATGGAAAAATCTGATAGAATATAATCGACAACAAGTTTTAGATCAACAACTGCAGCGAAAACAGCAAACCATTAGAAGAGTCAAGTAGAGAATGAATTCTACTATCTTCTAAGATTTAAAAGTCCATCATCAATATTTTATCCCTGTAACATCGATTAATAATCATCTTTATCCAAATATTCATCTTTGCACTACATGCCAAAGATATTCATTTGTATCACCTGTCAGTCATGTTCATCTCAACACCTGTTCATCTTTGCACTACAGGCCAAAGATATTCATCAAGTAATCATACATCTTTGCACTACAGGCCAAAGATATTCAGTAATATCATCATTTAGGACTGAGGATGATGAAAAATATCTTAAAGAGAACGAATCCAGTGAGACAGAAGGACAAATATTAGGGATTCGTATAACAGTTTATCCAAGATCAATAATACTTCATAATAATCAATTGTGAAGCAGAATTCAAAAAATAAAGATCAAAACATGGATACAATCAAAGATAGTAACCATAATAGACATCTTGGACAAAAAAGAAAAATTTTATTTTTCGGTGAATAGTGCCGTATTCGTGAATAGTACCGTATACGTGAATAGTGCCGTATACGTGAATAGTAACCCCGACACAAAAAGTTCCAAATTTGATAAAAACTCATATCAATATTTCAGCATAATGATATTGAAGAAAATAATATCATTTAAGAAGAAAATAATATCCCTTACCTCAAAATATCAGTACTTCTGGTCGGAATACCGGTATAAGGCTTGAAAGAAACTTGCTCTGATGAATAGAAACTCTCAAAGTATCTAAATACTCACAAAATATACTCAATAATCTAGAGAGAGAAAGAGAGAAAACTTGTTTCTGGTGTGATTTTCAATTCTAACTTAGCCCTCTATTTATAGGAAAATTTTAGTAGGCTTGACCTGCAACCTGATGGCTTTACCTGCTACTATTCCCACCCACCACATTTGAAATATAATTCAGTACATTTCTTCACCAACCACAAGTGGGGCCCACCAATTCTAGAATTTTCCATCAAAATGATAAACTCCGAAAATTCAACAATTTCTGAACCAGTCATCTTGTAAAATTCATAATAAATCATACGTTCATTTTTAACGGTTCAAAATTTGTGGCCATATACTCAACTTATATATGTATAACATATCCAAAAATTACCACGATCCAACGGTCGGATTAAAAATTATAACCCCCGCAAAATATCTCAAAAACCCTGATTTTTAATACCTCCATTCCGACAAAAATACGGATAAAAACCTCAACATTAACTCCTTCATTTTTAACCACAAAAATATATCCCTCATTTATATCCACATAAAATAAATATTTCCTTATCATATGAATCAATAATTAATTATTCACAAATAATATTACAGAATCACATTTATGACAACCAGGCCGTTCCCAAGAAAGAGGGGGCTTTCCAATAAGGATTTCTCCTTACTGGCGCGCAATTAGATGACGAAACCTCTCCTTAGACAGAACTTTCTAGACATTGCCAATAATGTTATCTAATAATATTATTCAAATAATATGAATTATTGATCTGATAATGGAAAATACTGTGCAGCAACAATTATTGAAACAACAATAATATAAAATATCAACGCAGCAATTATTGAATCAATAAAATAAAATATTGAACAATAACTACTGTAACAATTATTGAGTAGTGCCTTCTTACGTAAGAATTAATAATTGGTGCAATACCGTGTGCTACTATATTTTAACCACCGGGTATTCCAACAGTATTAACGGTAACAACTACACCGTTATTTATAAATAACTTATACTTGTCATTTTTTTCATCCAATCGTTTTCCGTTATAGGGCCCACACAAGGCTGCGCCGTCGTACGAATATTCCCCGACAGCAAGAATATTCCACGACCAAACGAATATTCCCCGACAAAATGAATATTTTATAACCATTTGCTTGTTTTGCAAATTTTGCACATTTCACCCATAACCAAAGTATTATATCAAATTAACCCCTTATTATTCACAATAATATTTAGAGAAAATTTAATTTTATTCATTAATAAGTTGGGGTCTTACAACCTCCCCTCCTTATGAAATTTCATCCTCGAAATTAACGTACGTACCTGATGTTTCAAAAAGGTGAGGATACCTCGCTTTCATTTCTGATTCCAACTCCTAGGTCATTTCTTCAATAGCATGGTTTCTCCACAAAACCTTAACTTGTGGTATAACCTTCGTGCGTAGGACATGCTCTTTCCTATCCAAGATCTTAACAGGTACCTCCTCGTACGTTAAATCTTCAGCTATCTCGTCTGGTTCTAACTCAATAATGTGGTTCGGGTCTTTAACATATTTACAAAGCATAGATATGTGAAAAATATTATGAACACGAGACATGCTTGGAGGTAATGCGAGTCTATATGCCACATTTCCTATTCGCTCAAGAATCTCAAATGGACCAACAAATCTTGGATTGAGCTTTCCTCTCTTCCCAAATCTTGTAACTCCCTTCCATGGTGCAACACGTAATAATACATGATCCCCAATATTAAATTCCACGTCCTTCCGATGAAGATCCGCATAACTCTTTTGTCGATCTTGTGCCGTTTGTATACGTTGTCGAATCGTTTGGATCTTCTCTGTAGTAATGCGTACCAACTCTGGTCCCAACAATGTTGCTTCACCCACCTCGTCCCAGCATACTGGAGAACGACATTTTCTTCCATACAACGCCTCGAATGGAGCCACACCTATGCTCGCCTGATAACTATTGTTATAGGAGAATTCCACCAATGGTAGGTACTTATCCCAACTCCCTTTGAGATCTAGGACACAAAGTCTTAATAGATCTTCAAGAGTTTGAATAGTCCTCTCTGATTGTCCGTCCGTTTGAGGATGGTACGCTGAACTGAATCGTAAATCCGTGCCCATAGCTTTCTGCAAGCTAACCCAAAATCGTGAAGTGAATCTTGGGTCACGATCTGAAACTATGGATATTGGCATGCCATGCAATCTCACAATCTCATTCACGTATGTACTAGCAAGACGTTCAAGGGAATAAGTCTCACGTATCGGCAAGAAATGAGCAGACTTGGTTAATCTATCAACAATAATCCAAATCGCATCTATGCCTTGAGAAACCTTGGGAAGACCTGTAATAAAATCCATAGTAATGTGTTCCCACTTCCATTTCAGGATCTCAAGTGGTTGCAATGGACCCTTTGGTACTTGATGCTCCACTTTTACACGTTGACAAGTTAAACATCTCGAGATAAACTCCGCGATCTCTCTTTTCATATTGCTCCACCAAAATGTATGTCGAAGATCGTGATACATTTTGGTACTCCCAGGATGGATTGCAAACGGTGTGTTGTGTGCCTCCATCATTATTCTATGCTTCAAGTCAAAATCGTTAGGAACACAAAGTCTGGAGTTGACTCGAAGTATTCCTTCTTCATCGATTCTTGCTTCTGGAATAGCACCTTCTTGCACTTTCTTCTTCATACGCATCAGCTCCATGTCCGTAGCTTGAGCAGCTTTAACTTTATCGATTAAAGTCGGTTCTACTCGTATATTTGATATCATCATGTGGGTACTTGGAGCCTTCATCTCTATCTCCATCTTTTGCAAGTCATACAAAATGGGCCTTTGTGTTAACAACATTACACTCGTACCCGCGTATGATCTTCTACTCAATGCGTCAGCTACTACGTTCGCTTTTCCAGGATGATATTGGATGGTATGATCGTAATCTTTCAACAGCTCAAGCCAACGTCGTTGCCGCATGTTGAGTTCCTTTTGGGTGAAGAAATATTTGAGGCTTTTATGATCCGTATAGATCTCCACTTTCTCCCCATACAGGTAGTGTCTCCAAATCATCAACGCGAAAACGACTGCTGCCAACTCCAAATCATGAGTAGAATAATTCCTCTCATATTCTTTGAGTTGTCATGAGGCATAGGCTATGACTTTCCCATGTTGCATGAGAACACATCCTAACCCTTTGCCTGAAGCATCGCTGTAGATAACAAATCCATCCGAACCAGATGGTATTGTCAGAACAGGTGCCGAAATGAGTCTCCTCTTGAGTTCTTGAAAACTCTTCTCGCATTCCTCACTCCATACGAATTTTGTATCTCTATGAGTCAGCTGCGTTAATGGAATAGCGATTCGAGAATATCCTTCAACGAATCTCCGATAACCAACTAACCCTGGAAAGCTACATATTTCGATTACCGACTTAGATTGCTCTCAATTGTGACTCATATCCCAACCTTGAATAGCACGTCACAATGACACCTATCAGTTTACTATCACACGAATATGGCGTCCCCTACGGAGAGTCTGGCTTTGGTGCATTCCACAAAGAAAGTCACCAGATAGAGGCTCGGGTACCAACTTCTATAGTTGGGTTTTTAACTCCTGAAGTTCAATAGGAGCTATTCAATATGAGATTTTAGAAATGGGTTTTGTATCGGGTTGAAGATCAATACAAAAATTCAATATCACGCTCTGGGTTAGGCCAGGAAATTCTTCAGGAAATACGTCAGGAAATTCACTAACAACAGAAATATCATTCAAATCTGACGTATTTTTGTTCAAGTCCATGACATAGCTAAGAAAGCTTGACATCCGTTTTTCAATAAACGAATGACTTTACGGCTTGATATGAAAGAGTTTGACTTCAATGGTTTGGTTGCTTGAATTTGAATAACAGGTTGCTTAGGAATATGAAAACTAACAACCTTACGAAAGCAATCAATTTTGGCATGATGAGTAGTTAACCAATAAATTCCTAAAATCACATCAAAAGCAAGTATCTTTAAAGAGATAAGATCAACAGGTAATGTGATAGTGCCAACTCGGATCATGCAATATTTATAAACAGTGGATGTAACGAAAGTTTCTCCTAACGGAGTTTCCACAGATAAATCAAAGTTTAATTTCTCCAGAGTCAAGTTTAAACGTTGAGCACAAGCAGGAGAAATAAATGAATGGGTAGAACCGGTATCTAATAAGGTATAGACTTCACAAAAATTTATAATTAACTAACCCGTGCTAACTTCGTTCGGGTTCCTCGCATTCTGACCAGTAACGAAAAATGCTCTTCCAGGAACCATTGACTTTGACTTTTCTGGGACAGCTTATTGAGTCACCATCCCCGCTGAACTTGGTTTTTCTACAGAACACTCTCGAGCTATATGACCCTCCTTTCCACAGTTATAACATATCTTAGATTGTTGTGGGCAGTTTGGGCTGATATGTCCCTCTTTCCCACATTTGTAACATACGACCGGTGGTCGTTCTCCTCCCCTAGAAACAGTTGATGTTTGTGCTGACGTCTTCACGTTATCATTATTGTACCTTCTCTTCTTGAAATCTCCTCCCGACTCGCTCCTTCTATTATCACGACCACGATTACCACCAGAGTGGTTACCGCTTTTGTCCGAATGCTTTCCTTCCCTCTTGTTGTCATTGTTCCGATGACCGCTGCCACCGGTATGACCCTAGTTGTGGTCCCTCAGTTGCACATACTCATTATTTCGCTCTAATAATTGAGCCCTGTTTACAACATCTGAATATAAAAAAAATTTATGAGAGATAAGATATTGTCGAATCTCAGGTTTTAGACCTCTCAGAAACATCCTTGTCATTCGTTCCTCATTTTCGACCAAATGAGGTGCAAACCTGGATAACTCTGCAAACTTCGCTTCGTACTGGGACACCGTCATGTTGTTTTGTTCCAGTCTGATAAACTCCACCTCCTTCATATGACGAATACTTTCAGGAAAGTACTTGTCATTGAATAGTTTCTGAAACGTTTCCCAAGACATGTTGAGTGCGTCAGGCTGGGTACGCTTCACAGACTCCCACCAGTAGTCTGCCTCACCGCGGAACATAAAGGTGGTGAATGGAACCTTCTGTTCCTCCATGCATCCCAAGACATCGAATATCTTGATAATTTGCTTGACCCACGTTTCCGCTATGATCGGATCCGGCTTTCCCTTAAATTCTGGTGGTCCCAATTCTTTGAACTGCTTAGCTGTGACAAACCGCGCGTTGTTATCATTTCCACCCGTATTCTGCACACGAGTCTCCCTCGTCTGATTTTGCATGAACTGCAAAAAGCTCCTAAACATTCCATCATTCATCTTTTGCTCGGTAACATTGTTTACAGGAGGAATATTGCCAGCCTGTTGCACGTTCTCCTCGTTGGTGAGTACAGGTGTCTCCACGGTTTCATTTACTCCACTGTTAACATTCTCAGTCAACATTCTCAAATACTACCATAAACAAGGGTTAATTTAACAAATTAACAAATCACATAATATCCCTATATTATAACCGACCAACAAATAAGCTTAGGTAGGACACACTAGCGAAGGATTTACTCGTCTCTCCCCTCCTAGTTCTATTCCCCGATCTCCGCCAGAGATCATATCCCTAAGCTCTGATACCAACTGTGACGCCCCCAAAATAGGTATACAACACCCATTCTGAGTCGCCAAATACATGGTACATAAAGCAAACTACAACTTCAATAATACAATTGTCGTGCAAAATACTACAACACATACTGTGAGTTTAAATACAAATATTGTCTTCTGGACAATATCCACACTCAAATAAATTATCATTTCAATTATTCAAACACTATTTTACAGAAATAGTGAGGACTGCTAAAACATCTTTCTAGAACCATCACTCCATACCCCGACTAGATCCTGCTATGTTCTCACCTCCTGAGAAGAAAAATGGAACAAAAAGGAAAAGGGTGAGCTCAACTAGCCCAGTAAAGAATATTATGACTAAGATAATATACAACAAATTATCGTTAGTCTTCAACAGGGAAAAATCTGATAGAATATAATCGACAACAAGTTTTAGATCAACAACTGCAGCGAAAACAGCAAACCATTAGAAGAGTCATGTAGAGAATGAATTCTACTATCTTCTAAGATTTAAAAGTCCATCATCAATATTTTATCCCTGCAACATCGATTAATAATCATCTTTATCCAAATATTCATCTTTGCACTACAGGCCAAAGATATTCATTTGTATCACCTGTCAGTCATGTTCATCTCAACACCTGTTCATCTTTGCACTACAGGCCAAAGATATTCATCAAGTAATCATACATCTTTGCACTACAGGCCAAAGATATTCAGTAATATAATCATTTAGAACTGAGGATGATGAAAAATATCTTAAAGAGAACGAATCCAGTGAGACAGAAGGACAAATATTAGGGATTCGTATAACAGTTTATCCAAGATCAATAATACTTCATAATAATCAATTGTGAAGCAGAATTCAAAAAATAAAGATCAAAACATGGATACAATCAAAGATAGTAACCATAATAGACATCTTGGATAAAAAGGAAAATTTTTATTTTTCGGTGAATAGTGATGTATTCGTGAATAGTACCGTATACGTGAATAGTAACCCCGACACAAAAAGTTCCAAATTTGATAAAAACTCATATCAATATTTCAGCATAATGATATTGAAGAAAATAATATCATTTAAGAAGAAAATAATATCCCTTACCTCAAAATATCAATACTTCTGGTCGGAATACCGGTATAAGGCTTGAAAGAAACTTGCTCTGATGAATAGAAACTCTCAAAGTATCTAAATACTCACAAAATACACTCAATAATCTAGAGAGAGAAAGAGAGAAAACTTGTTTCTGGTGTGATTTTTATTTCTAACTTAGCCCTCTATTTATATGAAAATTTTAGTAGGCTTGACCTGCAACCTGATGGTTTTACCTACTACTATTTCCACCCATCACATTTGAAATATAATTTAGCACATTTCTTCACCAACCACAAGTGGGGCCCACCAATTCTAAAATTTTCCATCAAAATGATAAACTCCGAAAATTGAACAATTTCTGAACCAGTCATCTTGTAAAATTCATAATAAATCATACGTTCATTTTTAACGGTTCAAAATTTGTGGGCATATACTCAACTTATATATGTATAACATATCCAAAAATTTCCACGATCCAACGGTCAGATTAAAAATTATAACCCCCGCAAAATATCTCAAAAACCCTGATTTTTAATACCTCCATTCCGACAAAAATACGGATAAAAACCTCAACATTAACTCCTTCATTTTTAACCACAAAAATATATCCCTCATTTATATCCACATAAATTAAATATTTCCTTATCATATGAATCAATAATTAATTATTCACAAATAATATTACAGAATAACATTTATGACAACCAGGCCGTTCCCAAGAAAGAAGGGGCTTTCCAATAAGGATTTCTCCTTACTGGCACGCAATTAGATGACCAAACCTATTCTTAGACGGAACTTTCTAGACATTGCCAATAATGTTATCTAATAATATTATTCAAATAATATGAATCATTGATCTGATAATGGAAAATACTGTGCAGCAACAATTATTGAAATAACAATAATATAAAATATCAACGCAACAATTATTGAATCAATAAAATAAAATATTGAACAATAACTACTGTAACAATTATTGAGTAGTGCCTTCTTACGTAAGAATCAATAATTGGTGTAATACCGTGTGCTACTATATTTTAACCACCGGGTATTCCAACAGTATTAACGGTAACAACTACACCTGTAATACCCCAACTTTTATAAATAAAGATGAATTTTCTATAAATATTATTTTTGAATATTATGGAGTTAATTTGATATAATGTTATAGTTGTGGGTAATATTTATAAATTTTGCAAAGTACGCAAGTTGTTACATAATATTCGATTGGTCGGAGAATATTCGTTTTAACAGGGAATATTCGTACAACGACACAATCATTGGTGGACCCCACAACAGAATTATTGTCGAATTGAGAAAACGACAAAAATATTTTATTAAAAATAACGGCGAAAATTTTACCATTGTTACTGTTGAACTACTCGGTAGTAAAAGTACAGTAATACGAGTGGTTGCATAGTAGCACATGGTATTGATTATTAATGCTTATGTGAGAAGTCACTCAGTTTGATTCAATTATTGTCAGTTAATAATATGAATTATTTAGCGATAATGACGTTTTGTTTTATTCGTATTATTAACGTAATAAAACAGAAACATCTTTTTATATAAAACAAAATACTTTATTAAAGTTATTCTATAAATAGAATATATTATATTTTATTTAAAAGATTTTTCTTTAAATATGGACCGTCAGATTAAAGTAATCAATCTGGACCGTTCATGGATTAGTTACTATGCATTCTATTTTTCTATAAATAGCAGCTCATTCCTTCATTATTTCTTACGAATTCACTGAACTCTAGAGAGAGGAACTATAGAGAGAAACTATAGAGAGAGAGAAGAAGAATATTCTGCTACTTAACTACTTCCTTATTTCAGCTCGTCTTTAAAACGGTAAAGGGTGTTATTCTTTCTTATTCATGAAGAGAACTGTTGTTATTCCATTTCTTATTATTCTGTTGGAATAACCTGTATACGCGGATCTACCCTATACTTGGTGACATTCTTCTATTATTCTGTTGGAACATCCTGTCTGTGTATTTTACACCGGACCTGGTTCCGTTTTTATTATTATTCTGTTGGAACATCTTGTCTGTGTGTTTTACACTAGACCTGGTTCTGTTTTTATTATTATTCTGTTGGAACATCCTGTCTATGTGTTTTACACCGGACCTGGTTCCATTATTTATTATTCTGTCGGAATACCCTGTCTGTGCGTTTACGCCGGACCTGGTTCCATTATTTATTATTCTGTTGGAATAACCTGTCTGTGCGGTCTATCGCATGCATGGTGATTTCTTTTATTATTCCATTCTTTATTATACTCAGTTGGTTAAGTTTTGACTTCTATACTCTATGAAATTTGTGGAATATCCTTGATAATTGCGTTTCATCCAGTATCTTTTCATGAAAATATTCTTCTAAGTATTCTTGAATTTTACTCCACAAAGCAGTATCATGTTGACAATTTGGACGTTGTTAATTCTTAGATAAATTAATTCTTGAACTTGTTTTATTGAATTCTTATATCATTGTCATCATTCTCATGTTTATAAAATGTTGAAAGTCATCTATGGCCTGTAGTGCATAGATGGACTTGGTATGATTATGACCAGGGATTATTCGGTATAATCATGACCGTAATGTTACAAATGATGTGGTAAAAGTCCTCATTGGCCCGTAGTGCATTGACGGACAGTTGTTGGCATGATCATGACAATTAATGAATACACGAATATCCTTGGCCGTAGTGCAGGGGTGATTCAATGATGTGGATTATTTTATTAAGATGAGTCCCAGCGATAACAGTGTTGAAAAACCTTTTAAATCATAAAAGATAGTAGAATTTATTTTCTACTTGACTCTTTTAATGGATTGCTTGTTCCGCTGCAGTTAAACTTGATGTCTATTATATTTTATCAGTTTAACATTGTTGAAGGCTAATGATAATTTATTCTGCATTATCTTAGTCATAATATTTCTTACTGGGCTAGTTGAGCTCACCCTTTCTTTCACTGTTCTCTTCAGGAAATGAGAACGTAGTTGGGGCAAGTCGGGGAACAGAGTGATGGTTCGAATGATAGTATTAGTTAGTAGTCCTCACTATTCTATGTAATAGTGTGTTAATAAATGTAATGAGGACTCCTTTTGAGTATGAATACTCTCTAGATGATAATAATTGTATTCAAACTCGCAGTTTATGTTTTGTCATATTGTACACGACAGTTGTATTAGTAAGTTGTATTTGTATTCTGTACTTTGTATCTGATGACCCAAGATGGGTGATGTATACCTAATTTTGGGGGTGTCACAGTTGGTATCAGAGCCTAGGGATATGATCCCTGGCTAAGATGTGAGAATAGAACTAGGAGGGGAGAGACGGGAAATTCCTTCGCTAGTATGACCTACCTAAGTTTATTTGTATGGTATTTAATTGGTCGGTCATAATATAAGGATAATATATGAAATAACAATTAACTTTTATTTTGTGGCAGTATCTGAAAATGGCATCTGAGAATGTTGAGAATAGCAATGGAGCACAGACGACTGTTGATTCACCACATATCAATAATCAGGATAATGTGCATCAGGAAGGTGACAATCCTCATGCAAACAACAACACTGACCAGATGATGAATGATGGAATGTTCAGAGGTTTTATGCAATTCATGCAACAACAGGTGAAAGCGGCTCCTGTCCACAACGTAGGTGGAAATACTGGAAACTCTCAGGCGGTCACCGCTAAGCAGTTTAAAGAGCTGGGACCACCGGAGTTTAAGGGAGAACCCAAACCACTTGTAGCTGAAACATGGATAAAGCAGATCACCAAGATATTTGATGTCTTGGGTTGCTCTGAGGAGCAAAAGGTTCCCTTTGTCGCCTTTATGTTGCGAGGAGAGGCAGATTACTGGTGGGAATCGATAAAGCGTACTCAACCTGTAGCACCGAAGATGTCTTGGGAGAAGTTCCAAGAGCTGTTTAACAACAAATACTTTCCCGAGAGTATTCGTCACATGAAGGAGGTGGAGTTCATCAAATTGGAGCAGAATAATATGACCGTGTCGCAGTACGAGGCAAAATTTGCGGAGTTATCCCGGTTTGCGTCCCACCTAATGGATAATGAAGAAAGAATGACGCGGATGTTTTTAAGAGGTTTGAAGCCGGAGATACGTCAACACCTTGTTTCTCATAAACTGTGTTTGTATTCAGATGTTGTAAATAGGGCTCAGTTGGTGGAGCGCGATAACGAGACAACGCAACCAAAAGAGAGCAGCCGGCAAAATAATAATACCAGTGAGAGCAGTCATCGAAGCGGTGACAACAAGCGTGGAGGGAATCAACAGGCCAGAAATGGTAACCACTTCGGTGGTAATCAGGGCCAAAACAATAAGAATGTGCATTTCAAGAAGAGGAGATTCAACAATGATGGAAAGACGTCAGCACCAGCACCTGTCGTTAAGGAAGGAGAACGACCACCTATCATATGTTTCAAATGCGGAAGGGAGGAGCACATCAGTCCAAATTGCGCGATGCCGTCCAAAGCATGTTATAATTGTGGAAGAGAAGGTCATTTAGCCCGATTTTGTCGTTTACCGAAGACAAATTCAGCTAGGATGGAGGCACCAAAGGCCGTCCCAGAAAAGTCAAAACCGGTTGTGCAAGGGAGAGCGTTTGTTGTGAACTCCCAGAGAGCAAGGAACCCGAATGAGGTCATCACGGGTAAGCTTATCATAAACTCTAACGAAGTCTATACTTTATTTGATACCGGTTCTACCCATTCTTTTATTTTTCCTACTTGCGCTCATCGATTAAATTTGATTCCGGAGAAATTAGACTTTGACTTAGCAGTTGAAACCCCATTGGGAGAAACCTTCATTACCTCCACGGATTATAAGTCTTGTTTGGTTCAAGTTGTTACCCACACATTACCTGTCGATCTTATTTCATTAAAAATACTTGCATTTGATGTGATTCTAGGGATTGATTGGTTAACTACTCATCATGCAAAAATTGATTGTTTTCGTAAGGTTGTTAGCTTTTATATTCCTAATCGACCTATTATGCGAATTCAAGCAACCAAACCATTAAAATCAATCGCTGTCATCTCAAGCCATAAAGCTATTCGTTTATTAAAAAACGGATGTCAAGCTTTCTTAGCTCATGTCACAGATCTAAACAAAAATACGTCAGCTTTGAATGATATTTCTGTTGTTAATAAATTTTCTGACGTATTTCCCGAAGAACTTCCTGGCCTACCCCTAGAGCGTGAAATTGAATTTTGTATCGACCTTGAACTCGGTACAAAACCCATTTCCAAAGCCCCATATCGAATGGCTCCTATTAAACTTCAGGAGTTAAAGACCCAACTGCAGGAATTGTTAGACATTGGTTTTATTCGTCCTAGTACTTCTCCTTGGGGTGCTCCTGTTCTGTTCGTGAAGAAGAAAGATGGGAGTATGCGACTTTGTATTGATTATCGGGAGTTGAATCATGTCACCATCAAAAATAGGTACCCATTGCCACGTATTGATGACCTGTTTGACCAGTTGCAAGGAGCACAATTCTTTTCAAAGATCGATCTTCGTTCTGGATATCATCAGCTGAAGGTTAGAACTGAGGATATTCCAAAGACTGCCTTCAGAACTCGGTATGGGCATTATGAATTCTTAGTTATGTCTTTTGGATTGACTAATGCTCCTGCTGCCTTCATGGATATGATGAACAGGGTATTCAAGGAATATTTGGATCACTTTGTGGTCGTCTTTATCGATGACATCCTTGTTTATTCCAAAAGCCGTGAAGATCATGAGCAACACTTGAGGTTGGTACTCCAAAAGCTTCGTGAATATAAACTTTATGCCAAGTTGAAGAAATGCGAGTTCTGGCTGGAAAAGGTAGCATTCCTTGGGCACGTAGTATCAAGTCGTGGAATATCGGTTGACCCAGCAAAGATTGAAGCTATTCAAAGCTGGGAGCAACCTAAATCAGTGACCGAGGTACGTAGCATTCTTGGTTTAACTGGTTATTATCGGAGATTCGTGAAAGGATTTTCTCGAATCGCTACTCCATTAACTCAGCTGACTCGGAAAGATACAAAGTTCGGTTGGAGCGAAGAATGTGAGCAGAGTTTTCAAGAACTCAAGAGGAGACTCATTTCAGCACCTGTTCTAACAATACCATCTGGCTCGGAGGGATTTGTCATCTACAGTGATGCTTCGAGCAAAGGGTTGGGATGCGTTCTCATGCAACATGGAAAAGTCATAGCCTATGCATCAAGACAACTCAAGGAATATGAGAGGAATTATCCTACTCATGATCTAGAGTTGGCAGCTGTTGTCTTTGCACTTAAAATTTGGAGGCATTACTTGTATGGGGAGAAGGTGGAGATCTTTACGGATCATAAAAGCCTCAAATATTTTTTCACTCAAAAGGAACTCAACATGCGACAACGACGTTGGCTTGAACTGTTGAAAGATTATGATCATACCATTCAATATCATCCTGGAAAAGCGAACGTGGTAGCTGACGCATTGAGTAGAAGATCATATGCAAGTACGAGTGCGATATTGTCAACACAAAGGCCCATTTTGTGTGACTTGCAAAGGATGGAGATAGAGTTAAAGATTCTAGGGACCCATGTGATGATGGCGAATATATGAGTAGAACCGACTTTAATCGATAAAGTTAAAGCTGCTCAAGCTACAGACCTGGAGCTGATGCGTATGAGGAAGAAAGTGCAAGAAGGTGCTCTGCCGGAAGCAAGAATCGATGAAGAAGGAATACTTCGAGTCAACTCCAGACTTTGTGTTCCTAACAACCTTGATTTAAAGTATGAAATCATGATGGAGGCGCACAACACACCGTTTGCAATCCATCTTGGAAGTACCAAAATGTATCATGATCTTCGTCATACATTTTGGTGGAGCAATATGAAGAGAGAGATAGCGTTGTTTATCTCAAGGTGTCTAACTTGTCAACGAGTCAAAGCGGAGCATCAAGTACCAAAAGGTCCATTGCAACCACTTGAAATTCCAGAATGGAAGTGGGAGCACATTACCATGGATTTCGTTACCGGTCTTTCTAGGGTTTCTCAAGGTATTGATGCGATTTGGGTCATTGTTGATAGATTGACCAAGTCTGCTCATTTCTTACCGATACGAGAAACTTATACACTTGAACGTCTTGCTCGTATGTACATAAACGAGATTGTAAGACTGCATGGTATGCCAGTATCCATAGTTTCTGACCGAGACCCAAGATTCACTTCACGATTTTGGGTTAGTTTACAAAAAGCTATGGGCACGGAGTTACGATTTAGTTCAGCATATCATCCTCAGACGGACGGACAATCAGAGAGGACTATTCAAACTCTTGAAGATCTATTAAGACTCTGTGTCTTTGACTTCAAGGGAAGTTGGGACAAGTTCTTACCATTGGTGGAGTTTTCCTACAACAACAGTTATCAAGCAAGTATTGGCATGGCTCCATTCGAAGCATTGTATGGAAGAAAATGTCGTTCTCCAGTATGCTGGGATGAGGTGGGTGAAGCAACGTTGTTGGGACCGGAGTTGGTACGTATGACTACAGAAAAGATTCAAACGATCCGACAACGTATAAAAACCTCACAAGATCGACAAAAGAGTTATGCTGATCTTCATCGAAAGGACGTGGAATTTGATGTAGGAGATCATGTGTTCTTACGTGTTGCTCCATGGAAAGGAGTTACGAGATTTGGAAAGAGAGGAAAGCTCAATCCTCGATTCATCGGTCCATTTTTAATCCTCGATCGAGTAGGAACTGTGGCTTATAGACTCGCTTTACCGCCAAGTATGTCTCGTGTTCATAACGTTTTTCACATATCCATGTTACACAAATATGTGGAAGACCCGAACCACATTATTGAGTTAGAACCGGACGAAATAGCGGAGGATTTGACGTATGAAGAAGTTCCTGTTCAAATCTTGGATAAGAAGGAACATATTCTACGCTCCAAGGTTATACCTCAAGTCAAAGTTTTGTGGAGAAACCACGATGTTGAGGAAATGACTTGGGAGTTAGAATCTGAAATGAAATCAAGGTATCCTTACCTCTTCGACATACCAGGTACGTACCCTAATTTCGAGGGCGAAATTTCATAAGAAGGGGAGGTTGTAAGACCCCAACTTTTATAAATAAAGATGAATTTTCTATAAATATCATTTTTGAATATTATGGAGTTAATTTGATATAATGTTATAGTTGTGGGTAATATTTATAAATTTTGCAAAGTACGCAAGTTGTTATATAATATTCGATTGGTCGGAGAATATTCGTTTTAACAGGGAATATTCGTACAACGACACAATCATTGGTGGACCCCACAACGGAATTATTGTCGGATTGAGAAAACGACAAAAATATTTTATTAAAAATAACGGCGGAAATTTTACCATTGTTACTGTTGAACTACTCGGTAGTAAAAGTACAGTAATACGTGTGGTTGCATAGTAGCACACGGTATTGATTATTAATGCTTATGTGAGAAGTCACTCAGTTTGATTCAATTATTGTCAGTTAATAATATGAATTATTTAGCGATAATGACGTTTTGTTTTATTCGTATTATTAACGTAATAAAACAGAAACATCTTTTTATATAAAACAGAATACTTTATTAAAGTTATTCTATAAATAGAATATATTATATTTTATTCAAAAGATTTTTCTTTAAATATGGACCGTCAGATTAAAGTAATCAATCTGGACCGTTCATGGATTAGTTACTATGCATTCTATTTTTCTGTAAATAGCAGCTCATTCCTTCATTATTTCTTACGAATTCACTGAACTCTAGAGAGAGGAACTATAGAGAGAAACTATAGAGAGAGAAGAAGAGTATTCTGCTACTTAACTACTTCCTTATTTCAGCTCGTCTTTAAAACGGTAACGGGTGTTATTCTTTCTTATTCATGAAGAAAATTGTTGTTATTCCATTTCTTATTATTCTGTTGGAATAACCTGTATACGCGGATCTACCCTATACTTGGTGACATTCTTCTATTATTCTGTTGGAACATCCTGTCTGTGTGTTTTACACCGGACCTGGTTCCGTTTTTATTATTATTCTGTTGGAACATCCTGTCTGTGTGTTTTACACCGGACCTGGTTCCGTTTTTATTATTATTCTGTTGGAACATCCTGTCTGTGTGTTTTACACCGGACCTGGTTCCGTCTTGTTATTATTCTGTTGGAACATCCTGTCTGTGTGTTTTACACCGGACCTGGTTCCATTATTTATTATTCTGTCGGAATATCCTGTCTGTGCGTTTACGCCGGACCTGGTTCTATTATTTATTATTCTGTTGGAATAACCTGTCTGTGCGGTCTATCGCATGCATGGTGATTTCTTTTGTTATTCCATTCTTTATTATACTCAGTTGGTTAAGTTTTGACTTCTATACTCCATGAAATTTGTGGAATATCCTTGATAATTGCGTTTCATCCAGTATCTTTTCATAAAAATATTCTTCTAAGTATTCTTGAATTTTACTCCACAAAGCAGTATCATGTTGACAATTTGGACGTTGTTAATTCTTGGATAAATTAATTCTTGAACTTGTTTTATTGAATTCTAATATCATTGTCATCATCCTCATGTTTATAAAATGTTGAAAGTCATCTATGGCCTGTAGTGCATAGATGGACTTGGTATGATTATGACCAGGGATTATTCGGTATAATCATGACCGTAATGTTACAAATGATGTGGTAAAAGTCCTCATTGGCCCGTAGTGCATTGATGGACAGTTGTTGGCATGATCATGACCATTAATGAATACACGAATATCCTTGGCCGTAGTGCAGGGGTGATTCAATGATGTGGATTATTTTATTAAGATGAGTCCCAGCGATAACAGTGTTGAAAAACCTTTTAAATCATAAAAGATAGTAGAATTTATTTTCTACTTGACTCTTTTAATGGATTGCTTGTTCCGCTGCAGTTAAACTTGATGTCTATTATATTTTATCAGTTTAACATTGTTGAAGGCTAATGATAATTTATTCTGCATTATCTTAGTCATAATATTTCTTACTGGGCTAGTTGAGCTCACCCTTTCTTTCACTGTTCTCTTCAGGAAATGAGAACGTAGCTGGGGCAAGTCGGGGAACGGAGAGATGGTTCAAATGATTGTATTAGTTAGTAGTCCTCACTATTCTATGTAATAGTGTGTTAATAAATGTAATGAGGACTCCTTTTGAGTATGAATACTCTCTAGAAGATAATATTTGTATTCAAACTCGCAGTTTAGGTTTTGTCGTATTGTACACGACAGTTGTATTAGTAAGTTGTATTTGTATTCTGTACTTTGTATCTGACGACCCAAGATGGGTGATGTATACCTAATTTTGGGGGTGTCACAACACCGTTATTTATAAATAACTTATACTTGTCGTTTTCTTCATCCAATCGTTTTCCGTTATAGGGCCCACACAAGGCTGCGCCGTCGTACGAATATTCCCCGACAGCAAGAATATTCCACGACCAAATGAATATTACCCGACAAAATGAATATTTTATAACCACTTGCTTATTTTGTAAATTTTGCACATTTCACCCATAACCAAAGTATTATATCAAATTAACCCCTTATTATTCACAATAATATTTAGAGAAAAATTGATTTTATTCATTAATAAGTTGGGGTCTTACATATGTGTTGTTGTATTTTGCACGACAATTGTTGTAATAAAATTGTAGTTATTTTCTGTACCATGTATTTGGCGACTCAGAATAGGTTGGATGGAATGGACCTATTTTGGGGTCGTTACATATACTGTGAGTTTAAATTCAAATATTGTCATGTATGTGACGCCTCCAAAATTAGGTATACATCACCCATCTTGAGTCGCCAGATACATGGTACCGAATTCAAATACAACTTAATAATACAACTGTCGTGTACAATACGACAGAACATAAACTATGAGTTTGAATACAAATATTATCTTCTAGAGAGTATCCATACTCAAAAGGAGTCCTCATTACAATTATTATCACACTACTACATAGAATAATGAGGACTACTAATGCTATCATCTAGGACCATCACTCTGTTCCCCGACTAGTCCCAGCTACGTTCTCATTTCCTGAAGAGAACAATGAAAGAAAGGATGAGCTCAACTAGCCCATTAAGAAATATTATGACTAAGATAATGCAGAATAAATTATCATTAGTCTTCAACAATGTTAAACTGATAAAATATAATAGACATCAAGTTTAACTGCAGCGGGACCAACAATCCATTAAAAGAGTCAAGTAGAGAATAAAATCTACTATATTTTATCATTTAAAAGGTTTTTCATGACTTTTATCACTGAGACTCAGCTTAAAAAATAATCCACATCATCGAATCACCCCTGCACTACGGCCAAGGATATTCTTTAGTATCACGACCACGAATTATCCATGCACGACGGGCCAAATATAATCGTGTTTTCATAAACGGTCCTGATCATGCCATAAAATAATTCATCTTTGCACTATGGCTAAATAGAATCCATAGCCATAATCATACCCAAAACTGTCCATCAATGCACTACGGCCAATGAGGACTTTTTCCACATCATTTGTAACATTACAGTCATGATTACACCGAATAATCCCTGGTTATAATCATACCAAGCCCGTCTATGCACTACAGGCCACAAATGACTTTCAACATAATATAAACACGAGGATGATGACAATGATATAAGAATTCAATAAAACAAGTTCAAGAATTAATTTGTCCAGGAACCAATAACGTCCAAATTGTCAACATGATACTTTTGTGTAGAGTAAAATTTAAGAATGCTCAGAAGAATATTTCCATGAAAAGATACTGGATGAAGCGCAAATATCAAGGATATTCTACTAATTTTATGGAGTATAAAAGTTAAAACTTTAACCAACTGAGTATAATAAAGAATGGAATAACAAAAGAAATCACCATGCATGCGATACTTCACATAGACAGGTTATTCCAACAGAATAATAATAACGGAACCAGGTCAGGTGAAATTCACACCGACAAGATGTTCCAACAAAATAATAAAGACGGAACCAGGTCCGGCGTAAAACACATAGACAGGATATTCCGACAAAATAATAAATAATGGAACCAGGTCCGGCGTAAAACACACAGACAGGATATTCCGACAGAATAATAAATAATGGAACCAGGTCCGGCGTAAACGCACAGACAGGATATTCTGACAGAATAATAAAGAACAGAATAATAGAAGAATTTCACCATGTATGCGGTACTTCGCATAAACAGGTTATTCCAACAGAATAATAAAAAATAGAATAACAGAATTTCTCTTTATGAATACAAAAGAAACAACACCCCTTACGGGTACAACAAATAATATCTCTTGCCTTTGAAAGAAGAGTATTTCGACTGGTAGGGCGAGGATATACTCGAAGAAAACTTGCACTACGCTCAAAGCTTTCTTAAATTCTAAATAAATACGCTCAATATTATAGAAGAAGAACTCTCTCTATAGTTTCTCTCTCTAGAGTTTCAGTAAATTCGTAAGAAATACTGAAGGAATGAGCTTCTATTTATAGGAAAATAGAATGCATAGTAACTAATTCATGAACGGTCCAGATTGATTTACTTTAATCTGACGGTCCATATTTAAAGAAAGATCTTTTAAATAAAATATAGTATATTCAATTTATAGAATAACTTTAATAAAGTATTCTGTTTTATATAAAAAGATATTTCTGTTTTATTACGTTAATAATACGAATAAAACAAAACTTCATTATCGCTAAATAATTCATATTATTAATTGACAATAATTGAATCAAACTGAGTGACTTCTCACATAAGCATTAATAATCAATATCGTGTGCTACTATGCAACCACACGTATTACTGTACTTTTACTACCTAGTAGTTCAACAGTATCAACGGTAAAACTTCCGCCGTTATTTTTAATAAAATATTTTTGTCGTTTTCTCAATTCGACAATAATTTCTTTGTGGGGTCCACCAATAATTGTGCCGTCGTACGAATATTCCCCGACAAAAATAATATTCCCCGACCAATCGAATATAATACAACAACTTGCATACTTTACAAAATTTATAAATACTTCCCACAACTATAACATTATCTCAAATTCACACCATAATATTTAAAAAAATATTTCGAAAAAAATTAAATCTTTATTCATAAAATCTGGGGTTTCACAATCTCCCCTCCTTATGAAATTTCGCCCTCGAAATTTTCGTACGTACCTGGTATGCCGAACAGATGAGGGCACTTCGTAAGATTCTAACTCTTGAGGTATAACCTTTAAGCGTCGAAAATGATCCTTCTTATCCAAGATGTTATCACGTATCTTCTCATACGTTAAATCTTCTGCAATCTCGTCTAGTTTTAATTCAATAATGTGGTTTAGGTCGTCCACATATTTACGTAACATCGATACATGAAAAACGTTATGAACACGCGACATACTTGGCGATAAAACGAGTCTATAGGCCACAGTTCCTACTCGATCAAGGATTTTAAATGGGCCAATTAAATTGAGGGTTGAGATTTTCTCTCTTCGTCGATTCTTGCTTCTAGAATAACGCCCTCTTGAACCTTCTTCTTCACATTCATCAGCTCTGAGTATGTAGCTTAAACGGGTTTAACTTTATCGATTAAATTCGATTCTACTCGTATATTCGTTATTTTCATGTGGGTTCATATATTCGTACTTGTAAACGCATACGATCTTCTACTCAACGCGTCAGCTACCACGTTCGCTTTTTCACGATGATATTAAATGGTATGATCGTAATCTTTAACAGCTCGAGCCAACGTCTTTGGTGCATAATACGTTCGTTTTAGTTGAAGAAATATTTAAGGGTTTAAGAAATGGGTTTTGTACTGGGGTCAGTACAAAATTCGATTTCACGCTCTTGGGTAGGCTAAGAAGTCTTCAAGAATACGTCAGGAACTTTATTAATAATAGAAATATCATTCAAAACTGTGACCCTCATCCAAGACTTGGATAACACGTCAGATTGATACCTATCAACTTATCATGGTCATTCACGACGTCGCCTACAGAAAGTCTGGCGTCGATGCAGTCCACACAGGGAAGTCAACAACGAAAGGATCGGGCTCTTTACTTATGGCTTGATATGACAATGATTAACTTTAGTGGTTTGGTTGCTTTGAATTCGCATAACAGGTTGGTTAGGAGTATGAAAGCTAACAACCTTACAATAAAAAACATAATGAGTAGTTAACCAATCGATTCCTAAAATCACATCAAAGGCAAGTATTTTCAAAGAGATACGATCGACAGGTAATGTGAAAGTGTCGATTTGAATCAAACAAGATTTATAAATAGTAGAGGTAACGAAGGTTTCTACTAACGAAGTTTCAACCAATAAGTCAAAGTCTATCTTCTCCGGAGTCAAATTTAAACTTTGAACGCAAGCAAGAGAGATAAAAGAATGGGTAAAACCGGTATCGTATAAAGTATAGCCTTTGCAATAGTTTATGATTAACTTACCCGTAATAACCTCGTTTGGGTTCCTCAATAAACGCTCTCACTTAAACTATCGGCTTTGGCTTGTCTGGGACATCCTTTGGCATCACTATCACAGCTGGACTTGACCGCACTACACGACAAAATCGAGCTAAATAACCTTCTCTTCTTGAAATTTCCACTTCTATTAACTTGGTCATGATAATTTCTACCACGATGGTTATCGTTGTTCCGATGGCCGTTGCCACCGGTATGATTATTATCGTGTTGTTGGTCGTTACCTTTTGGTTGTGCTAACTCATTATCGCGTTCCAATAACTGAGCCCTATTCACAACATCTGAATATAAACACAGTTTATGAGAAATAAGATATTGACGTATCTCCAGCTTCAAACTTCATAAAAACATCCGCGTCATTCTCTCTTCATTATCAACCAAGTGGGACGCAAATCGGGATAACTCGACAAACTTGGCTTCGTACTGCGACACGGTCATGTTATTTTTCTCTAACTTGATAAATTCCATCTCTTTCATGTGACGAATGCTTTCGGGAAAGTACTTATCATTGAACAGCTCTTAGAACTTCTCCCAAGACATCTTGAGTGCGCCAGGCTGGGTAAGTTTTATAGATTCTCACCAGTAATCTGCCTCTTCAGGCAACATAAAGGTGGCAAAGAGAACCTTTTGCTCCTCTGAGCATCCCAAGACATCAAATATCTTGGCGATCTGCTTTAACCACGTCTCCGCCTTAAGTGGTTCTGGCTTTCCTAAAAACTCCGGTGGTCCTAGCTCCTTGAACTGCTTAGCGGTGACCAACCGTGGGTTGCCATTGTTTCCTCCTGCATTATGAACAGGAGCCGCCTTCGCCTGTTGTTGCATGAATTCTAAAAAGCTTTTAAATGTACCGTCATTCGTCAATTGATCAGTGTTGTTGTTTACCGGAGGATTATCGCCATCCTGTTGCACATTGTCCTGATTATTGATCTGTGGAAACTCAGCGGTCTCCTGTGCTCCATTGCTTATCTCACCATTTTCAGATGCCATTTTCAAATACTGCCACAAAATAAGAGTTAATTGACATATAAATATTATCAATATACTCTCACCGGCCAATTGAACACCAAATAAACTTAGGTAGGTCATACTAACGAAGGAATTCCCTATCTCTCCCCTCCTAGTTCTTATCTCACATCTTAGCCAGGGATCATATCCCTAAGCTTTGATACCAACTGTGACGCCCCTAAAATTAGATATACATCACCCATCTTACGTCGCCAGATACATGGTACAGAATTCAAATACAACTTAATAATACAACTGTCGTGTACAATACGACAGAACATAAACTGTGAGTTTGAATATAAATATTGTCTTCTAGAGAGTATCCATACTCAAAAGGAGTCCTCATTACAATTATTATCACACTATTACATAGAATAGTGAGGACTACTAATGCTATCATCTAGAACCATCAATCTGTTCCCCGACTAGTCCCAGCTACGTTCTCATTTCCTGAAGAGAACAGTGAAAGAAAGGATGAGCTCAACTAGCCCAGTAAGAAATATTATGACTAAGATAATGCAGAATAAATTATCATTAGTCTTCAACAATGTTAAACTGATAAAATACAATAGACATCAAGTTTAACTGTAGCGGGACCAACAATCCATAAAAGAGTCAAGTAGAGAATAAAATCTACTACCTTTTATGATTTAAATGGTTTTTCATGACTTTTATCACTGAGACTCAGCTTAAAAAATATTCTTTAGTATCACGACCACGAATTTTCCATGCACTACGAGCCAAACATAATCGTTTTTTCATCAACGGTCCTGATCATGCCATAAAACAATTCATCTTTGCACTACGGCTAAAGAGAATCCATAGCCATAATCATACCAAAAACTGTCCATCAATGCACTACGGGCCAATGAGGATTTTTTCCACATCATTTGTAATATTACGGTCATGATTACACCGAATAATCCCTGGTCATAATCATATCAAGTCCATCTATGCACTACAGGCCACAGATGACTTTCAACATAATATAAACATGAGGATGATGACAATGATATAAAAATTCAATAAAACAAGTTCAAGAATTAATTTGTCCAGGAACCAATAACGTCCAAATTGTCAACATGATACTTTTGTGTAGAGTAAAATTCAAGAATGCTCAGAAGAATATTTCTATGAAAAGATACTGGATGAAGCGCAAATATCAAGGATATTCTACTAATTTCATGGAGTATAGAAGTCAAAACTTTAACCAACTGAGTATAATAAAGAATGGAATAACAAAAGAAATCATCATGCATGCGGTACTTCGCATAGACAGGTTATTCCAACAGAATAATAATAACGGAACCGGGTCAGGTGAAATTCACACCGATAGGATGTTCCAACAGAATAATAAAGACGGAACCAGGTCCGGCGTAAAACGCACATACATGATATTTCGACAGAATAATAAATAATGGAACCAGGTCCGGCGTAAAACACAAAGACAGGATATTCCGACAGAATAACAAATAATGGAACCAGGTCTGGCGAAACGCACAGACAGGATATTTCGACAGAATAATAAAGAACAGAATAATAGAAGAATTTTACCATGTATGCGGTACTTCGCATAAACAGGTTATTCCAACAGAATAATAAAAAATAGAATAACAGAAGTTCTCTTCATGAATACAAAAGAAATAACACCCCTTACGGGTACAACAAATAATATCCCTTACCTTTGAAAGAAGAGTATTCCGACTGGTAGGGCGATGATATACTCAAAGAAAACTTGCACTACGCTCAAAGCTTTCTTAAATTCTAAATAAATACGCTCAAGATTATAGAAGAAGAACTATCTCTATAGTTTCTCTCTCTAGAGTTTCAGTAAATTCGTAAGAAATAATGAAGGAATGAGCTTCTATTTATAGAAAAATAGAATGCATAGTAACTAATCCATGAACGGTCCAGATTGATTTACTTTAATCTGACGGTCTATATTTAAAAAAAAATCTTTTAAATAAAATATAATATATTCTATTTATAGAATAACTCTAATAAAGTATTTTGTTTTATATAAAAAGATGTTTCTATTTTATTACGTTAATAATACGAATAAAACAAAACTTCATTATCGCTAAATAATTCATATTATTAATTGACAATAATTGAATCAAACTGAGTGACTTCTCACATAAGCATTAATAATCAATACCGTGTGTTACTATGCAACCACACTTATTACTGTACTTTTACTACCGAGTAGTTCAACAGTATAAAAGGTAAAACTTCTATCGTTATTTTTAATAAAATATTTTTGTTGTTTTCTCAAGCCGACAATAATTTCGTTGTGGAGTCCACCAATAATTGTGCCGTCGTATGAATATTCCCCGACAAAAATAATATTCCCCGACCAATCGAATATAATACAACAACTTGCATACTTTGTAAAATTTATAAATACTACCCACAACTATAACATTATCTCAAATTCACACCATAATATTTAAAAAAATATTTTGAAAAAAATTAAATCTTTATTCGTAAAATCTGGGGTTTCACAATCTAGACAGTATTGTAACACAAATAAGTCCTCATTACAATTATTGATACACTATTTTATAAAATAGTGAGGACTACTAAGACAACTGTCTTGAACCATCACTCCACACCCCGACTAGTTCCTGTTATATTCTCGCCTCCTTAGAAGAAAAATGGAATAAAAAAGAAAAGGGTGAGCTCAACTAGCCCAGTAAAGAATATTATTACTAAGATAATATTGAACAAATTATCGTTAGTCCTCAACAGGGAAAAATCTAATAGAATATATGTAAGACCCCAACTTTTATAAATAAAGATGAATTTTCTATAAATATCATTTTTGAATATTATGAAGTTAATTTGATATAATGTTATAGTTGTGGGTAATATTTATAAATTTTACAAAGTAAGCAAGTTGTTATAAAATATTCGTTTGGTCGGGGAATATTCTTTTTGTCGGGGAATATTCGTACGACGGCACAATCATTGGTGGACCCCACAACGGAATTATTGTCGGATTGAGAAAACGACAGAATTATCTTTCTATAAAAATAACAGCTGAGGTGTTACCGTTAAAATCGTTAAAACTGTTGAACTACTTGGTAGTAAAAGTACAGTAATACGCGTGGTTGCATAGTAGCACACGGTATTGATTATTGATGCTTACGTGAGAAGTCACTCAACTATACTCAATTATTGCTACAGTAATTGCTGCATCATATCTCTTAAATTATTGTCATAGTATCATCTGTATAATATGTTGTATTATTGAGACGTTGTGGTAAGTTTGGTTATTTTATGGGGGGCCATATGTCATCATCTAAGAGTCTCTTCGTCAATAGTAATTACCTTCGTCAATAGTATTTACCTTGGTCAATAGTATTTACCTTGATCAATAGTAATTACCTTCGTCAATAGTATTTACCTTGGTCAATAGTAATTACTTTCGTCAATAGTAGTTGTCCCTTCAATATTACCAAGAGTCATTTGACCCTTCGTTAAGACCAAGAGTCATTTGACCCTTCGTTAAGACCAAGAGCCACCCTCAGTTTTTCTATAAATAGAGGCCTAGGGCTTCATTATTTTTCACGAATTCATTCAAGCTATAGAGAGAGAAAGTATAGAGAGAATAAGAGAGAGAGAGAGACTAAAAGTATTCTGCTACATCACTTTTCCAATATCCAGTTCTTTTAAGGTAGGGAATATTATTTCTTTTATATTCATGAAGAGAACTTCTATTATTCCATTTGTTATTATTCTGTTGGAATAACCAGTATACGCGGTCTACCCTATACTTGGTGACATTCTTCTATTATTCTGTTGGAACATCCTGTCTGTGTGTTTTACACCGGACCTGGTTCCGTTTATTATTCTGTTGGAACATCCTGTCTGTGTGTTTTACACCGGACCTGGTTCTGTTTTATTATTATTCTGTTGGAATATCCTGTCTGTGTGTTTTACACCGGACCTGGTTCCATTATTTATTATTCTGTCGGAATATCCTGTCTGTGCGTTTACGCCGGACCTGGTTCCATTATTTATTATTCTATTGGAATAACCTGTCTGTGCGGTCTATCGCATGCATGGTGATTTCTTTTGTTATTCCATTCTTTATTGTACTCAGTTGGTTAAGTTTTGACTTCTATACTCCATGAAATTTGTGGAATATCCTTGATAGTTGCGTTTCATCCAGTATCTTTTCAAGAAAATATTCTTCTAAGCATTCTTGAATTTTACTCCACAATGCAGTATCATGTTGACAATTTGGACGTTGTTAATTCCTGGATAAATTAATTCTTGAACTTGTTTTATTGAATTCTTATATCATTGTCATCATCCTCATGTTTATAAAATGTTGAAAGTCATCTGTGGCCTGTAGTGCATAGATGGACTTGGTATGATTATGACCAGGGATTATTCGGTATAATCATGACCGTAATGTTACAAATGATGTGGTAAAAGTCCTCATTGGCCCGTAGTGCATTGATGGACAGTTGTTGGCATGATCATGACCATTAATGAATACACGAATATCCTTGGCCGTAGTGCAGGGGTGATTCGATGATGTGGATTATTTTATTAAGCTGAGTCTCAGCGATTCCAGTGTTGAAAAACTTTTTAAATCATAAAAGATAGTAGAGTTTATTTTCTACTTGACTCTTTTAATGGATTGCTTGTTCCGCTACAGTTAAACTTGATGTCTATTATATTTTATCAGTTTAACATTGTTGAAGGCTAATGATAATTTATTCTGCATTATCTTAGTCATAATATTTCTTACTGGGCTAGTTGAGCTCACCCTTTCTTTCACTGTTCTCTTCAGGAAATGAGAACGTAGCTGGGACAAGTCGGGGTACGGAGTGATGGTCCGAATGATAGTATTAGTTAGTAGTCCTCACTATTCTATGTAATGGTGTGTTAATAAATGTAATGAGGACTCCTTTTGAGTATGAATACTCTCTAGAAGATAATATTTGTATTCAAACTCACAGTTTATGTTTTGTCGTATTGTACACGACAGTTGTATTATTAAGTTGTATTTGTATTCTGTACTATGTATCTGACGACCCAAGATGGGTGATGTATACCTAATTTTGGGGGCGTCACAGTTGGTATCAGAGCTTAGGGATATGATCCCTGGCTAAGATGTGAGAATAGAACTAGGAGGGGAGAGACGGGGAATTCCTTCGCTAGTATGACATACCTAAGTTTATTTGCATGGTATTTAATTGGTCGGTCATAATATAAGGATAATATATGACATATCAATTAATTTTTATTTTGTGGCAGTATCTGAAAATGGCATCTGAGAACGTTGAGAATAGCAATGGAGCACAGACGACTGTTGATTCACCACATATCAATAATCAGGATAATGTGCATCAGGAAGGTGTCAATCCTCATGCAAACAACAACACTGACCAAATGATGAATGATCAAATGTTCAGAGGCTTTATGCAATTCATGCAACAACAGGTGAAAGCGGCTCCTGTCCACAACGTAGGTGGAAATACTGGAAACTCTCTGGCGGTCACCGCTAAACAGTTTAAGGAGCTGGGACCACCGGAGTTTAAGGGAGAACCCAAACCACTTGTAGCTGAAACATGGATAAAGCAGATCACCAAGATATTTGATGTCTTGGGTTGCTCCGAGGAGCAAAAGGTTCCATTTGCCGCCTTTATGTTGCGAGGAGAGGCAGATTACTGGTGGGAATCGATAAAGCGTACTCAACCTGCCGCACTGAAGATGTCTTGGGAGAAGTTTCAAGATCTGTTTAACGACAAATACTTTTTCGAGAGTATTCGTCACATGAAGGAGGTGGAGTTCATCAAATTGGAGCAGAATAATATGACCGTGTCGCAGTACGAGGCAAAATTTGCGGAGTTATCCCGGTTTGCGTCCCACCTGGTGGATAATGAAGAAAGAATGACGCGGATGTTTTTAAGAGGTTTGAAGCCGTAGATACGTCAACATCTTGTTTCTCATAAACTGTGTTTGTATTCAGATGTTGTAAATAGGGCTCAGTTGGTGGAGCGCGATAACGAGACAACGCAACCAAAAGAGAGCAGCCGGCAAAATGATAATACCAGTGAGAGCAGTCATCGAAGCGGTGACAACAAGCGTGGAGGGAATCAACAGGCCAGAAATGGTAACCACTTCGGTGGTAATCAGGGCCAAAACAATAAGAATGGACATTTCAAGAAGAGGAGATTCAACAATGATGGAAAGACGTCAGCACCAGCACCTGTCGTTAAGGAAGGAGAACGACCACCTATCATATGTTTCAAATGCGGAGGGGAGGGGCACATCAGTCCAAACTGCGCGATGCCGTCCAAAGCATGTTATAATTGTGGAAGAGAAGGTCATTTAGCCCGATTTTGTCGTTTACCAAAAACAAATTCAGCTAGGATGGAGGCACCAAAAGCCGTCCCAGAAAAGTCAAAACCGGTTGTGCAAGGGAGAGCGTTTGTTGTGAACTCCCAGAGAGCAAGGAACCCGAATGAGGTCATCACGGGTAAGCTTATCATAAACTCTAAAGAAGTTTATACTTTATTTGATACCGGTTCAACCCATTCTTTTATTTCTCCTACTTGCGCTCATCGATTAAATTTGATTCCGGAGAAATTAGACTTTGACTTATCTGTGGAAACTCCGTTGGGAGAAACCTTCATTACCTCCACTGTTTATAAGTCTTGTTTGGTTCAAGTTGGTACCCACACATTACCTATCGATCTGATTTCATTAAAAATACTTGCATTTGACGTGATTCTAGGGATTGATTGGTTAACTACTCATTATGCAAAAATTGATTGTTTTCGTAAGGTTGTTAGTTTTCATATTCCTAATCGACCTATTATGCGAATTCAAGCAACCAAACCATTAAAATCAATCGCTGTCATCTCAAGCCATAAAGCTATTCGTTTATTGAAAAACGGATGTCAAGCTTTCTTAGCTCATGTCACAGATCTAAACAAAAATACGTCAGCTTTGAATGATATTTCTGTTGTTAATAAATTTTCTGACGTATTTCCCGAAGAACTTCCTGGCCTACCCCCAGAGCGTGAAATTGAATTTTGTATCGACCTTGAACCCGGTACAAAACCCATTTCCAAAGCTCCATATCGAATGGCTCCTATTGAACTTCAGGAGTTAAAGACCCAACTGCAGGAATTGTTAGACATTGGTTTTATTCGTCCTAGTACTTCTCCTTGGGGTGCTCCTGTTCTGTTCGTGAAGAAGAAAGATGGGAGTATGCGACTTTGTATTGATTATCAGGAGTTGAATCATGTCACCATCAAAAATAGGTACCCATTGCCACGTATTGATGACCTGTTTGACCAGTTGCAAGGAGCACAATTCTTTTCAAAGATCGATCTTCGTTCTGGATATCATCAGCTGAAGGTTAGAACTGAGGATATTCCAAAGACTGCCTTCAGAACTCGGTATGGGCATTATGAATTCCTAGTCATGTCCTTTGGATTGACTAATGCTCCTGCTGCCTTCATGGATATGATGAACCGGGTATTCAAGGAATATTTGGATCACTTTGTGGTCGTCTTTATTGATGACATCCTTATTTATTCCAAAAGCCGTGAAGATCATGAGCAACACTTGAGGCTGGTACTCCAAAAGCTTCGTGAATACAAGCTTTATGCCAAGTTGAAGAAATGCGAGTTCTGGCTGGAGGAGGTAGCATTCCTTGGGCACGTAGTATCAAGTCGTGGCATATCGGTTGACCCGGCAAAGATTGAAGCTATTCAAAGCTGGGAGCAACCTAAATCAGTGACCGAGGTACGTAGCTTTCTTGGTTTAGCTGGTTATTATCGGAGATTCGTGGAAGGATTTTCTCGAATCGCTACTCCATTAACTCAGCTGACTCGAAAAGATACAAAGTTCGGTTGGAGCGAAGAATGTGAGCAGAGTTTTCAAGAACTCAAGAGGAGACTCATTTCAGCACCTGTTCTAACAATACCATCTGGCTCGGAGGGATTTGTCATCTACAGTGATGCTTCGAGCAAAGGGTTGGGATGTGTTCTCATGCAACATGGAAAAGTCATAGCCTATGCATCAAGACAACTCAAGGAATATGAGAGGAATTATCCTACTCATGATCTAGAGTTGGCAGCTGTTGTCTTTGCACTTAAAATTTGGAGGCATTACTTGTATGGGGAGAAGGTGGAGATCTTTACGGATCATAAAAGCCTCAAATATTTCTTCACTCAAAAGGAACTCAACATGCGACAACGACGTTGGCTTGAACTGTTGAAAGATTATGATCATACCATTCAATACCATCCTGGAAAAGCGAACGTGGTAGCTGACGCATTGAGTAGAAGATCATATGCAAGTACGAGTGCGATATTGTCAACACAAAGACCCATTTTGTGTGATTTGCAAAGGATGGAGATAGAGTTAAAGACTCCAGGGACCCATGTGATGATGGCGAATATACGAGTAGAACCGACTTTAATCGATAAAGTTAAAGCTGCTCAAGCTACAGACCTGGAGCTGATGCGTATGAAGAAGAAAGTGCAAGAAGGTGCTATACCGGAAGCAAGAATCGATGAAGAAGGAATACTTCGAGTCAACTCCAGACTTTGTGTTCCTAACAACCCTGATTTAAAGTATGAAATCATGATGGAGGCGCACAACACACCGTTTGCAATCCATCCTGGAAGTACCAAAATGTATCATGATCTTCGTCATACATTTTGGTGGAGCAATATGAAGAGAGAGATAGCGTTGTTTATCTCAAGGTGTCTAACTTGTCAACGAGTCAAAGCGGAGCATCAAGTACCAAAAGGTCCATTGCAACCACTTGAAATTCCAGAATGGAAGTGGGAGCACATTACCATGGATTTCGTTACCGGTCTTCCTAGGGTTTCTCAAGGTATTGATGCGATTTGGGTCATTGTTGATAGATTGACCAAGTCTGCTCATTTCTTACCGATACGAGAAACTTATACACTTGAACGTCTTGCTCGTATGTACATAAACGAGATTGTAAGACTGCATGGTATGCCAGTATCCATAGTTTCTGACCGAGACCCAAGATTCACTTCACGATTTTGGGTTAGTTTACAAAAAGCTATGGGCACGGAGTTACGATTTAGTTCAGCATATCATCCTCAGACGGACGGACAATCAGAGAGGACTATTCAAACTCTTGAAGATCTATTAAGACTCTGTGTCTTTGACTTCAAGGGAAGTTGGGACAAGTTCTTACCATTGGTGGAGTTTTCCTACAACAACAGTTATCAAGCAAGTATTGGCATGGCTCCATTCGAAGCATTGTATGGAAGAAAATGTCGTTCTCCAGTATGCTGGGATGAGGTGGGTGAAGTAACGTTGTTGGGACCGGAGTTGGTACGTATGACTACAGAAAAGATTCAAACGATCCGACAACGTATAAAAACCTCACAAGATCGACAAAAGAGTTATGCTGATCTTCATCAAAAGGACGTGGAATTTGATGTAGGAGATCATGCGTTCTTACGTGTTGCTCCATGGAAAGGAGTTACGAGATTTGGAAAGAGAGGAAAGCTAAATCATCGATTCATCGGTACATTTTTAATCCTCGATCGAGTAGGAACTGTGGCTTATAGACTCGCTTTACCGCCAAGTATGTCTCGTGTTCATAACGTTTTCCACATATTCATGTTACGCAAATATGTGGAAGACCCGAACCACATTATTGAGTTAGAACCTGACGAAATAGCGGAGGATTTGACGTATGAAGAAGTTCCTGTTCAAATCTTGGATAAGAAGGAACATATTCTACGCTCCAAGGTTATACCTCAAGTTAAAGTTTTGTGGAGAAACCACGATGTTGAGGAAATGACTTGGGAGTTAGAATCAGAAATGAAATCAAGGTATCCTTACCTCTTCGACATACCAGGTACGTACCCTAATTTCGAGGGCGAAATTTCATAAGAAGGGGAGGTTGTAAGACCCCAACTTTTATAAATAAAGATGAATTTTCTATAAATATCATTTTTAAATATTATGAAGTTAATTTGATATAATGTTATAGTTGTGGGTAATATTTATAAATTTTACAAAGTAAGCAAGTTGTTATAAAATATTCGTTTGGTCGGGGAATATTCTTTTTGTCGGGGAATATTCGTACGACGGCACAATCATTGGTGGACCCCACAACGGAATTATTGTCGGATTGAGAAAACGACAGAATTATCTTTCTATAAAAATAACAGCTGAGGTGTTACCGTTAAAATCGTTAAAACTGTTGAACTACTTGGTAGTAAAAGTACAGTAATACGCGTGGTTGCATAGTAGCACACGGTATTGATTATTGATGCTTACGTGAGAAGTCACTCAACTATACTCAATTATTGCTACAGTAATTGCTGCATCATATCTCTTAAATTATTGTCATAGTATCATCTGTATAATATGTTGTATTATTGAGACGTTGTGGTAAGTTTGGTTATTTTATGGGGGGCCATATGTCATCATCTAAGAGTCTCTTCGTCAATAGTAATTACCTTCGTCAATAGTATTTACCTTGGTCAATAGTATTTACCTTGGTCAATAGTAATTACCTTCGTCAATAGTATTTACCTTGGTCAATAGTAATTACTTTCGTCAAAAGTAGTTGTCCCTTCAATATTACCAAGAGTCATTTGACCCTTCGTTAAGACCAAGAGTCATTTGACCCTTCGTTAAGACCAAGAGCCACCCTCAGTTTTTCTATAAATAGAGGCCTAGGGCTTCATTATTTTTCACGAATTCATTCAAGCTATAGAGAGAGAAAGTATAGAGAGAATAAGAGAGAGAGAGAGACTAAAAGTATTCTGCTACATCACTTTTCCAATATCCAGTTATTTTAAGGTAGGGAATATTATTTCTTTTATATTCATGAAGAGAACTTCTATTATTCCATTTGTTATTATTCTGTTGGAATAACCAGTATACGCGGTCTACCCTATACTTGGTGACATTCTTCTATTATTCTGTTGGAACATCCTGTCTGTGTGTTTTACACCGGACCTGGTTCCGTTTATTATTCTGTTGGAACATCCTGTCTGTGTGTTTTACACCGGACCTGGTTCCGTTTTATTTTTATTCTGTTGGAATATCCTGTCTGTGTGTTTTACACCGGACCTGGTTCCATTATTTATTATTCTGTCGGAATATCCTGTCTGTGCGTTTACGCCGGACCTGGTTCCATTATTTATTATTCTATTGGAATAACCTGTCTGTGCGGTCTATCGCATGCATGGTGATTTCTTTTGTTATTCCATTCTTTATTGTACTCAGTTGGTTAAGTTTTGACTTCTATACTCCATGAAATTTGTGGAATATCCTTGATAGTTGCGTTTCATCCAGTATCTTTTCAAGAAAATATTCTTCTAAGCATTCTTGAATTTTACTCCACAATGCAGTATCATGTTGACAATTTGGACGTTGTTAATTCCTGGATAAATTAATTCTTGAACTTGTTTTATTGAATTCTTATATCATTGTCATCATCCTCATGTTTATAAAATGTTGAAAGTCATCTGTGGCCTGTAGTGCATAGATGGACTTGGTATGATTATGACCAGGGATTATTCGGTATAATCATGACCGTAATGTTACAAATGATGTGGTAAAAGTCCTCATTGGCCCGTAGTGCATTGATGGACAGTTGTTGGCATGATCATGACCATTAATGAATACACGAATATCCTTGGCCGTAGTGCAGGGGTGATTCGATGATGTGGATTATTTTATTAAGCTGAGTCTCAGCGATTACAGTGTTGAAAAACTTTTTAAATCATAAAAGATAGTAGAGTTTATTTTCTACTTGACTCTTTTAATGGATTGCTTGTTCCGCTACAGTTAAACTTGATGTCTATTATATTTTATCAGTTTAACATTGTTGAAGGCTAATGATAATTTATTCTGCATTATCTTAGTCATAATATTTCTTACTGGGCTAGTTGAGCTCACCCTTTCTTTCACTGTTCTCTTCAGGAAATGAGAACGTAGCTGGGACAAGTCGGGGTACGGAGTGATGGTCCGAATGATAGTATTAATTAGTAGTCCTCACTATTCTATGTAATGGTGTGTTAATAAATGTAATGAGGACTCCTTTTGAGTATGAATACTCTCTAGAAGATAATATTTGTATTCAAACTCACAGTTTATGTTTTGTCGTATTGTACACGACAGTTGTATTATTAAGTTGTATTTGTATTCTGTACTATGTATCTGACGACCCAAGATGGGTGATGTATACCTAATTTTGGGGGCGTCACAATATAATAGCCAACAAGTTTCAGATCTATATTTGCAGCGGAAATAACAATTCATTAGAAGAGTTAAGTAGAGAATGAAGTTCACTATCTTCTATGATTTAAAAGCCCATCATCGATATTTTATCCCCGTGACATCAATCAATATACAACTTGAATCAAATATTCATCTTTCTACGGGCCAAAGATATTCATTCGTATCCCCAATTGGTCATGTTCATCTCAACACCTATTCATCTTTGCACTACGGGCCAAAGATATTGATCATGTAATCATTCATCTTTGCACTACAGGCCAAAGATATTCAGTTATATCATCATTTAAGACTGAGGATGATAAAAATATTTTTAAGAAGACGAATCTAGAGAGATAAAAAGACAAAGATTACGGATTCGTACTTCGGTTTATCTAAGTTCAAAAATACTCTATAATAATCAATTGTGGAGTAGAATTCAAAAATGAAGATCAAAACATAGATCCAATCAAAGATAGGAACCATAACAGACAATCTTAGACACAAAAAAGAAAATTTAATTTTTCTGTGAATAGTGTCGTATTCGTGAATAGTATTGTATACGTGAATAGTTCCGTATACGTGAATAGTAACTCCGACACTAAAAGGTAAAAATTTTACAAGAAAATTCATCATACTTCGTGAACAGTAACTCGTGAATAGTAATAGTAACCTCGACATGAAAAGATAAGAATTTCATAACAAAATTCATACCGATATTTCGGTATAATGATATTAAAAGAAATAATATCATTTACGAAAAAAATAACATCTCTTACCTCAAAAGAATAGTACTTCTGACTGGAATATCGGATATAATGCTGAAAAAAACTTGCACCGTATAGCAACACTCAAAGTATCAAAATTCTTACAAAAATACGCTCGATAATATAGAGAGACAAAACTTCAGATTCTGGCGTGATTTTCAATTCTAACCTAAGCACCCTATTTATAGGAAAATACTTTGAACACCAAAGCAAAAAAATTTAATAAAATATTATATTTATAAAAAAATTTCACGCCCACTTTGAAAAATTTGAATTCAGAATTTTACACATGCAAGTGGGGCCCACCAAAATGAAAAACATATTTTAAACATTTTTTTTAACAAAATCAATTCAGATCAAATATTCTAGAACTTCAATAATTCATAATAAATAGCCATTTTATCAAGAAAATTCAAATATTATGTGCTTTCTATAGGAAATTCAATTCTCTACAACTTTGTAGATTTAAGTTTTTCTAAATTCTAAACAAAAAATGTCCGAAATCCACATACGAACGATTTTCCTGGATATAATCAAATTTCAGTCAAAAATGGGATCCACTAACATGTGTAACATGATTTTAGCATTTTTTGTAACAAAAATATTCTTTCTCTTCATTTATTCATATATCACACATTCATTGTAAAAATATCACCATTATTATAATATTATATTATCGCATTATACATTTATAATGTAATATAATAATATATTTGAATGAATTATTTTATCAGAAAAGATAAAATATTAATTTTCAACAATTGCCACTTTTCTAAAAAAATTCCTCCATTTATATCCACATAAAATAAATATTCTTCTTATCATATAAATCAATAATTAATTATTCACAAATAATATTACAGAATCATAATAATGACAACCAGGTCGTTCATAGGAAAGAGGGGGCCTTCCGGTAAAGATTTATCCTTACTGGTACGCAATTAAATAACCTCTCCTAGACAGAACTTCCTTAGACATTGCCAATAATGCTATCTAATAATATTATTCAAATAATATAAATTATTGATATGATAATTTGAAATACTGTGCAATGACAATTATTGAATCAACAATATAAAACATCAACGTAGCAATTATTGAATCAATAAAATAAAATATTGAACAGTAATTACTGTAACAATTATTGAGTAGTGCCTTCTTACATAAGAATCAATAATTGGTGCAATACCGTGTGCTACTGTGCAACATCGCGTATTACTGTGTTTTAACCAATGGGTATTCCAACAGTGTTAACGGTAACAACTACGTCGTTATTTATAAAAACTCATACTTGTCGTTTTTTTCATCCAATCGCTTTCCATTATGGGGACCACAAAAGGCTGCGCCGTAGTACGAATATTCCCCAACAACAGTGAATATTTTATAACCACTTGCTTATTAAAAAATATTTATGCATTTTACCCATAACTAGCCACATTAATCAAATCAACCCCTTACTATTTCAAAATAATAAATAGAGGAATTTTGATTTTATTTATAAAAAGTTGGGGTCTTACAGTATATATCTCACACTTCTCCCCGTACAAGTAATGCCTCTAATTTTCAGGGCAAAAACTACAATGGCTAACTTAAGGTTATGATTAGGATACCTCTTCTAATAATCTTTGTGTTGTCGTAACGCATAAGCAATCACTTTTCCATGTTGCATCAACACACACCCTAAACCTTTGTGTGATGCATCATTAAATACTACAAGGCCTCTTATATAATCTGGTAAGGATAACACTAGAGCCATGCTCAGTCGATTCTTCAACTCTTGGAAGCTTTCTTCACATTTATCTATCTAGATGTATTTTACCGTCTTTTGAGTTAAATTGGTTAGTGGGGTTGCTATTTTTGAAAAATCTTTTATGAAATGTCAATAATAACTTGCTAAACTAAGAAAACTTCTTACTTCTGTTGGAGTTGTTGGTTGTTCCCAATTCACAACCGTTTCCATCTTACTTGGATATACTGAAATTCAATTTTTGTCACTTACATGACCTAAAAACTGAACTCTTCTTAATCAAAATTCACACTTGGAAAACTTTGTGTAAAGTTGTTCCTTTTGTAATATCTCCAATACGATTCTCAAGTGTTCGGCATGCTCTTCCCGTGTTTTCGAATATACCAGAATATCATTGATAAACACTACAACAAAATTGTCTAAACATGGTTTAAACACTCGATTCATCAAGTCCAAAGATGCTGCTGGTGCATTTGTCGATCCAACGGTCATCACAAGAAACTCATAATGTCCATAACGTGTTCTAAATGCTTTCTTTGACACATCTTCTTTTCTTACTTTTAACTGATGATAACCTGACCGTAGGTCAATTTTTGAAAAGTGTTTGGCCCCTTTTAACTAGTCAAACAAATCATCAATTCTTGGTAAATGATACTTATTCTTTATGGTTAACTTATTTAATTCTCTATATTCGATACATAATCTCATGGTTCCATCCTTCTTCTTTACAAACAACACCGGTGCTCCCCAAGGTGAAACACTAGGTTATATGTACTTTTCGTCTAAGAGTTCCTGTAGTTGTACTAGCAGCTCTTTTAGTTCTGCAAGTGCCATCATGTATGGTGCCTTAGAAACTGGCACCGTACCTGGTGCAAGGTCGATAACAAACTCGATTTCCCTATCCAGAGGAACACCTGGTAAGTCAACTAGAAATACATTGGGAAACTGCTTAACTATAGGTATTTGATCTAGTTTTACTCCTTCATTTTGAGTATCCACTATATAGGCCAAATAACATGTACAACCCCTTCTAAGTAATCTTTCCGCCTGAGTTATGGTTAGACATTGAGATTGCTTAGGTGAATAACCCCCGTTGAACTCTAACTTTGACTTCAACACAGTCAATAGGTTTATACATTTTTTATGACAATCAATCATTACGTTATGATTAACTAACCAATCCATCCTTAGGATTACATCGAATTTCCCTAACTGTATTGGAATAAGGTTCACCAAAAATTTATGCCCCTTTATATCCACGCTACAATTCCTATGTATAGTTTTAACAGGAATTTTCTCATTATTCACAATTTCTACGCAAAATAGTATGTCTAAGTTTTCACATGACATATGAATTTTTTTAGAAAAGCTATTAGACACAAAAGAACAAGTAGCACCAGAGTCAAATAACACATATGCATTTAAAGTGTTGATAGGGATGATATATGTCACTACGTCTTGTGAAAGTAATAGCATCCCTCACCGACATATTAAACGTTCTTGCAGTTGGTTGACTTTGAGCTCCAACTGCAACTACTGTTGACCTATTATTATTATTCTTCGGTACTCTGTTTCCCCCTCCTACTTGGCTCTTGGGTCTTGTGTAGTTTCTTACTAAATGATCCTACGAACCACAGTTGAAACATTTATTCTTATTAGGGGTAGGACACTGTGGAGAATAGTGTCCCTCCTGACCACAGTTGTAGCATTTATTTCTAAGACACACACCTTTATGTCTTTTCCCACATGTAAAATAAGGTTCAATCTTGTTATTTGGTTATTATTGAAATTGTTGTTAAAATTACTTATCTTTTTCTAAAAGTTGTTTGGAAAAGTGGTATCCCACTTTCTCTTGTGGTTAAACCCACCTGAACTGGGTTCTATTTTAGATTTTCCCCTTCATTCTGACTCTTTTTATCTTTGTGAAATTTAATGAGGTTTTCATTTTTATTGTCAACTATAACAGCCTTTTCGAGTATTTCAGGAAAATTCTTGATTTGAAATATATACAGTTTACTAGGGATATGTGGTTTTAACCTTTCTTAATACCTCTGAGTTTTCCTAGGTTCAGTATCAACCTGATGCGGAGCAAACCTTGACAGTTCATTAAACTTGGCTGTATACTTGGATACAGTAAGTTCTATTCGTTTGAATTCTAAGAATCGCACCTCCATACGAGCCTTCAAAGATTGGAAAAAATAATTTTCAAAGAATAGTTCCTTGAATCTATCCCATGGAACAACTTTAGTTCCTACACAACCCCTAATAGATTCCCACCAGTAATTTGCCTCTCCTTTTAGGAAAAAGGTTGCGAATACTATTTTCTGATTTTCATTAACATTGGTTACTAAGAAAAAATTTTCTATCTAGGTAATCCAAATTTGAGCATCAACATGTTCAGATGCACCCTTAAACTTAGGTGGACCTACTAGTTTAAAGTCTTTAAACGGTGTGGTTTGATTTGTGGGTCTATTTTGTATAACAGCTAACAAGAGTTCTACTAACTGTTGTATGGGATTATCATCATTATCTAAATCTCGCTGAGGTCTCCTTGTTGGTGGCATGATTCTATAAAAACAAATATAAACATCCACAATAAGAATTTATTTACAACAAACATAATTTTTATTCATATTTCATAATAGTACATAACATAACCAACTAGTGGTTTTACATATAACACTACTAGCTACAATACAAACAACACTTTCTCTTTTATTCATATTAATACTGAGCGCTTAGATTTTTGTACTATAATATAGAAATTTTTAAATTCGTCATATGAATCCTGGATCATGTGGTATACCACAGATCGATCTATAAGATAAGTAGTCTTCTTTCCCTCCACTGGATATCTAACCACTTGACGCTGCAGACCATCAAATACATCCTGAGTTCCTAGAGCAGACTTGGTCAACCTCAATTTCATTTCCTGCCTACCACTCTGAGCATGATGCAGTAGTACCTTTAGTCGGTTAGTGGTTCCCCTTTTATGCTCCAGCATACCCATGGCCAAATGTGCCCTAAACTTGACATGGTCATTTTCATTCTCAGATTTTTGTACTAGTGATGCCATTGCCTGTTCATGGTCCTTTATCCTCATCAATTGACCAGCTACAATATCATTCTCTTCCTCAGTATCTAACAATTGTTGATCATAAAGTAACCCCAATTTATGCACTACAAACCAATTATCCAAATAATCCAATTATTATGTCCACTGAATTGTTAACAAGAATTCTAAGTGTTAAAAGCCCTTTCCCAAGTGATCAGTTAACTTTAATTCAATTCAATTAATCTTGCGAAATTTCTATGCAAATAATTAAAGTAAACCCATTAAGTTCCAACTCCCAATTTGTTACATGCAGTGAACATATATTCCTATTCAATTCACACCCCTAATTATTCATCTCGTGCAAATAATTAAGCATACATGTTATCATGTCCAGTTCCAACCCTAGATTTCATCTCCTGAATCCTTCTAGAGTAACACGGTAATTATTGGCCAAATAATTAATCAAAAAGTACAAGATATGATAAATAATTCACCTAGACATAAATAATTGGAATAAATTGAATAATTAATCCATAGACATAAAAGGTTCAATTTGTAGTCTTAATAAAAGAATTAGTTTATAACGGAAAATAGAACCAACAATATCATGAAAATCATCTTGAAAGAATTACACAATTAAAAATAAGAATAAGAAGAAACTCTAAAAGAAAATCTCCCAAGCTTCAATCTTCAATTGGAATTCTCCTCCACGATCTCCTGCTAATCCTTGATTAATCTTTTGCTATGACTAAATGTCTGTCCTTACTCTCAGCTGATTGTTCTTTTTATACTCTCTTCCATCCTTTCACAATCCTAATCCAAGTCAAATTCATGTTCCACGCCTGCGTCTTTGTCAACAAAAGCTGGGCCTCAGCGCCCCGACACTGTAGCTAGTGCTGGGAGTAGCGCCCCGGCTCTATTGTGCAATTAATTTACGATTTTGCCCTTAAACAGCTCAAATCCCGAATTTGTCCCTACATCTCCTCAATTTGCAAAATAATAAATAAATATAGTAAAAATTCTTCTAATAGACTCGAGAATACAATAATTTAAGCCCAAGTGTATCCAATTCTTGGGTATATTACCCATTCATCACATATTGCTCTGATGTTAAACCTATGACGCCCCCAAATCTATATGGCCACGTTATCTGATCTGGTGTTCATAACTAATTAATTAATATAACGCATCCAAATCTATACACCTGTGGTATCTGATTCAGTGTTGATATCTAATCGAAATACTATACATATATGAAAAGATGTAATTCCCATCTATCCAAGGTTCACAATATCCTATAATAGATAATAATTCACTATAGAACTATTGTTGTGTTTGGATACCCTCACTTGGATGTATAGACTGTATCTACGAATAGTATCTATCTATCAAAAATTCAGAGTATCAATAATAACATGAACAAACCATATCACCAATACTCTCACTCAAATGTATAGTATATATCTTGCGGATTACTCTATCGTATCAATAGTACCCATCTATCTGAAATCCAGAGTATCAACAATAACATGAACATTCCATATTGCCAATAACCTCACTCAGATGTATAGTTCCCAAGGATCTCATAATAAATCAAAAGTCCTAATTACATGTATTTTTGTAAAGGAAACACGGTTGCGAAAATAAAGGATGATATTATATCATATATATAAAGTTTAATTACATGATTCTTCATAAATAATTCCTTATTACAAAAGTCTAACATTATGCTAAACAATACTTTAAACTAATCTAAGCATGTTCTCTTCCCAATGTTTGTTCCATATGTGCCATCGTTACCATATAATACTACAAATGAAATGATTTGCAAGAATGAGCTATGACATGCCCAACATATTTATATTTATATACATAATGTAAGATTTGAAGAAATATAACAGTTCAATAACTCTTCTCAACTGAGTGTTGATTACCATTTCTGGATTTTTATTTCTGTCAGTCACAAAGACTTAGAAATCTTGTTCGGATATGAGACATGGGATCGACCTATTCAACATCCTAAGAGTATGCATCTCATCCTAATCGTGCCCATCTTACACAAAGTGTCAGTTTTATTGGCACACATTTTTCTTTCCCAGGAATATAAAACTCAATATAGGATGTCTTACCAAAACGATTTTGTTTGACACAACAGTTTATGCTTGATAAACAATAATTCATTAACACATGAATAAATAATTCATTTTTTTAGTTATGCTGAAGCTATGCAATAACTTCACAATAATTGGTAACAAATTTGGTTCGGTATAATATATCGAAAAGCAATCAACATTTAAATCTTGTTCAACATATAAGTAGAATTCAAGAACTTGCGTAAGGTAATTGGGTAGGTTAGAAGACTTGCATAAGGTAATTGGATAGGTTAGAAGACTTGCCTGAGCGAAGATCGTCTAATTAACGTTACTCAATTCATTTAATAATACCTAATATGTTCAAACATATATATTTAACACATTAGTATTGATAACAATACTTAACTACACAAATTATTCACGTTCAGTTTAAGTTAGATATGATTTCGGTGTCCTAAAACCTTAACAGATACTACCTCCGTCCCATGATAAGTGATTTTTTAGCTTAAATCACACATACCAATACACAAACTAAAATGGAAAAAATACCCTTAATATACTTTCTTTGGAGTTGAAGAGTTAATGAGTGTTATTTAATTGTAGTGATTTTTTATTTTCTACTCAGCCCAAAAATATTATTTTCTCTTTCTTCAACCTTTCTACTTCCCAATTTTTTTCCGCCAACTCTTCAAGTCTTCACATAATCCTTCTCCTGCCATAACCTCTCTCTGCATCTTTTAGTTTATTTGTTTCTCTTCTCTTATAGTGAATTCCATTTGGTTGATTCTCAGTGACCCCAACAGAGGTCATGGCTCCAAGGAAAAGAATTCGAACTCCATTGGTTGAAATAGATGTTAATGTGGATCTTGATATTGATTCTAATGTTGGCCAACAAGAAGAAGAACCATTTTGTCTTCCAGATCTTAATATAATTTTAGAAGAATCAGTTGAAAGTGATTTTGGTCTTAACTCAACACCGGTTGAGATATCATTATCTATGGAAGATGACACCCAGCTTGAAGCACCACCTCTAGAAGATTACACATATTTACATTCTGGTAATTGTTCTCTTTTAGTGCATCAGTACATCTTTTTATCAGTTGAATGTGATCTTTATGTTCTTTCGTCACTTCAGTTTTAACTTCATAGCACTCTCTCATATTTGTTGTGCAGATACTGAAATTTTACATGGGAGTCACAAAAAAAGAAATCTGACCAATGAGGAGCTCCAATCTATATATGATCTACTGTTACTAAAAATTATCAATGGAAATTTGAAACAAGGGATGACAAAAATGGTTGCATCATTATTTTCAATGAGTATATGTACTATTCAACGCATTTGGTGGCGAGCGAAAAATAGCCTCCCATTTGTTGACGTCTCGAGTAAAAAAGCAAAAAATTGTGGTAAAAAAAGAGTTAAGGTTGATATGGATCGACTTCGACAGATTCTTTTACATCAACAGACAACTCTTCGCTCGTTATCTAATTCTTCTAACATCTCCAAGTCAACTTTGCATAGACGGTTCCAAGCAGGAGACATACGGAGGCATTCAAGTGCTCTAAAGCCATTTCTAACAGAAGACAACAAAATATCTCGACTGAAATTTTGTCTATCAATGCTTGAAGAGAATAGCATACCACTCGAGCCATCTTTCAAGGAGATGTATAATATAGTTCACATTAATGAAAAGTGATTCCATATGACAAAAAATACAGAGAAGATCTACATGCTAGCATATGAAGAAGATCATTATCGAGCCAGCAAAAGTAAAAACTTTATAGGAAAGGTCATGTTTTTGGTTGCATTAGCTCGTCCAAGGTTCGATGCAGAAGGAAATGAGCTCTTCTCAGGAAAAAATGGTGTTTTCCCTCTTATCACACAAGAACCCGCTAAAAGGAATAGTGTTAACGGAGTTGCTGGTACACTCGTGACAAAACTAATAACTTCAGTAATAAGAGGAGTTATGCGGTCCTATATAATTGAAAAAGTATTGCATACGATTAAGGAAAAATGGCCAAGGGAGGATTCGGGATATCCAATTTTTATTCAGCAAGATAATGCAAGAACACACATTCAAAGAGACAACGAACAATTTTGTCGAGCAGCAAAAGAAGATGATTTTGATATTCGTTTGATGTGCCAACCTCTAAACTCACCGGATTTGAATGTATTGGATCTTGGATTTTTTAGTGCTATTCAATCCTTACAACATAAGGTAAATATGAGAAATGTTGATGAGTTAATAAGTGTCGTTGTGAAGTCATTTGAAGATTATCCTTCTGAAAAGTCCAACCGAGTATTCTTGACCTTGCAATCATGCATGATAGAGATGACGAAATTGGAAGGATTAAATAAATATAAAATTCCACATATGAATAAAGAAGCAGTAGAACGTAATGGTCGGCTTCCTACTCAGCTTAGATGTGACCCCGAATTGGTACGAGAAGTTAACAACCACATAAGGTATATCAAGATTTAATTATGAAACTCAATGCTCCATGCAAGTAAATTTAATTGTCTTTACAAGTAAATTTAAGTGGGTGTACATGTTTAATTTTGTGCAGGTGTTCTTAGAATTTTTGTCTACTGTCACAACATTGCTGGTTTTGGGTTTTGGATGTGGAGATGGAGTATCTGAGGTTTCATGAGTTTTTTGGACTTAAATTTCCTTAGTACAAGAGGAAATTTTTGAATTAATTAGGCTTAATATTTGTATTGCTTAATTTGTTGTTTCAATTGGGACAGAAATAATGGAATTGGAACCTTGGTTTGCAAGTTTGAATTAATTAGGCTGAATATTTTTATTGCTTATCACTCGAGCTGGAACCTGGGTTTAATCTAGTTCTCCAAGTTTCCATTTCTCAGGCAAAGTTTCTTGCAAGAGGTTGGAATCCAACCGAATTCGTTGATCCTAAACTTAATAGAGTACTTAAGCTAGCCTTATCATGCACACGCCTTAAATAGGAAAGGCCATCAATGGGTAAAGTGGTAGTATTGAGATTAGAACAAGCACTTGCCATCTCAACACAAATGAGCTCAGCCACGTATTCAGAAAAGAACCATGTAACTTTATTAGCATCAATTTGGAAAAGGAATTACTTCCATCAACAGTGTACAAAGCTTGCTTCTAAAACAGAAGCTAATGTACATATTAGCTCTTCAAAAAACATGAGAAAATGTACAGGTGTTCTATTTCATTCAAGTCTTCAAAACCCAAAATACTTAAACTCCATACACCCTCCCTTCAGGAACTGCAACCGAAATTGATGCTTGGCCTCGAACTGACAGATTACCTTCATGAGTCCCAAACCTTTCTAAGAAGATCCAATAAATCCAGCAGTAGTCACAAAACTGTTGTTCATCATCATGATATCGTCACTCGTGTCCTCAGTAGTGACACCCTCATTCATTTTCTCAGATGGCTTTGAATCCTGGACCATAACACGCACAGTAGCACCCCAATGAACCCGTTTGTCCTGCACCTGACCACCATGGGATGTACACAGACCAGTCTTTCCCCTAAAAAATGAGTTGCAAGGAATATCGTATTGGCCAAATTCTGAAACAGGTTGACCCCAAGAAAATGTACAGCTGTTCTATTTCATTCAAGTCATCAAAACCCAAAATACTTAAACTCTTCATTCAATTCAGCAAAATACATCAACATAAAATCGAAGTATAGCACAAACAAAATACACATCCTTAAGGTCTCAACATCCTTAAGATCTACTACATCAACATCTACGTCTATCACAATCCACATTTCAACATCTCAAAATTCATCAACTCAATTTGCAAGTTCTTCAAAAACCATGGATGACAAAAATACTTATAGTATAGTTGTTCTTTGCAAAAGACCAAGTTTAATCTGTGATTTAGGTAGGACAGAAAGATGGAAGAATATAAAAATTTTCCTCTCATAAAAATAAGAAAAATAGATGGAAGAACATCTAACTTGTCAATAAAAAAACTTTCGAAGGTAAATCTTTAATAGGGTTCTCAACAATTCTGGGAATTCTACTCCCTCGTAAACTCCTCCTTCCTCTGGAAATTTATTTAGGTCAAACCCACAATCTCCACATTCATTCAACTCAAAATCGAGTACAAATTTCTTCTTAAGTTTTGTGTAAGTTTCCAATTGCTCCATCTCAGCAGTTTCTTTTAGGGTTTCGATTGCTCCATTTTCTAAAATAGGAGGAGACCTTTCTTCTTCAAGACCTTTTTTAGCAACCTATATAAATAGGTGAAAAAAAGAAGCAAGAAATTATGTTCAGAAGTGATAATTGTGATAACCCGGGATTTCAAATAATCCAAAATTTACGAATAATTTTTTTATTATTATTTAATATTGACATTGACTATTAATATTGTACTGTGTATCTGTGATTCGAGTCTTGAGAATTAGTCAATATGTGTATTGACTGAGAAATTAGAGTATAGTTGTGCTTAATAGCTTTAGAAAACCATAACCCTAATTTCTAGATAGGGATTCGGTAGAAAATGCAATTAAAATAATTGTATCGATGGATACGTGTTTGTACTGTATAGGAATGTTGATCAATAATTGATTGGATAAGGTTTGTAATTAATAAACCCTAATCTCAGGATTAGAAACCACAACGCGCAGCTAGAAACCCTAATCAAAAGTCGAGAAACCCTAATTTCATATCCGGGATTCCTAAACCCTAAATTAGGAAACCCTAATCCTAATTGTCGAGCATAATGTGTTTATTAAACACTAATATGATTAGGAAAACCTAATTTAATTAGGAAAACCTAATTTAATTAGGAAACTCTAATTTTAGTTTTAAACTTTTAATTTTCTAATTTAAAAACCCTAATTTGAACATTATGGAAACTAATGTTTTAAAGCCTAAGTGTTAGAACCTTAGGGTTAAACCCTAAGGGTTTGAGCAATGTCAAGTATGCCATTAAATTAAGAAGGAAAAAGACCAAAATGCCGTTTTAGTATAGTTTAATATGCAACTTGCAATATTTGCTAGCAACTTTAGTTGGTGAACCACTATGTTGACTTTGTGACTCAAAACTCCAACACCTCAACCTAGATCAGCAGCTATGCAAGTAAAATTCATTGCACCATGTGATTATAAAAGATTAAAGAGAGAGAATGTCTAGTATTTTGCTCATTTTTCTCTCTAACTCTTAACCACTTATTCTCTCACCAAGACCTCCGAATATAGCAAGTGTCTCAGTCCTAAAAATAGCCACTTGATCAACCAAGATCAGTTAGGAGGATTAAAATCAAGGATTTGAAGCTAGAAGGTATAAACCTAATTTGATTTTTGATCCAAGTCGATAAGAAAAAAATTATGTTTTTGTGTTTTTATAAGTGTTATATAATGTTTTTAGTTGATCTATGTTGATCCATGATGGATCCATAGCATCAAATGGCTTTAAAAATGTGTTTTTCAAAAAATTGCCCAAGAACAAAATTTGTGGTCTGGCAAGCTAATGTCAGGAGCCACAGATTCTTGTTCGTTTATGATTTTTGATGTTTTAAAGTTGTTATGTGGTCTTTAATCTGCAAGTGCAATCAGTGTCATTTGATGTCTAGATCGTGTGTTATTAACGGTCAAAACCCGTTGACCGGGCATGACCGGGCCAAATCTGGGTAACCCAAAAAGGCCATGAGCAGCGTCTGACATATGTTTTAAAGGTCCGGATGTGACATATATGATATTGTTTTAATGATGTCTTGTATTCAAGTTGTAGCCTGTAATATGAACTCCAAGTACATGTCTTTAGATTCCATAAACATTAAATGGATTTGTTTTAGTGGGTGGTCAAAATAGCCCACCTGATCACGGAACACTTTTCTGGAATTTCCAGAAAGTGTATGAACATGACTTCTGACCATGTTTGACCGGATCATATCTGGTTATTTTGATGTTGTTAAACTGATCTGGTGATTTATATATGTTCCTTGACATGTTGACTATAGATTTGAACCTTTATAACAGCCTATTGATGATCAGAACTCAGATTAAAGTGAACTAGAAGGAGCTTACTCGAACTATTTTGGGTTTCTGGGTTACCTAGAAAACCCAGAAATGTTCTGACAGATACTTTAGGGGCTTGGATCTTGTAGTTGTGTTGTTGTAAGACAAAGAATGTTGTTGTATATTGTAGTGCTACATAAACACTACAAAATCTGAGTATTATATTAAACTGAATATGCAAGAACAGAAAATTAAAGCTGGTCAAACTTGGTATGTTGGCAACGAAGCTGTTAGTGTTCTGGAGCTCAAGAACACCAACAGCGACGCTTAGTGTCGCTAAAAGCTTATAGTGACGCTTTAATTAGTTTTTATTTTCTGATTTTCTAAAAATTATTTAAAAATATAAATAAATTATAAAAATTATTGAAAATGGTTTTAAAAATTATTTTAAATTATGAAAAATAATTTTTGACCAATTGGAATATTTTTCTTTAATATTTATAATTATTTAAATAGTAAAGGTATTTAATTTATTTAATTAGTGTATTAAATAAATTAGAGAAAAATAATTTAATATTATGAAAAATTATTTTAAATAAGAATAATATATTTAAAAATATTTTGGGTTATAAAATGTAACTTTTAATATATTTAGAGAATTTTCATTAATAAATTAATATCAATGATATTATATTTATTTAATTAATAAGTTAAAAATGATTTTATTTATTTAAAAATTATTTTAAATGAGAATAAAGTGTTAGAAAATATTTTGAATTATAAAATATTATTTTCAATATTTTTGGAGAATTCTCATTAATAAATTAATATTAATGATGTTAGATTTATTTAACTATTATATTAAATAAAAGAATTAAAAATAATTTTATTGATTTAAAAATCATTTAAAAATGAGAAAAAATGATTTAAAAATATTTGAAGTTATAATTTGTGACGCCCCAAAATTAGGTATATATCACTCATCTTGAGTCGCCAGATACATGGTACAGAATTCAAATACAACTTAATAATACAACTGTCGTGTACAATACGACAGAACATAAACTGTGAGTTTTAATACAAATATTGTCCTCTAGAGAGTATCCATACTCAAAAGGAGTCCTCATTACAATTATTATCACACTATTATATAGAATAGTGAGGACTACTAATGCTATCATCTGGTCTATCACTCCGTTTTCTGACTCGTCCAACTATATTCTCATTTCTGAAGAGAATAGTGAAAGAATGGGTGAGCTCAACTAGCGCAGTAAGAAATATTATGACTAAGATAATGCAGAATAAATTATCATTAGTCTTCAACAATGTTAAACTGATAAAATACAATAGACATCAAGTTTAACTGCAGCGGATCAAGCAATCCATTAAAAGAGTCATGTAGAGAATAAAATATACTATCTTTTATGATTTAAGAGGTTTTTCATGACTTTTATAGCTGGGACTCAGCTTAATAAATAATCCACATCATCGAATCACCCCTGCACTACGGCCAATGATATTCTTTAGTATCACGACCACAAATTATCTATGCACTACGGCTAAAGATAATCATGTTTTCATCAACGGTCTTGATCATGCCATAAAATAATTCATCTTTGCACTACGGCCAAAGATAATCCATAGCCATAATCATACCAAAAACTGTCCATCAATGCACTACGGGCCAATGAGGACTTTTCCATATCATTTGTAACATTACGGTTATGATTACACCCATTAATCCCTAGTCATAATCATACCAAGTCCATCTATGCACTACATGCCATAGATGACTTTCAATAAAATATAAACATGAGGATGATGACAATGATATAATAATTCAATAAAACAAGTTCAAGAATTAGTTTATCCAAGAATTAACAACGTCCAAATTGTCAATATGATACTGCTTTGTGGAGTAAAATTTAAGAATTCTTAGAAGAATATTTCTATGAAAAGATACTAGATGAAGCGCAAATATGAAAGATATTCCACTAATTTTATGGAGTATAGAAGTCAAAGTTTTAACCAACTGAGTATAATAAAGAATGGAATAACAAAAGAAAGCACCATGCATGCGATAGAACGCACAGACAGGTTATTCCAACAGAATAATAAATAATGGAACCAGGTCCGGCGTAAAACGCACGCACAGACAAGATATTCCAACAAAATAATAATAAAGACGGAACCAGGTCCGGTGTAAAACACACAGACAGGATGTTCCAACAGAATAATAATAAAAGACGGAACCAGGTCCGGTGTAAAACACACAGATAGGATGTTCCAACAGAATAATAATAAAGACGGAACCAGGTCTGGTGTAAAACACACAGACAGGATGTTCCAACAGAATAATAAAAGAATGTCACCAAGTATAGGGTAGACCGTGTATACAGGTTATTCCAACAGAATAATAAATAATGGAATAACAGAAGTTCTCTTCATGAATACAAAAGAAATAATACCCCTTACGAGTACAACAAATAATATCCCTTACCTTTGAAATAAGAGTATTTCGACTGGTAGGGCGAGAATATACTCGAAGAAACATGTACTACGCTCAAAGCTTTCTTAAACTCTAAACAAATACGCTCAAGATTATAGAAGAAGAACTCTCTCTATAGTTTCTCTCTCTAGAGTTTCAGTAAATTCGTAAGAAAATAATGAAGGAATGAGCTTCTATTTATAGGGAAATAGAATGCATAGTAACTAATCCATGAACGGTCCAGATTGATTTACTTTAATCTGACGGTCCATATTTAAAGAAAAATCTTTTAAATAAAATATAATATATTCTATTTATAAAATAACTTTAACAAAGTATTCTGTTTTATATAAAAAGATGTTTCTGTTTTATTACGTGAATAATACGAATAAAACAAAACTTCATTATCGCTAAATAATTCATATTATTAATTGACAATAATTGAATCAAACTGAGTGACTTCTCACATAAGCATTAATAATCAATACCGTGTGCTACTATGCAGCCACACGTATTACTGTACTTTTACTACCGAGTAGTTCAACAGTATTAACGGTAAAACTTCTGTCGTTATTTTCATAAAATATTTTTTTCGTTTTCTCAATCCGACAATAATTTCGTTGTGGGGTCCACCAATAATTGTGTCGTCGTACGAATATTTCCCGACAAAAATAATATTCTCCGACCAATCGAATATAATACAACAACTTGCATACTTTGCAAAATTTATAAATACTACCCACAACTATATCATTATGTCAAATTCACACCATAATATTTAAAAAATATTTCAAAAAATTAAATCTTTATTTCATAAAATATGGGGTTTTACAATCTCCCCTCCTTATGAAATTTCGCCCTCGAAATTTACGTACGTACCTGGTATGCCAAACAGATGAGGATACCTTGACTTCACTTCAAATTCTAACTCTTGATGTATAACCTTTGAGCGTCGAATATGATCCTTCTTATCTAAGATGTTAACATGTATCTTCTCATACGTTAAATCTTCTGCAATCTCATCTAGTTTTAATTCAATAATGTGGTTCAGGTCGTTCACATATTTACGTAACATCGATACGTGAAAAACGTTATGAATACGCGACATACTTGGCGATAAAACGAGTCTATTGACCACAGTTCCTACTCGATAAAGGATTTCAAATGGGCCAATTAAATTGAGGGTTGAGATTTCCTCTCTTTGTCGATTCTTGCTTCAAGAATAACGCCCTCTTGAACCTTCTTCTTCACATTCATCAGCTCTAAATATGTAGCTTAAGCGGCTTTAACTTTATCAATTAAAGTCGATTCTACTCGTATATTCATTATCTTCACGTGGGTTCGTATATTGGCACTTGTTAACGCATACGATCTTCTACTCAACGCGACAGCTACCACGTTCGCTTTTTCACGATGATATTAAATGGTACGGTCGTAATCTTTAACAGCTCGAGGTAACGTATTTGGCGCATGATACGTTCATTTTAAGTAAAGAAATATTTGAGGGTTTAAGAAATGGGTTTTGCACTGGGGTCAATACAAAATTCGATTTCACGCTCTAGGGGTAGGCTAGGAAGTCTTCAAGAATACGTCAAGAAATTTATTAACAATAGAAATATCACTCAAAACTGTGACTCTCATCCCAGACTTGGATAACACGTCGCATTGATACCTATCAACTTGCCATCGTCATTTACAACGTCTCCTACGGAAAGTCTGGCTTCAATGCATTCCACACCAAGAAGTCAACAACAAAAGGAACGGAGATCTTTACTTATGGCTTGATATGACAATGATTGACTTTAGTGGTTTGGTTACTTTAATTTTGCATAACAGGTTGGTTAGGAGTATGAAAGCTAACAACCTTACAAAAAAAATATGATGAGTAGTTAACCAATCGATTCCTAAAATCACATCAAAGGCAAGTATTTTTAAAGAGATACGATCGACAGGTAACGTGAATGTGTCGATTTGAATCAAACAAGATTTATAAACAGTAGAGGTAACGAAGGTTTCTACTAACGAAGTTTCAACCAATAAGTCAAAGTCTATCTTCTCCGGAGTCAAATTTAAACGTTGAACGCAAGCACGAGAGATAAAAGAATGGGTAGAACCGGTATCGTATAAAGTATAGTCTTCGGAAGAGTTTATGATTAACTTACCCGTAATAACCTCGTTCGGGTTCCTTAATAAACACTCTCACTTAAACTATCGGTTTTGGCTTGTCTGGGACATCCTTTGACATCACTATCCAAGTTGGACTTGACCGCACTACATGACAAAATCGAGCTAAATGACCTTCTCTTCTTGAAATTTCCACTTCTATTAACTTGGTCATGATAATTTCTACCACGATGGTTATCGTTGTTCCGATGGCCGTTGCCACCGGTATGATTATTATCGTGTTGTTAGTCGTTAGCTTTTGGTTGTGCTATTATCGCGCTCCAATAACTGAGCCCTATTGACAACATCTGAATATAAATAAAGTTTATGAGAAATGAGGTATTGACGTATATCGGGTTTCAAACCTCTTAAAAATATCTGCGTCATTCGCTCCTCATTATCAACTAAATGGGACGCAAATCGGGACAACTCGGCAAACTTGGCTTCATACTGCGACACGGTCATATTATTTTGCTCTATTGCTTATCTCAACTTTTTCGGATGCCATTATCAAATACTGCAACAAAACAAGGGTTAATTAACATATCACATATCATCCCTATACTCTGACCGACCAATTAAATAACAAGTAAACTTAGGTAGGTCATACTAGCAAAGGAATTCCCCGTCTCTCCCCTCCTAGTTCTAGTCTCACATCTTAGCCAGGGATCATATTCCTAAGCTCTGATACCAACTGTGACGCCCCCAAAATTAGGTATACATCACCCATCTTGAGTCGCCAGATATATGGTACAGAATTCAAACATAACTTAATAATACAACTGTCGTGTATAATACGACAGAACATAAACTGTGAGTTTTAATACAAATATTATCTTCTAGAGAGTATCCATACTCAAAAGGAGTCCTCATTACAATTATTATCACACTATTACATAGAATAGTGAGGACTACTAATGCTACCATCTGGTTCATCACTCCGTTTTTTGACTCGTCCAACTATATTCTCATTTCCTGAAGAGAACATTGAAAGAAAGGGTGAGCTCAACTAGCCCAGTGAGAAATATTATGACTAAGATAATGCAGAATAAATTATCATTAGTCTTCAACAATGTTAAACTGATAAAATACAATAGACGTCAAGTTTAACTGCAGCGGATCAAGCAATTCATTAAAAGAATCAAGTAGAGAATAAAATCTACTATCTTTTATGATTTAAGAGGTTTTTCATGACTTTTATCGCTGAGACTCATCTTAATAAATAATCCACATCATCGAATCACCCCTGCACTACGGCCAAGGATATTCTTTAGTATCACGACCACGAATTATCCATGCACTACGACTAAAGATAATCATATTTTCATCAACGGTCCTGATCATGCCATAAAATAATTCATCTTTGCACTACGCCCAAAGAGAATCCATAGCCATAATCATACCAAAAACTGTCCATCAATGCACTACGGGCCAATGAGGGCTTTTTCCACATCATTTGTAACATTACGGTCATGATTACACCGATTAATTCCTGGTCATAATCCTACCAAGTCCATCTATGCACTACAGGCCATAGATGACTTTCAACAAAATATAAACATGAGGATGATGACAATGATATAATAATTCAATAAAATAAGTTCAAGAATTAATTTATCCAAGAATTAACAACGTCCAAATTGTCAATATGATACTGCTTTGTAGAGTAAAATTCAAGAATTCTTAGAAGAATATTTCCATGAAAAGATACTAGATGAAGCGCAAATATCAAAGATATTCCACTAATTTCATGGAGTATAGAAGTCAAACTTTTAACCAACTGAGTATAATAAAGAATGGAATAACAAAAGAAATCACCATGCATGCGATAGACCGTACAGACACGTTATTCTAACAGAATAATATATAATGGAACCAGATCCGGCGTAAAACGCAACAGACATGATATTCCAACAGAATAATAATAAAGACGGAACCAGGTCCGGTGTAAAACACACAGACAGGATGATCCAACAGAATAATAATAAAGACAGAACCAGGTCCGGTGTAAAACACACAGACAGGATGTTCCAACAGAATAATAACAAAGACGGAACTAGGTTCGGTGTAAAACACACAGACAGGATGTTCCAACAGAATAATAGAAGAATGTCTCCAAGTAAAGGGTAGACCGCGTATACAGGTTATTCCAACAGAATAATAAATAATAGAATAACAGAAGTTCTCTTCGTGAATACAAAAGAAATAATACCCCTTACGAGTACAACAAATAATATCTCTTACCTTTGAAAGAAGAGTATTCTGACTGGTAGGGCGAGAATATACTCGAAGAAACTTGTATTACGCTCAAAGCTTTCTTAAACTCTAAACAAATACGCTCAAGATTATAGAAGAAGAACTCTCTCTATAGTTTCTCTCTCTAGAGTTTTAGTAAATTCGTAAGAAAATAATGAAGGAATGAGCTTCTATTTATAGGAAAATAGAATGCATAGTAACTAATCCATGAACGGTCCAGATTGATTTACTTTAATCTGACGGTCCATATTTAAAGAAAAATCTTTTAAATAAAATATAATATATTCTATTTATAGAATAACTTTAATAAAGTATTCTGTTATATAAAAAGATGTTTCTGTTTTATTACGTTAATAGTACGAATAAAACAAAACATCATTATCGCTAAATAATTCATATTATTAATTGACAATAATTGAATCAAACCGAGTGACTTCTTACATAAGCATTAATAATCAATACCGTGTGCTACTTTGCAGCCACGCATATTACTATACTTTTACTACCGAGTAGTTCAACAGTATTAACGGTAAAACTTCCGCCGTTATTTTCATAAAATATTTTTGTCGTTTTTTCAATCGGACAATAATTCAGTTGTGGGGTCCACCAATAATTGTGTCGTCGTACGAATATTTCCAAAAAAATAATATTATCCGACCAATCGAATATAATACAACAACTTGCATACTTTGTAAAATTTATAAACTATCCACAACTATAACATTATCTCAAATTCACACCATAATATTTAAAAAATATTTCGAAAAATTAAATCTTTATTTCATAAAATCTGGAGTTTTACATAATTAATGACTTTTAATAAATTGATGATAATTTCATTAATATTTAAATATTAATGGTAATGATTTAAAAATAATTTTAATTATTTTAAAAATCATTTAAGTAGAATATTGTTGATTTTAAAAATATTTTAAGTTGTTAATAATAACTTTAATCTTTTGAAAAGTATGTCATTAATATTTTTTATATTATTAAATGTTAATGATAATAAGATTATTCGATAATTAAATAATTTAAAAATGATTCCGATGTTTAAAAAATTATTATAAATTATAATAATTGTTTGATAATTAGTAATAGCTTCCAAAAAATATTATAAATGATAATTGATTTATCTAAATTAATATTGAAGCTTAGAAACTGAATTTAATTGGCAATAACAGTGTTAATTGTCGGATAGGGTGACCAGAACACCGAGAATGGACCGAAGTCCAACCAGACCAAAATAGTTAGACTTGTTAAGTGTTTATATAGGTTATAAACACTGATGTGACTATGTGATAATGTGTCTAAGAGAAGATTGAATGTGAATTACAGTGTTATGTGTTATAAATTTTGTGCTAATTGTGAGACCGATATTATTGGTTATAGGTCTTACGAACGCATATAAGTTTATTGTGTAGCTGTAATCAGCGGAAGAGGCAAGTTTTCTTAACTCAACCTTGAGTTATATTCATTCAATTATTATAGTGGTTAATTATTATTAATTATATCACGTCCAAGAATTTATTGTTGATTATTCGCAGTTAGTGCATGTTTAATAATTCAATTGAATTACTGATTCGTAAATATATATTCGTAGAATTACTGTTGTTGGATATTCATATCTGTAGAAGCTAATATTGACAGTACAGAAAACTTTTGTTTATTATCAAATTATATTGAGAAATATCTTAACTAATTATTCTGGCTAGACGAACATTTGTTAGAACTTGATAGGTTCGAGAAGAGAAGAGAAGAGAAGAGAAGAGAATTTAATTATTATTAAAAGATCAATGCCAGTTGTATCGGCTAGATCGAAAAAGAAAACTTGATAGGTTTGAGAAGAGAAGTGATTAGATATTAAAATCATTGAATTTTTTTGTTAAATCAAATCTTGATTCTGAGACTGAGAAGAACAACCTTTTATATAAAGGGAACATTTTATTGGTCGTAAATTCGATCATTGCGCGCGACTTAAGTATTATGCATAATATAGGGTATAATAAAGCTGATCACTTGTTATACTTGCAGAGGAGTGTGATTTAATTTTTATGGTTATCTGATACACCTGAGTATATATATACAAAGTAAATCTTTGATATCTACCCGAGAAGAGAAGTTCTAGATCTTATGTGATCGCTCAGCATAAATCTGGAAAGCATTCTACTTTGTTATTGCATAGAATTGATTCTTGATTATTCATTAGAATATCGTAGAAATTTTGAAAGCGTTATACTCTTTCATTATCAAATTATTATGTTGTATAGATTGTGAGAAGACTTGCTAGAAATTGGAGATTTGTTCAGCTATTTCAAAGTTTCCCGAAATTTGGTATCATTCTATCAAATTAGATAGTCTGTTCGTATTGATTCTTATACATTTATTGTATGTCTTAACTTGCGGAGCATATTTGTTGCTCACCCGTGCTAAATAAAACATTTCAGCTAGGGACGAAGTGACTGGAGGTGCTGTGAAGAGAAAAGGCAAAGGTGTTATGCTGTAATAGCTATGTTTAACATATATATTATGTTGTATTTGTAAACCCTTATGTATATCTAAAGGTATGTTTGTAATATATAGGTTAGATAACCTGGGACTAATGTATAACTTTATCAGTTAATATAGTGTATATTTCTATTCATAATTAAATGGGTAGTTAGATGATATAAGTATTGTGGAACGTGAGCACCAAACTCGAGAGTCAGCCAACCCGGATTTGGGGGTGTCACAATAATTATGCAAAAAAGAAGCAAAAAAGAAATTTTTCTCGCATGTTTTAGATGATATGACAGCAAAATTGAGTTGAGTCATAAGAGGAAGCTTCTACTTTCCAGGACCCAAATAAAAGAAGGAAAACCCAAATTACAACCCTCCCCTTTTCCCACATATAACAACAACAAAACTAACCCGAAAACCATTTGATCAAAAGAACGAAAAACCCATGAAGCAATTAAAAATTTCTACAGCTATATTACCTCTTTCTGAAACATCTCGAATTCATTAGATCTAAGAGAACCATCGCAGTTTAAATGATACAATCGCGTCACCTCCTTTGCATCTTCCCCGGGAACGCCAAGGTCTTCCATCACTTATGTAAGTTCCTCCGACCGTCACCGTTCTTGCCAAGAAGAAAAAATAGAAGATTCCTTTTAGAAGCACTCTCTCAAGCACATTCAGAAGCATTCTTCTGGGTTTAAAACTAGGAGCAAGGGAAGGAAACGAAGAGTCAAGAGTATTGGAGGAGGTAACCAAGTCAGTAGTTGGAAGAAAGAAAGCGTGTATTTGAGTAAAATTAGGTTTGCAAAATGCAATAAATACCATTGGCTGCATAAGGGAATATATGGGAAAATATTGTAAAAATTATATTGGAGTTCTAACACATCGCTTATTTTGGAAAAAAATATTAAGCCTAAAAAATCACTTATTGTGGGACGGATGTAGTATTTAATAAGCTAATATCACGGTTAAACTTTAATTATAAACTTTATTATAATTTTAGATAATTTATATATCTTTTTATAATAATAACGGAAGCTTTTATTAATTTTTAAATATTTAATTATCCACTAAAATGATTTTTGAATCATTTATTACCAATTTCACATAATTAATATTTACTTAGAATATTATTAAAACCTTGTTTGTTATTTTTAAATAATTTATAACCATTTAATATATATTTTAAAATCATTAATATCATTTTTAAATAATTATTTATTATTTATAAATGATTTATCCAATTAATTTATTAATAACTTTAATTATTAATAGTAGTTAAATAAATAAAATATTTATTGAAATTATACTAAAATATTAAAAGTTAATTATTATAACTTAAAATAATTTTTTAAAGCTGTTTTTATAATTATTTCTAATTTATTTAAAGCTAAAGGTGTTCTTCAGTTATGGGGAGCAACTTGGTCAAGGCTTAGAGGTCATTTTGATCTTGGTCTAATTCTCTACTGGTTATGATTATGGGTTTGTAAGTGTATAGGTATTGTAGTATTCCTGTAGTACTACAACAACATATCAAGTTCAGACTTTAAGCTTAACATAACAACAAGAAGTTATAAAGGTTCAAAGTCATTGTCAGAGTTGTTCTTAGGTTTCTGGGTAACCAGAACAGTAGTCTGGTCGTCAACACTTTTTTGGCTCTTATATATTTCAATCCGTGGATTAGATATTGTTTTGATTGATGTAGTATGTAGTTATATACCAAGTTACAAAGATGATACACTAGTTTGGGCTGAGTAAGACTCTAGGGTGCAGATTTAGTTTGGTTAAAGTATAGCTAGAGGCTGTTCTTGGTGTTCATCAGTTTCTGGGTTTTCCAGAAAACGTTGTCATGCTTGGTCAACGATATTGACCATTAATTCTAGTAAATCTATGAATTAACTAAAAGTTTGAGTGTCATGGATAGGTAGTATGTATATCAGGGTATCATTACATAACACTTAGACATCCTAACAATAAACAGAAAGCAATTTAAAGGTCAGTCAAAGTACCCGGCTCAACCTGTTCTT